>VZSR01001342.1:3911707-3942555 GCA_013398615.1 Brachypodius melanocephalos
GCGGTGCGGGGGGGGGGCGATGCCGCTGCCCCCACCACGCCCTCCCGCCGCCGGGACCTCGGTGCCGGGGCGGCGGGAGCGGCGGTGTGGCAGCCTGCGGCTCCCGCGCCCGGCCGCAGGGCCCGTGCCCGGCCGGGCGGTGCGGCTGAGAGCCCCGGTGGTGCCCGCTGTGGGGCCAGCCCGCCGCGTCCCGCTGCCCTGCCCGGCGCTTTCCGCGCTGGTTCCCGTGCCTGGGCGGAGGTGGAAGGCGGGCGGGGGCCTCCCTCCTGCCGGCCGGGGCTCTGCCTGCCCGCCGTGAGGCTGCTGGGGCGGCGGGTCCGCGATCTCGGCATCCCGGGATAAGCTCCTCGGTGCCGGCGAGGGCCGCGGGCGCAGCCTCGCAGGGCGAGCAGCGCTCTGGCTGCCGAAGCTCGTCTTGCAAGGAACCCGTGCGCTGTTCGTGCGAGAGGCTCCGCGCTGGTGTGAATGCTCTGCTGATGGTGCCCTGCCTGCCCACGCCGTGTAAAACAAACTGCTCTGTGTCTGGGCTTATCCCGCTGGGCAGCACGGGAGGGCGTGCAGAAGTGAGAGAGCTGCTGTGAACACAGGGCGTTTGGGTTTTTATTCAGAAGGTTGTCAAGGTGGTGAACTAACCCACCAGCCCTTATGCCAAGGGTCGAACTCTTTGAATTGCAGAGTCTGTGAAAGCGTAAGTGACTTGATGGCGGGGTTTTCGATCTGCGGGGGCAGGTGGGCCATTCTATGACTGTTTGGAGCAGTGGGATTTTTTTGACCCCAGGTTTGTCAGTAATGAACTGCCCACAAGATCTGTGCGGCCATAAAGAGTTAAGAAATGGAGTCATGCTGGCTGGAAGTGCAAATTAGGATGTTATGAACTGTGTTCTGTGATATCATTGCCTGTGAGCTCAGCTTGACTTCAAGGGGGTGAGTTGTGGAGAAGGGAGCTTCAGCCGCCTTTGAAAAGCTTCATTTTGACTATGCTTGGCTCTTTTCCCCCACTGGGGTTTGGCTATTTAGCTGGCCACAGCTACGAGGCCACTCTTGGCTCTGTGATCACTACCGTTGTTAATTTTGAAAAATAAATGTGAATGGAGTCTTGCAGAAAGCCTCCTTTAAAAATGTTTCCTATAGCTGAAATTTTGGAATAATCCCAGGCTGTACTGAAACCAGCCAGGCAAATACCTAACTGCTCACAACCACTGACCAGCAGCTCCCAGTGACTGCTTCTGACCTTTTGGTTTTGGTTAGTAGTGGCAGTTGTTCCTGGTGGCTGTTGTCTTATGGATATGTGCACTTGGAGAAGGCTTACTGTCATTGTGAGACTGGGATACAGTACTAGGAACAAACACCACCAGATGACTGCAGTTGTCCTAGCAGAACTGCATGCTGTGTTGTTGTAGCCTGCCTTCCTTACCCCCAGCTCTTGCAACCAAAGCAAAAGATGATATGAGAAATGTGGCTTTGCTGCTACAGGGCTTGTGCTGCTGTGTGGGGACCTGAGAGGCATTCCTGAGTGAAGGACTGTGATGTCCAGTTCTGCTAGTGGGAAACAGTAAAATCATGTTTCTCCGTGTCTGGTACCATCTCTCGGAAGAAGAAAATAAACCCGTGTAAAAACTACCTTAGTACTTCTTTTAATTCCTCATTAGCCTGTATGTCAGAGTTTTCTGACTTGGGTCAAATTAAAAATCAATGGTTATTTCCTCAGAGGTCAACACCTTTGCCCTCTCTCCTTGCGAGGACAGAATGGCATTGGACTTGTATAGATTTGAGCATGAGGGAGATAGAGACTCCCTACTGTGGAGTCCCACTGTGCTGTGTACTGGGGATTTGCTCGGGGTCTGTAGACTTCTTTTTTGTTCTGAATTTAAATAGAAAATGCAGTGTCTTAAAGGAAGGGTGTGCTTTCCATAGAGAAACCTTTTGTAGTTCATACCTTTTAATGCTAACTCAGTATCTAAGTGCTATGGCTAAAAAATATTAAAAATGAGATACAAGTGCTGCTTGCTGGGATAGGCAGAGTCAGCGGTGTCTTGTGAGACTGCTTTTGTTTCAGTACAATTTTAAATGTCAATATGGACAAAACTGTATTCCTGTGCACAGTCCCAGGTGCTCTGGTGTCCTGAGGTTGAGGCCACAATGCCTTGTACCACATTACATGGCTCTGGGGTTAAGAGGAGTACTGGAACATCTGGCAGCACAGAAGAGACCCATGAGTGAGGAAGCACAAGCTTTCACCAGTCTGACAGGATGGCACCGCGGTGTAGTTTGCATGGTAGACTTGGATGTTCATTGTTATTCAGAAGCTTGGACAGCACAGATCTGGCTCTTGGAGTAAGCAAAGGACATCCTCCAGGGAAGTGCTTCACAGATGGGCCCCATGCAGAGAGCTTCCAACTGTGTAACAGAGGGACAAGAGGCTGGGGGTTACTGTTTGGAAACCCCTCTCACCTGGGTGATGGTTTTGCCTTGGTACTTCTCTTGTCAGTCGCTGTGTTCTCAGACCCGTGTTGTTGCGTGTTCTGATTAAACAGTGGAGTGCTTCAATAGACCAAGTGTCTGTTCTTTCTGAAATATCCATGTCATGGACTAATGATTTTCAGCTTTGGGGCTGGAAATTCTAGGATATCTGTGAAATCTTTCTGAGGAGCCCCTGAGAAGAAAAAGAAAAGAGAACCTATTGTTAGAGGGCTTGAATATTCTGACTGCTAAACGGGTTTTCCTTAGAATGGGGGACTTGCAAATCAAGAGCCACCTAGAGCAAAAGCCCTGGTTTAGTTACATATATATATATAGAAGGCCAAGATTGACCTTATTTAATGACATGCAAAAATAAGTAGACATATTTTAGAAAAACCTTTTTTCCCCCAAGCTCATTGCCCATTAAAACTGGGAGTCTTGGCTGTGAGAGAAGATTAGCGTGGATGAACTTCTGTGCTTACAGATCAAATTGCTGGATTGGGGCCTGCTCAGGAAATTCAAAAGCAAGAGGTTCCTGTGACATTGCTCATAGGTCTTACTATGTCTGCAGTTGAACACAGCAAGTTACGCAACTTCTCGTTTTCCTGGAGTGAATAATGGGAATGTGCTGCAGCAGTGCTGTGCAGCCAAGCCAATGCCAGAGTTGGAAAAGCTTCCTCACTGCTTAGCCTTAATTGTTTTTACTTTTGAACCCTCCACGCTTGAGGTTCAGTGTGTTTGATTTGCAAAGCACTTCGTTTCACTAAATGAAGGAAAGAAAGGATTTCTCAGTGCAATAGCTCGTGGGCATCCATTACCCCACAGACAGCTGGTGCTGTTTAGCAAGCGAGGCTGACGGCGTTTGGAGCCGAGTTGTGCGCACATCCTCACGGACACTTGTGGCTGCTTGCTCTCCAGATGGCACTTCCAAGTACACATAACTTCAGGAACTGACTGGTAAACCAACTCTAATTGACTGCAAGTTTTAAACAGAGCAAGATTGAAACAAAGTGCAAAGATTTCAAAGATGAGCTGCTCTGGAGTTATTTGCCTCAGCTTCACTGGGGAAAATCCATTGGGGAAGCATGGGATGTAAAAGGGAGATGTTGTTTGCATTCGCCCTCTTTGATTTAAAGATGTAACTTGCTCTTTTAAGTTTCTATTGGGCTGGGAGCCAAACTGAGCTCCCTTGAAGACGATCACAAAGCAAACTTCATTGGAAATAGGATTGGGCTTCCAGTGTGGAAAATAGCAATTCAAAAGAACTCTTTTTGAGATTTATGAGCATATGAAAAGAGGGAGTTACAATGAGTTGTGTAGCTGCGTAGAAACTGTAATTACAGTGATCTCTGTGGTATTCAGGGGTAACTACATTTCTTCACTATCATGCAGTGTGCGGCAGTCCTTGCCAGCACAGGGTCCCAAAATTTACTTTGGAGTGCCCTTACTACTGTTTTCCATCTAGTACTTGGCTTCTTTCTGTCATCAGTGTGTAAGGGAAAGGCAAAGTGAGAGTGCTGGCCCTACGGGAGCAAAGTTCTGGGTGCACAGTTTATACAATTGTCGTGGGGGGGCAGAGGAGGCATTCCCATCTCCCCTCTAGCTGTTCGCTTGTGCTGCTATTCACCCTGATGTTGGTTTTGATGTTTTGAGCTGTGCTGTGAACTAGGTCACGGAAAGGATCCAAGACAAAAGCGTGGCAGGGGGGAGAAAAGGGATTTTTTTGTTTTGTTTTCCAGCAGTGCTGTTTGCTTGCTGAGAATTGTGTTGACACAACCGAGAGTGGTGAACCGTGGTGCGGAGGTGGAAGCTACTTACACCGGCTTTCTTGTCAACGCTGAAATACAGTGCAACTGTACCCTCAGGCCAACAGAACTTTGTTTCATGCAGGGCCAGAAGCTCTGCAAACAGACCATGCCTTCAGCAGAGTCCTGCGAGATGTAATGATCTTTTGTGAAGCCGTTTCGACTGGCTATTGGACTCTGAATTCACGCCTTTTTGTGAAGGGATGAGGCCCCAAGTGATGGGGCTGCTGCTTTAAGCAGGACGGTTGTTCTTGCCCAGAGGGATAGGGTAGGAATCATCATGAACTGTGATTTAGTGGTGGCGGGGTGTACAGACTGTGCTTAGTTTGGATATGGTTGTGTTATGAAAGACAAAGGTACAGTTTGTTTTCTCTAGGTCTCCTCAGGCTCTAGTAATGGGCACTCTTGGGGTGGTGGCTAATCCAGGCTTGACTTCTGTCTGTGCCATTGAAAGAGCTCCAACCCAGAGATGTAGTTTAGCATGTTGATTGTCTTTTGGTCCCTTCCTTACCTCTTCTACCGTAGTTTCAGAAGCTTTTCTGGTGTAAGGCTGCCCTGCCTTCCTTTTGTGAAATAGACCTGGAGGTGGGTAACTGGCTTGGCATGGCTATGAGGAGTGTGTGTTTGGACTGTGCTTCTCCCTCCTTGACTGGGAGTGGTGTCTATCTAGCAATCCAGGCTATCCTCTATTAGACAAATCTGGGAAGCCTTCTTGACAGTCAGTCTCAGTTAGGCACCAGGCAAAGCCAGGGTCTTCTGCGTTTTCCAGCTGAGGTTGGGGTGAGATCTATTTTGTTCCTGAGTGCCTCGACAAGAAGATCTGTTTAGCCACTGGTGTATACTGCACTCAGGGCAAGGAGGCGATGCTGAGTCCCTGAGTTCATCATAGAATCGTTTAGGTTGGAAAATACCTCTAAGATTACTGCTTTTGATGGTGATCCAGGAGACTTAATGTTTTTTGGGGGCCGCCTTGTTGACTTTTCACAGAGCTGTGTCAAAACCGTTGCTCTTGCTTACACAGAAAAGGAAAGATGGCATGATCCAGCCTGCCCTGATGTTCCTGTGTTGGTCTTTCCTGCCTGGTGCCCAGCACTGCCTTGCTTCACTCACCATCAAATGGGCACTGCTTGTTCATGGTTCCTGCCCAGGCAGCCTGTGTGTTTCCACAGCAGCCTCTACCTGCAGAAATGTTCCCAGAGCCCAGAAGAGAAGTATGATCCTGTTCTGATGGGGTGAGAGGGGTCAAAAGAGGAGCTCTATTCCCAGTCCCCATCTCAGCTCTGATTCTTTTACCTGGGATTTGGGGGGAAATTATTTTATGTGGTTAGAGGAAAAGTGTGAGAGTTTATACTTTCCTAGAGGGCTAGGAAAAACATGTAACTCTTACTGATGTATGCCAGCAGGTCTCCTTGCTTTTCCTATTCCTGTAATGCAGTGGTATCTATCTGTGAAGGTGATGGTGGTTCTCAAAGGGACTCCAGTAACGTCGCAAACAGTGGTTTAAGACTACAATAACTTGCCACCTTTTGTTCAACTGAGGGTGATTCTGGTCTGTGGTGCCTAATGACTGCAAAGTCCTGTGTAGCCATCTCCTCATAGTGCTTTTTGAATGTAGGAGGGTCGTGGCCTCTCCCCCATTTATCAGAGAAAGACAAACACAGAGAAAGGATTTTTCTGTGGTTGCCTAGCAGGACAGTAGTGGTAAAAATCAGCTTTAATGAGTCACAGCCTATTGCTGGAGCTGTAAGGTACAGGCTGTGTGCAAATCTAGGGAGTTAACGAGTGTTAACACCACATTCTAGGCTGGGGGATTTTTATTCTTGTTACAGTAATGATGCCATTTTCCAAACTGTGCTGTGCCGAGGCTTTATGTTTTACTGTATTTAAATCAATCCTCATTCCTTTCCTCCTGAAATCGGGCCTTACTGTCCCATCCTTATTTCTCCGTTCTGCATTCTCTGATGCCTTAAAATTTTCTCAAGGCACAATATGCCCTTAGAGCTTGGGACTCCTGTATACAAAAGGTCCCCACGCCTTTCTGCTTTCCAGCAGCCCTGGAAAGCCCAAGTGTTGTGCAAATACCTGCAGCTCTGGATGCAGTGGGGGTGCTGCTTTACTTTGTTGCAGATTGCATCGCCAGCCAAGGAACCCTGTGGGGAAGAGACTCCATTCATTGGCACTGCTTGCATGTACTAGAGCTTTGTGCTGTGCTGTGAGCTTTTCTGGAGGTGTTAGTGGAGGAATCTTATGGCTGGCAAGAGTAGTCGGCCAAAGCAGGATTTCCATTGTTGTCCCTCTGTCTTTGGGGAAGGAGAGGGCTGAAAGCAGTGATTGCCTGATTTATTGCTGACAGCTTTGAAAACTGCTGTGAGCAGAAATTACGGGGGGATCTAATTTAAAGTGGTCTTTTGCCCGTTCTGAAAGCACGGCATGGTTTTAGTCCTGTGTTGGCTGGAGACAACAGATGCCTGGGCAGAAGGCATGTGAGAGTGCTCCTGTGTGCCACAGGAGTGCTGGGTTGTGCAAGGTACCTCTGTGCATAGCTGCAACCCTTCTCTCTTCCCTATTTGCATGTGTTTCCTCAAATCAGTGATTAACTCCTTCACACTCCTCCTTTCCATTTCTCTTCTCACCTAGTGCAGGATGTGGATTTGGAAAGTGGGATGATGTCTACTCTTCTTTCCCACAGGACTCAGGGGTTTTGGCATGTTACTGTTGGGAATTGTTCTAATGTTGCCCTGCTCCTGTTCCAAAAAACATGACCCTCTTCTGCCCTTTACAGATGTGACTTCAGCTTCTGTTCCAAATGGAAGTACATTGTAAGAAGTGTTGGCCCATATAAGCTAGATGTGATCTCTAATCAACTCTCCCTAGTGTTACTAGTATGTGTATATATATAGACATGATTTTTAATAAAATTAAATTCTTCAAGGCCCAAATTAGCTTCTGGAGGCAAAGGTTAAGAGAGGGAAGTGTTCATTGTGCCATTGATTGTATAGTAACTAATGCCTGTGTAATGGGCACACCTTGCAGTTGTGAAAACAAAGCAGGTTCAGACATGGTGGGCTGATTCTCTCCAGCCTTTTCCTTAGGGAAGTTGCCCTCACCCCCACCCCTTCCCCTTATAAATAGGCTATAATGCTGCGGTTCTGAATCTGGGGTTATTTGGTCTGTGTGTCACACAGGAGATGTGGTGTCAAAGCCAAGCCTGGTCCTTTTTCTGTGGGTGAATGTTGGTATGTAAGGCTGCTGTGCCTTCCCCAAGTCACTGTCTCTACCAGGTGACCTAGAGTGTCTCTTCCTGATTTTTGGATGAATGGGCTAAACTCAGCAAAACAGATGCATTGAGTTCACTTAAAGCTCTTGAAATGCATATATTCCACTAGATGAGAAAGAGAGATATTGACCAGGACAGGCTTGATGGGTGTGATATGTGGCCAGAGTGGGGGAATTCTTGCAGTAGGAATGATCTCTTGCTTTGCTCAGGGTGCACTTCCATGCCTGTTTCTGTTTCTTAGGTCGATCGTGAGAAGCCAAGCACCCTCCCTCCCCTCCCCTCTGATCAGATTCCTTTTAAATGAAGCTCACTCAGTCTCTGAGGACCAGATCTCACCGATGACTGGGAAGCGAAGAGTACCCAGGAAAGCACTTTTACCACGGACTTCACCTCAGGAGCACCAGGAAGTCATCTTCTAAATAAAACCTGCGCCCTTTCCGTGCAGACCCGATATCTGCTACAATGGATACAGAATCAACATATTCGGGATACTCCCACTACTCAGGTCACTCCAAAAAAGCTCACAGACAAGGGTAAGGAAATGTTTGTTTTTAATTGCATACTGCTATAAGTTAGGACATGTCCTGTGGGGAAAAAAACCTGTAAGCTGGGATAAAATCAATAGGGCCTACATCTCTGGAGGAGATACACGCGGAAAGTCCTCATGGAGAACACAGTGAGGAAACTTGAAGCGGGTAATTCAGTGATATTCAACCTGTTGGATACATGTGTGGATACATGTTGGATTATGTGTGGCCAAAAAGATGTGTGTAGTGCCAGCAGAAAGAAAAGATCACCTTACTCCCCTCTTAACGGGTGAGGGATGAGTACAGTATCTGGGGAGAAGACTGTTAGACTTCCTAAACTGATATTTGCTTGTTGTCTTCTGATGCCATTTCTTTATTCTGTAATAATAAGGTTTCCTGCTTCTCCCCACCCTCCTCCAGGCTACTCTCTTAATGGTGTGTTGAGGCTTTTTTTAAATAGAATTTGAGTGGTACTTGAGTCGGCAACAAATCCTTTATCAACGTTGATTGGATTAGAAGTCAGGCTTTTCTGAACTTGAATAACAAGTTCTATCTGTTGTGGTAGTTCAACAGCCTGAAAACCCATCTGCTCTGAAACTTCTGATGATTTGGAAACATTTTCTTTTCTTTTTTTTTTTTTTCCTACATCAGCCTTAGTTTTACATTTAGTAAAATATGTGCCATTTAGTGTTTTCAACTTATTACTGAGCTGGTCCAAAATAATTTTGCAATTCGGAAGCAATTATCCTGTGTGGTTGGAAAGACTTCTGCCATGAAATCTCGTTGTTCCCAGTCCAGTTATTGAGTAAAACTTCTCTTGTTTGCCCTTTTTTCCCATCTTCAGCATCCAACCGCCAGTACAGATAGCCCTTTTAAACTTAGAATGCTGTGTGGAAAGATGCCTTCAGAGTTCCAAAAACAGCATAAAAGTCCTAGAGCCCTTAAACTGGAAAAAGTGTCATCCTATGAAACCTTTGGGCTTTGGTAATTCCCAGAGAGAGGCAGAATTGGGGTACTCCTGAGGGTAAGGGCAGTCCCTGAGCATAGTGAGGGTTTCCAGTGCAAAGGCTGCTTTCTGGTCCATGTGGGAACGGGAAGGAAAACATTGGTGAGGAGATTGGTAGGGCTTAATTCATCTTGAGACTTTCTCAGATGAGAAGCTGTGAGGTCTGCAAGGGTGCTCTGGAAATAAAGACTGGCCTTGTACCCTTGATGTTCTTGCTTTCTTTGTGAGAGGTTAACTTGAGGTTATTAACCAGTGGAAATAAACTTCACCAATTATCCTACGGTGTTAAGGTCAGAGATGACAAGACTCTGCTTTGCAGGAGCTAAAGCTCTATTGATTAATTCCTTGTGTTAACTGGGCATGTCCCTGCAAGACACTTTCTTGTAGATGGAGAACTGTGTAGACCAGTAAATTCCAAATGGAATTGCTGGTTGTTTGGAGAATGCAGGCTTTCCTTTTAAGCACAGCACTGATGGAAGCTGTTTTAAGAGAACATGAGGTGATGGACATGGATCCCTGTCCTTCCCTCTGCTGTCATTGTGGGGGTGGTCTGTCCCAGCCTCCAGGCTGTCAGCTCACATGGGTAAAATCCCTTTCTACCTGCTCCAGAGCTTGTTTTGTTGCAGCCTTCATCTGTTTTCATCAAGAGATGGACAAACTTGACTGATCTAATGCTTGGGGCACCTGTTGCAGGTAGAACTGCAGCACATTTCAGGCCCTGCTCCATAGAATAACTGGTAACATTGTCCTCCTCCTCCTCTGTTTGAAAAAGGAGCCGGGACAGACACAAATCTCCCCGAAGCAAAGATGGCAGCCGGTCTGAGAAATCCGTCACGATCCAGACGCCTCCTGCAGAGCCGCTGCTTGGGAATGACGCCTCTCGGGCAGAGGAGGGCCAGGTAAGGAGGGCATGAAAACAAAAACCTGGAGTGTGTGTTGTGGAACAGAGCATGTGGCTTACTGGATCATGGGTAGGGAGAAAGACTTGCTTTCATGCTGTTTAGTAAAGAATCATGGCTTATGGGTGCCCTTTATTTGTGCATACAGCCAAGGTCTCAGTCGCTTCTGTCTTGTTCTGAGGGTGTTACTTCTGACAGCACCAGTGCTGATGTGACAGCTCCTTGGGCACTAATTTGGCTCTCCCTCTGGAGTGTCATCTGCCAAGCTCTATATAAATGATGCTTTAAGGTTTAGCTTTCATGTTTTTCAGATTCTGTGCTGCCTAGATGTGTAGTTCTGAGCCTCATATTAAGCATTAGTAAGCTCCCTTCACAGAGTAGGTAAACAAGTCCTTTTCCTGCTGGAGACCAAGGACAACCGTTACAGGTTTTCAGGCCCAAAAGCATAAACACTGATGGACTGAAGAGAGAAAACAAGAAGGATGGGACTTCATAACCTGAAGCTGTAATTGGACAATTAAACCCAATATGCAAATGGACCAAAACTTATAAAAGTGTGAAACCCTGTGATTGGTGAAACCCATTTTGTGATCATTTTAAGCCCATCTTGGGTGTAGCCCTGGCCAGGCTCTTGTACTGCCCAAGGTGTACCCTTAAAGGCCTTTTAATGAATACCTACTTTATTCTCTTAGCTCTGTCTAGTCTCTGTTCCAAATCAGCCTTCCCAAAGCATCAGAAACATCTGTTTCTATCATCTCACTGTGCATTATTCAGGTCAGCCCTTTAACCTCTGTGTATATTTCAGTTTTTAATCAGGATTTGCTCCAGGTAATCATGTAACATACATTAGAATTAGGATTCCACTAGGGAAAGGAGTCAAGAACTGTAGAACTAGTATGAAATAGTTGTGAAGGAGGGTGAACTCAGAGAAAGCTTGTGCATAACAATGGGTTAAGTGAAAACTAGAATAATGCTGCATTTAGATTGTACCTAGGGTGGCTCCAGTGCCCTCTCTGCTCTAGCAGGTGATGTGAAAGGTACATATTCATTTTCAAAGAATGGCTGATGCTTCAAGACATAGAATGCAGGATGCTTCAGTACCTCCTGGGCTGGATTTGGGGTTTGTTAATCCTTGGCTGTGGGGGTCCACTTCTGCCTTTACCAAAAAAAAAAAAAAAAAGTCAGCATGCAGTTTTCACCAAACCGGGTATGGTGGTAGTTGTACCAGTATTTGTGTAGCTACTGGTATGCTCATTTCATGTCCTGTAATTTGGTATTTTGTAATTAGATGCTTGTTTTCATGAGTCCTGGCTATTGTTTCACATAGTTCTAAAGGCACTGGTGAATTCCTGAGTCCTTGTTTTCATGCAGACCTCCTCAATTAAAGCCAAAGCCAAATAAGTTGATGTGTGAGCCAGAATTTTCTCCTAGGGAGCAGAGTGTCCTCAGTTAGGTCCAGCAACTGCATACCACTAGAGATTTAGCTTCATATTTCCTCTCCTGTGAGGAAAGGCTGAGACAGGTGAGATTGTTCAGCCTGGAGAAGAGAAGGCTCTGAGGTGACCTTATTTTGTGGCCTTTCAGTATCTGAAAGGAGCCTACAAGAGAGCCAGAAAGAGATGTTTTACAAGGGCATGCAGTGATACGACAAGGGGGAATGGCTTTAAACTGAAAGGGGGTAGGCATAGCTTAGATATTAGGAATAAATTATTTGCTGTGAGGGTGGTGTGGCACTGGAACAGATAGCTCAGAGAGGATGTGGATGCCCCATCCCTGGAAATGTTCCAAGGCTAAGTTAGATGGGGCTTTGAGCAACCTGGTCTGGTGGAAGGTGTCCCTGCCCATGGGAGGAAGGTTGGAACTGGATGATCTTTAAAGTCCGTTTCAACCCAAAGCATTCTCTGAGTCTATGGTTCCATATAAATGCACATTTTTTTTCATTAGGCTATAGTCCACTTTTTCCAGTGAAAAGAGTTATAAGGGCTGAGCTGTGACTAAGGTTGCATGTTGTCTTCTGGGATGTAGCCTTAAGCTGCTCTGGTGTTCCTGCCCCTTCTGTATTCTGCACAATTTTGCAGCACATCAAATGGAGGAATCTATGCAGAACTATTCAATGCATAAACATGAAATAGTTGAAACGCTTAAATTGCGGAGACGCTGTTAAAGAGGGCAGTGTGGTAGGAATATGCTGCCTTTCAGGACATACTACAATGCAGATATCTCTTCTGGGGCCTCCGCTTTGGTGAGAAGTGACTCAAAAAATCCCTTGTATTAATTCAAGATGCTGACTATTTGTGGTTGGTCTGTCTCAAAACCCTACTGCTCTAGGCATGGGAGGCATTCATGTCTTGGAGTGCATTAGAAGTTAAATCCCTGGAGTTGGGAGTTGTTCAAAGTAGTTGTGCTGCTTCAGTCTACTCCTTTCCCAAAGATTCTTTCCTCTAGCTCTTAAAAAGAAGTGACTAAAGGTCTAAAATTATGCCTGTCTCTTTCAAATAAGTTGTTTTGGTCAGCATGTGCAGATGGGGAAGTCTGAGGGAAGTTGTGGATGCTATTAATGACACAGGTTGCAGGAAGATATTCTCAGGAAGAAAAGCAAAAATGTGGTTCTGAATGGGCATTGCGGCGACAGAGGTGCCAGGTGCCAAGCAGCAGAGCCACATGCATTGCCACTCTTTGGCATGCACTTGTGGGAAGCATAAGGAGCCTCCATGTGCATGAGTCACCCCAGCAGCAGCTGTGAGTCAAATCCATACATGTCAGTGTAACTCTTTGGCTGTGCCAGCACCTGGAAGGAGCAATTGGAGGCATTGTAGCATGGGAGAACCAATGCAGACATTGTCTGATGTTAGCAGGGGAAGAAATGAGACTTTCAGAACACGTGATGTAATCTGAAACTTGCCTGTATGGTGACAGTATTTCAGGTAAGCCTCTTTGTGAGTAAGTGGCTTTTGACAATGGCCTGGATTGTGATACCAGAGCTACCTGGCAGACTAGGATCCTCCAAACTTAAAAGCCCCATACCTGAAAATATCCTCCATGATCACCTGTTATGTGTTGGTTTAACTAAACTTTTATTAGACTGTCAGCTACTGACAGCAGTGCTACTGTAGAGGAGAATAAAAGACAATGAAGTGGAGGAACTTGCCGGAGGTGTGGTTGCTTCTGTTACGGCTGGAAAAATAATGCGTGAACACGTTTTTGATTGTGTAACGACAACTGGCTTGAAACGCTGAAATGAAAATTCCCCTTCCAGGTGCTTTTGTGGTGCAGTTGCACTGCAGAATTTGTGGGTTGGAAGAATACTAGTCCTTGCCCTGGACATGGGAACTGGTGATTACTACAGTTTCCAAGACTGATGTCATGTTACTCGTTAAATGTGCTGGAAGAAGAACCTCTGGGGGTACAGTGAGTGGCACAGCAAGCTGAGTTACCTGCTCTGCATTTATGGGCTTTTAGCACATAATGTTTATAGTCGCTGGTTTGGACAAGTTGCTGTTGTTTCCAAAGCTTTACTAATTGTCAGGGTTGATTATTCACAATGTTTAAGGTGTTGCTTTTGCTGTGTATTTTTTCTGGAACGTAAGGCTGTCATAGCAATCTTTCCAGGTAAGAAAAATAGAACATCTGGAAGGAATAGTCTGATTGTTTCAATGTTATTTCTATCTATCTCTTCCTCCTTCAGGATGACAACTGGGGTGAGACCACGACGGCAATCACAGGCACCTCTGAGCACAGTATTTCCCAGGAGGACATTGCCCGGATCAGTAAGGATCTGGAAGACAGCGTCGGGTTGGACTGCAAACGTTACCTGGGCTTAACAGTGGCAGCTGTTCTCGGACTCCTAGTCTTCCTTACCCCCATTGCCTTCATTCTGTTACCCCAGATCCTGTGGCGAGATGATCTGGAGCCATGTGGTACTGTCTGTGAGGGACTGTTCATCTCTGTGGCGTTTAAACTCCTCATCCTCCTGATCGGCACCTGGGCTCTTTTTTTCCGCCAACCCAAGGCAGACCTCCCTAGGGTGTTTGTGTTTCGGGCCCTTCTGCTGGTCCTCATATTCCTCTTTGTGTTTTCCTACTGGCTCTTCTACGGCGTTCGCATCCTGGACTCGAAGGACACCAACTACCAAGGGATAGTGCAGTACGCCGTGTCCCTGGTGGATGCCCTGCTCTTCATCCATTACCTGGCCATCGTGCTGCTGGAGCTGCGGCAGCTGCAGCCCATGTTCACCGTCAAGGTGGTTCGCTCTACGGACGGGGAGTCGCGATACTACAGCCTGGGACACCTGAGGTAGGGGCAAGTCCTCGGAGTCTTTTGGTGGAGATGAGTGTGGTTCTGCTGTGGTGTGAAGCATCAGCTGTATTTGAGTGTGCGTTATTGTTGGTTCCTGAATCTTCCTCCAGAAGACTTCCTGGAGTCCCTCTGAAGATACCCAACTGATTCTCCCTGTCCCCTCTCTGAGTGTGGGACAGGCTGTACCTGCCTCAGAGGAATCCTGCGCATTTCAGTAAATGAAAAAAGCTGATGTCATAACCTCGGGATGGTCAGTGGGTGATGCCTGATGAGATCTTTAAGATCTTTCTCTGGGCTTCTTTCCCTGTCTCCTTACTGGAAGAAAAAGCTCTCCTTTTGTAGTTGGGGCTGCCTTGTGCGTTTTGATTGTTTGTGCCAGGCACCGCTTTGGGAGCAGCCCTTTGGGCTCAGAGCAGCATTACTGCTCAGAGACTCCTGACAGCAGGCCAGGCCATGTGGCAGGGGATGAAGGTTTTGTGGCATGATGCTCTTTTTGCCGTTAGCTATGGATCAGTTTGCTGGGTTGGATGTACCTGGGAGTATTTGGGAGCTGTAGGTATGACACAGGCATGCTGCTTCTACCTTCCTGCTGGTATTAGTGCTTCCCTCAGCAACGGTACAAAAAAGGACAGGTGTCTGCATTGCCTTAGTTCCTGTGTCCTGCAAAGCTCTCCAGAAATCCCTTAGTTCCTGTGTCCTGTGAAGCTCGCAGCTGAGCTCTGGAGATGATTCCCCAGGCTGAATGTGCACTTAAACATCTGTTCAGCTTATCCTGTCCAGACCCCAATGGCATGTGTATCTGTGGCAGATGAAGGGATTATCATCTGCTGGTTTAAGTGGATGTAGAAACAGTCTTCTGCAGCCATTAGCTTAGCAATGGAATTGCTTTGAAGCAGATTTAGTGGTTGAAACTGAAGTCTCTGAGTTTTCTCCTAGATAAAGACAAACTCGAGATCTGTTGGGTAAAAGAAGCCTGGACTCTGCTTTGATTTCCTTCTCTGTAAAATGTGGAGGGGAGAGCCACTCTTCTATAATGGAAGTGCACCTGCTGACTTAGTTAAATGTCTCTTTCAAGATGTACTAATATCTATTGGTTTTCATGTGAAATCACTTTTTTTGAGTTTAATTGCTCTGTGGTCAGTGATCCAGCATAACCGATATGATGAGAGAGATGGAAAGATGACTACCAGAATTTCCCTGTGCCACAGTGTTATGCCTTGAGGTGTGATAAGGCAGTTCAATCATAAGTGAATTCTGCAGAGAAAGTTTGGTACGTGTATGTATTTATCCATATATATACACACAGCAGATTTGGTTTGAGAGAGTTTGCTTGGTGGTAGATTGTGAGTTTGTGTTCAGAGGAATTGAAAGCTTACACCTGCCAAAGTCTGCATGTCTAATTTGCCATTGGAGGCAAAGAATTTGCCTGAGGATCAAGGCCTGGGTATTTAATAGTGCATGTTTTAGAAACAGTGTTTTCTCATTCTTTTTTGCAGCAGGGTTTTGAAATGTCTTGGGTGATGCTAAGGCAGCAAAGAGTTGTAAAACCTGAGATGTATGAAAACTTTTGACTTCTTGTTTGTTGGCAAGCTGATTTCAGTTTCATTTGGTACATTGAATGGATGCTGCCGTGTCTTGTGTTACAGAAGAGTCTCATCAAGCGTGTCTGATAATGCTAAATTAGTGTTGCTTTTTCATTAGTTTGACAGGTGAGCATAATGTGTATTGACATGTGTTTTGAAACCTGTGTGTCTTTCCATATTTACTGCTGCAAAGGTAAAGCTGTAGGTTTGATCAGGGGCTGGGTGTCTCCCAGCTAAGGAAGAGTTTGTCTTCTCTGTGTGTTACTTGTTTGTAAGTGGTAAGAGCTTCTGATCTTGATAAAGTGTGTCTCCAATGTGACAAACTGTAAAAAGTGAATGTAGTTGATATCTCCTTCAGCTTCCAAGGGCTTAGGATTGTGAGATGTTTGTGAAACATTGAGAAAAAAAAAAAAAAAAGAACTTGATCATCTTCACAGCATAATTTTGCAGAGTTTTCGTTAAGGTCTTGTCATGCTTTTTGATGAAATGCATGTCAGGATCACAAGGTGCTGCCTTCTGCCCCTGAATCCCTGGCTGAGGTATGGGACTGGAGTGGGAGGTCTGTTAATGGGAGAATATGAAGACATGCAAAACCAGCCTGGATTTCAAGAAGGCTGGAGAATCAGCCTTGTGGATGTGCTGGAGAGGTGGTTCCAATTATGATGGAGTAGACATATATCACTTGCTGCTGCCTTTGGGCTCTGCCACCGTGCATGCTTGCCTCATCCTAACACTTTTTAAGGGGTCTTGGAGAGGTTCTGAGCTGCCACCTGGAAGGAAGCAGTTTGCTTTAACAGGTATAGCAATCTGACTGCCTCCTAAAATAAAAACCTTTTGTCTCTTTATGCTCTCAAATATCTTAGAAGTTTTGATCACCAGCAATCCGTGGAGTCTGTCTTCCTCAGTAATCTAGTGTGCTCTGGAAACGATGGTTGTGAGAAGGAACTCGAGACATCTTACATTCTTCACTGTTGCTTCTTGGAGTAGTTCTGGGTTTTTTCTTCCCAGCAAAATTGTTGATAGCACCCTTTTAAATCCAAGATGGAAGCTTTCCAATTCTAGGTCTTTTCTGGTGAGGCAGAGGGAGCTGCTATGTAAGTAGGAGAGCAACATGTTTTCTGGGGGAGAAGGGAAGAAAACAATAGCTCAGCCACCCTTCTGGCAAACCATGTTTTTGTAAGGCAGGGAACAGACAGGATTTTCCACCCTCCTTGGCTCCAGATGCAGTAAAGAAGTTGAAAGTGCTGAGTTAGGTATTCCACTCCACCCCTTAGAGCCCTAGGTCCAGGAGGGTAAGCATATTTGGGAGTAGTTCCCCAAATTCATATTCTAATCAGCCTATTAATAGGCTGGCTTGATCCCACCCCCAGCACTTTGGCTATAACTTTTCTTCTGGGAGACTTGACTGCCAAACGAACGTTCCCTTTGGCATTGATTCAGGAGCTTGGAGGGGGAAGGTAAAAATTAAATAGGAGTCTTGGTGAGTGTGGTGCCAAGTCTCAGCTCGCTGACTGCTCTGCTGCTCCTGGTAGGAAGGGTTGCCACGCAGGGTAAAAGCTTTCTGGTCGTATGTGTGGGTAAAGAACAGCAGCAGAGATGTGGGAAAGGTCAAGCCTGGGAAAATGCAGGAGGTTGGGTGGGAATGGTGGAGACACTTTGAAAGGGAAACAAAGGTGGGGAAGCACAAAAGTAGACAACTTTCCATTTTAAGTCTGTGATACTTTTGCTAGTGAAGGCTTGGATTTGCAGCTTTGGTTTTTCCCTATAAACAGCGATGCTGATGACACTTGTCATCCAGAGTTCGTACTGTCTTCATGGCTCAGAAACTGTGTAGGAAGGATCTTGCTGGAGAAACCCCTCCTTTGCTAACCATATTGCCTTCCTATCCAGTGAATACTCTTTCCCACCCTAGAGCTTTGCTAGTCTAGACAGCTCAAGAAAATGAATGTCTTGTAATGCACGTGGTAATTACTGATCTTTCACATAGACTGAATGTTGGGCTGCAGTGTAGTTAGTCTTGGTCTTCTAAGGTTAGAAATGTTTGAGAGTGGGTCCTTCTCCTCCCTTTTGCTCATCCTTGCAGCAGGTATATGAGGAGTAGGGCTGTGAGAGTTCATCTTGTGTCAGGCTGTTTAAAGAGGTCAGAGTTTCAGTCTCCTTTTCTGTCTGTCGTGGTTTACCCCAGCTGGCAAGTAAGTACCACACAGCCCCTCACTCACACCTTGCTCTGTAGGATGGGGATGAGAATCAGAAAAAAGGCAAAATCTGTGGGTTGAGACAAGAACAGTTTAATATTTTAATTAATGTAAAATATAATACTTATTATAATGACAGTGATAATAGTAATAGTAATGAAGATGGTAGAGAGAGGGAAATAAAACCCAAGGAGGGCAAGTAATGCTCAGTAGAGTTGTTCTCCACCCACTGACTGATGCCCAGACAATGACTGGTGGCTCCTGGCCAGCTGTCCTCAGCTGATACACTGAGCATGATGTTCTGCGGTATGGGAATATCCTTTTGGCCAGCTTGGGTCAGCTGTCCTGGCTGTGCTCCCTCCCAGCTTCTTGTGCAACTCGTCACTGAAGGGCAGAGCATGGGAAACTGACAAGTCCTTGACTTAGAGCAAGCAGTACTTAGCAACAACCCAAACATCAGTTTACTAGGAAGAAAAGTAATGCAATCCTGGAGAAAACCAGGACACTGTCCTTTCTGCCGTGGGCTTGACTTCATGAACCAGGTGGCTAGGAAGCTGGCAGGGAAACCTGTGTACACCTTTGGAATCAGGGTTCAAGTTTTGCAGATGCCTGTGAGCTGGTCAGTTTTTGGTTTGGTTTTTTTTTTTTTTGTCAATCTAGTCAAGAGAAGCTTGGCACTCAGAAATAGCAGTTCTGTGTGGTAAAAGTGTGCTTGAACATTCCCTGTACCTCTGTTACCCATCTCCATTTGCATGGGTGTTTGCTGAACTGTGGTTTAAAAATTCAAGAACTGAACAGCTGCTTCCTCAAAACAAGTACCTGTCTCTGAAACCCCTGTACCTTCCCTGCAGGAATTACCAATGCCTTATTGAGAGACCTGGTGGCTTGCACACACTCACAAAAGAAAGTAGATGCAAACATGTTCTGTGGAAGGGGAGCACATTCAGCCTGTCTCCCAGCTGCTTGGGGTATTTGTTGGACCTGTTGCTTATAAAGCTGATCTCTGGATTGTCAGTATTTACTGATTATTCTGATGGGTGCTCTCTGGTCAGGCATCCTTTGGTGCCACTGGTACTTTGTTCACTGTTGAGGGAGTGTGGAAGGCTAAGGAGTGGGAATAGGCTTCTCTATATTCCAGCCTGCGTTTGTAAGCCTTGATCTTGTTGCTCCAATACGCGTCCCCATATCAAGGGTGGTAATGAAGAGCACGAGGTCAGCATTTGAACTGTACAGATTGCTCTTGCCTGGAGTTGTGTCAACATTTATACTGTTTTAAAATCTTTCTGCTTCTCAGAAGGAAAGCTTCCATGGACTGTAGGCACCTTGGTTTCTGTTTCTAGCACGGTTGTAACCATGGGTTTAGGGACTTGGATCTCGTCCCTGATCAAGTGCTGCTGAAACCTTGCTGGTTTCTGGTAAAGGAACTTCAAAATGTGTGTCTGATTGCATTGTTCCTTCATAGCGTGACTGAGCCCTCACATACACTTCTGAGATGTTTCTGTTTCCAGCAGGGCAGTCAGGAGGGACTGCAAGACAAACATTGGTGCACCATAGTGCAGTGCTGTACCTGCCGAGCCAAATCCTGCTGGAGACACTACAGGCTTCTCCTCCCCTGTGTGCAGTTTGCTCTGTGTTCAAGGCACTTGAGGAATTACACTGTCCCTCCTTTCTCCTTGGGATTTCTTTAACCTCACATCTTCTGTAGTGATGCACACTGCTGAAACTGATTGAGCTGATGAGTTTTTACCTTGTTTTGTAGCAAAACATATTATTAACTGTCCTATTGCTTTGATTGCAGGAACTTGCTAGAACAGCACGTTACACAGACTTTGCAGACCAGCTCTGTTGCCAGAGCCTCCGGCCTGTGTGAAATTAGCCTTGTTCTTGAATACATTTTCTTTGTCCTGAAATCTGTACAAGGTGTCCTGATGCCCTTCTGTGTAAGTTTCTCCTGCCCATCACCAAATGGGACGAGCACGAGCGTTGATCAGTCTCCCCTCCCAAGAAGTTCTGGGATAGCCGGCTAAATGGGTGTTAATTGCATCTGCAAGTGTGAAGCTCCTGGGGAAACTGAGGAGTCTCCCTCAGAGCAGCTTCTTTAGCACTGAGAAGTGTCAGACTTGTGACCCCCAGCCCAGTGTCCCTCCAGCAGCACTTCACAAAACTGCGTTGACAACCACCTTTTTGCAGCTCATCATCTCTGCAATTTCTTGCAACTCATCTGGGCTGCTTTTCCATGCTCCCAGTCCTAAACTTGCAGAACTTGTTCACAGTGGGCAGCTGAGCATTGGCACCTTTCAAACACTCCGTGCCTTGAAGTAGTCATGGAGTAGGAAAGAAAGCTCTGACTTGAGGATGAACTGATAATGACTTATATGGAAAGAGATTTTCAGCCACATTCTTAACCATTTTTAGTCACAGGCCATAGTTTTCCCCCCTGCCTGTGTCTGCTGCCTCACCTCTGGAGGATGGTGCTGCAGAGATATGATTGCTCTAGCCAGGAGGGTACCCGTGGAATTGCAGAAGGGAATTTTCCGTAGCCTCTGGAAAAAAAAAAAAAAGCTGTTCCCTGCCGAGTAGGGAGCAGTCTCCTTTGATGTTCCAGATGAGTTATGGGAATGGTGCCTTGTTCTGTTTTACAAGGGTCTGTTTAGTGGTGCAAAGGGTGTGTTGCCAGCAAAGTTCAGCTAAGATTTAGGACATGGGTCAGAGCAACACCTCATTAAGAGGCTGCTTGTTTGTGACAGAAGTGAACAGCAAGCTCCAAGAGTGCCAGGTACTCCTCATTAGAGGTGAAGGTAAAGTCTAGGATGGACCATCAGTATTGATAACATGCACAACTTGTCTGGGCGTTTCTGATGGGGTAAAGTCTGTCTCCAGAGCATTGGAGGGTGTGCTTTTCTGAAAGGAGCATGTTTTCCTAGCGTCTTACCTTTCTGCATGCAGTTTTCAGATTTTACATATGGCTTTTCGTATGGAACTGCTCCTCCTTTTGATAAAGGGGACAGAGCTGGGGGAACTGAAGTGCCCACATCTTTCTACCCTTCTAGAGAAGGGTAGTATTCTCCCTTCCTTGATCTTGATCCCTGATCATCCCCAGCACTCTCTGTGCACACACCATCTGTCCTCTCCTCCTCACCAGGAGGAGCATGAGCTGAGTGCGTCAGACACCAGGCCGGGTACCAGACTTATTTGTGCTCCTGCAGATGCACCAGGCGGCAAGGGCAAGAGGTGCAGGCTGATTGTTATACCCTGGAGCAGTCTTGCATTTTTGGAATACTTAATACTTTAAAAGTTTACAAGCCTACTTGCAGGTGAAGTGCTTGCTGTCAATTATTAACCCACATGGCCAATACCGTGTTACTTGCTCCCTGGTGGGAAGCTGCTCAGCTTCATCTTTCTGAAAGAAATGGTGTGGAGGAAATGCCATTGGGTTCATCTGCAGGGATTTCCTTTCTTGTTGGCTTGGCTTTCAAAACCAACTCTGCCCAGAAGTCCAAGGATGGTATGCACTCCAGCCTACCCTGTACTTAGGGGGTTTGTCATGGAATTTCTGTTCTGCTGCTGCCCATGCCCTCTGAAGTGCCTGTGTGTACCACCCACAGAGACAGATGCCCTCCCTAAGCTGCTGAACAAATTTTGTGGCCATGAAGGTACTTTTATCTTTAAATGCCGCAAAAAAAATTGTACCCTCTCAACCTTTGACATCTGTTTCTTGTGGTGAATGATGAAGTACAAGTATTCTGCAAACAAGTGAGCTGTGTGCCCTTTGGGTGAAAAGAAGAGGCTCATGTTTTGCTAAGAGGACAATGAATTGTGGATTTACAGTTCTCATATAGCACAAGAGAAGCCCGATAAATATGGAAGCTAATTCCTGACTCTACCCTGAAGAAGTAAGGAAAAGTTAATAGGGAGCTGTGTGGTAGTAATAGAATTTTAAATTTTATTTTTGTTTATTAATGGCTATAAAATTGAGGTCAATATTTTCACTTATAACTTGATTGCCCCTCCAGTACATGCTTAAATGAACTTCAGTGATTAAATTTCTTTTGTACAGTGTAGGTCAAGTGGGGACATCAGGTGATAGTGTGGGGAGAGCTATTCCCTGGCTGACAGGAAAACAGATTCTTGGCATAGCAGTAAGGACTTTGGCCCTGGTTTGGAGCTTCAGGCTGCTGACTCTGGCTTGCATTCCTCTAGTCCTGGTGGACAGTTATCTGCCTCCTTGCTGGGGCTGGATTTTTTTCTCAGCTCAGAACTGCAGGTCATGTCCCGGTGGCCCCAGTGTTGTTTGTAGGGTTACTGAGTGCTGGTTATAAAATCAGGTGGCTTGTGCAGAGCTTGCTGCGGTGGAACTTTGTGAGGGATGCTGTGTGGTGGAGGGATACTGTGCAGGGAGGACTGGGCTGTAGTTTGAGAGCTGATTACCCCTCTGTTTGCAAAGGTCTGCTAGTGGCTAACATGGATGCTGCCTCTTCAGGCCTGCCTGTGTAGGCTTGCAGGAGAGCAACATTCCCAGGTATTTTGAGAGGAATCTTAGAACAAGTTAAAGCTGCTCTATTGACTCAAAAGGCAATAAAGTCTTGCCATGTTAATCCCATCCCCACCTGGGAGTCAAATAAGAGATGATTCTCTTTCCTGAGAGAGCATCTGACCAGGCAGCTGTAGGATCAAGAGCTGAATGCTGATGTTTCATGGCTGCATCATCTAAATCCAAAGTCCTATTACAGCACTGGAGTTTTGCTGCCAGTAGAAGCTTTGAACACTTTGTTATTTCCTTGGAATTAAAGCTGTACTTCTTAGCTTTGACTTAAAAGAAACACCCTAAATCAGCAACTAACCTCTTCTCCCACCCTCAAAGAAACTACTAACAAAACGCCTCACCCTTAATTACTTCATAACTATTAATGTAGCTTGAAGAGTTCCTTGGCTAAAGAGTGGCCTGATTTGAAGCATGAACAGGCTTTAAGTTCTCTTGTGTAAATGTAGACTCTTACAAACTTCTTGCCATACCTGCCAGCTCCTGCATATACCTTTTTTTTTTCGTTTGAGGCTCAGACTAATCAGAGGCGTAGCATGTATGTATGCTAGGAAGAGGAAATGCATTGCTGTTGTGGATTATGCTGCTCCCAGGAACTGGGAATGGTAATCCAGGGTCCCATATGTTGCCAACTTCTGCAGAGTTCCTGGGTGCTTGAGCAGGACACAAGCTTGAGCTGGAAGCTGATGGGTGCCCTGTAGCTCAGGGCTTGGGGGTGTCTGGTATTTCATCCCTTGTCTGCACTGAGCACTTGTCTCAATTCACCCTTGCATGCAGGGGAAGCTCGTGATCTTGCTCCTGAATCCTGCGTTCAGAAGGTAAAGCATACCTTGGTATTGTTCTGTCCCCCTGACTTGTTTGAAACTCCCTAAATCCTAAATACAATCTCAAGTGTGCAGAAACTTTTAAAAGAGGTTGCACCTCTCTCAGAAATACTTGGTACACCCCTCAATTACATAAATGTTTGATCATAGTTCTGCATCACCTCTTAAGCTAATGCTGCTGCAGAAAAAAATCCTGTCAGCGGCCTGATCCCTTCCTCGCCCCTCCCAAAGAAATATGGGCTAGTTGCACAGCAATGCAGTGGTGGAATTGGGGAACTGGTAATTTATATCTCTATTATCCATGCAGCTTTGCAGTTTGTGTATGTATTTTCAACTTGGATTATTTTGCTCAGCTTAATTTCTACAGTCTTCATAACTACCCTCGTGGTGTTTAATGGTTACAAAGGTTTGTGGTGGCAGAGGAAAGGTTTGGTGGAGCTGAGAGAAAGATGCAGGATAGAATTCTCTCATGGCCGTGGACTGATATTCAACTTGCTATTGACCAGGACCCCCAAGTCCCTTTCTGTGGCACTGCTTTCCAGCATCTCATTCCCTAGTCTGTCTTTACATCCAGAATTGCCCCATCCCAGGTACAGAATCTGTCACTTTCCCTTGTTGAAACCCTTCACAAGGCTGGTATTTGCCAAACCCTGTCATTTGTCCAGGTTGCTCTGCAGGGCCTCCCTGTCTTCAAGGGCATCAGCTGTTCCTCCAGTTTTGTATCGTCTGCAAAATTGCTTAGTATCCCTTCCAATCCTGTGTCCAAGGCATTTATGAAGATGTTGAAGAGCACAGGGCTGAGGATGGAGCCCTATGGAGCCCCACTAGTGACAGGTCTCCAGTCTGATATCACACCATTCACTGTAACCCTTTGTGCCTGACCTAGTTGCTCACCCATCACATGATGTGTTTATCCAGCTGAATGCTGGACATCTTGTCCAGTAGGATCCTGTGAGAGACAGTATCAAAAGCTTCACTGAAAGCCAAAAAGATTACACCAACTGGCTTCCCTTGATCAATTAGCTGGGTTACCTTGTCATGAAAGGAAATGAGTTTTGATAAGCAGCACTTTTGTCTCATGAAGCTGTGCTGGCTGTGAGTGATGACTGTATTGTCCTCACACTTTCAGGTGTTTTTCAATACCTCCCAGAATAATCTTCTCCACCATTTTACCAGGGACTGGAGTGACATTGACAGCCCTGTAGTATCTGGGATCTTCCTTGCCCTTCTTGAAAATGGGGACAGTGACTGCTCAGAAATCCTCAACAGAGGCTTTGTGATGACATCAGCCAGCTCTTTGAGGAGTATTTTGTGGATCTCATCAGGCCCCATAGATTCCTGCAGTCTGTGGGAGCCCTCCTTGGTGGGGCAGGGCTCTGTCTGCAAAAGTTGGCTCCTCTGCTGAGCCCTGGGGAAAGTAGAGCCTCCACTCCTTGCTTCTCCTCCCCAATCCATCTGACCTACAGGAGACCCACTTTGGCCCAAGCATGAGGGATTGGTCTTGAGCACCTCAAGTCATGTCCTTGGAGATTCAGAGCAGGACATGCCACATAAATGGATGGCAGCTTACTTATGTGGATTTGGTTTGAAGTCATATCCCCAGGTGTGAGACTGGACTTTGTAAATTATGATCTTGGATCATGCAGGTCTCCTTCCACAAGGCCCATTGGCCTCAATAATCTGCTTAGCTGTGCAAATGTTAACTGTAAGATTGACTTCAGCAGTGTCCCTGACTCTCTCAAAGTGGTCACGGGTCTGTGTTGAATTGGGTGTGGACAATTGGATCGCTTTGGACTGCTGGCAGCTGGATGCAACACCCACAGTGCCTGGGGAAGCCAACTTGTCCCCGCTTTGTCAACACCCATGTATTTCTGGGGTGCCTGTGTCTACCATGCTGTGCAGGTTTGTGGGGAAAGCTCAGCAGCAGCTTCTTCCCATCACCTTTTCACTGAAATTGTCCCCTTTGTGTTCTTCTCTCACTGCTTTCCTTCCCAAACTGCCATCTATTTGCTCAATAGATGAAGAAAGCCTTTCATAGCTTTGGCTTTACTTTAGTGTGAGCAGATGATAGCTGGGGTTTTTTTCTCATGAATAAGCAAGATAGTATTCTCATTAGCTCTCTTGAGGATACCTCCACCACTTGGCAAAACCATGTCATGAAGACAAATGCTTGATGTGGTAGTAGTGCCCTTGGAAAACCCCTTTTCATGGTCTAGCTCCTGGATGCAGTAGCTACTGCTCTCCAGGTCCAGTTAAACTACTAGTGGCTCCTGAGGGTGCTGGGTTTGGCTTGAGGTGTGGATGTCTGGCCAGGTGTTGCTTTGGTTCACTGCAGGTGTCTGGGACATGGCAAGTACATGGCAGGGCACGGGCAGCTCCTTTGCCTCTCATGTTTCTTGTCTGTGTTGCAGCAGACCCTGGAGCAATGAGATGCTGGTAGCAAGTGTTCTCTTTCTGTTTGATGGGAAGGTAGTGCCTTTGCCTGTTTGAATGTGTTGTATGGCATCAAAGGGAAGTGGGTGTCTAGTTTGAGAGCTGTTGGGGCATCTGCATGTGGTTATTGGTGTCTGAGGAACTGGCTGAAATGCAGCCCAAGCTGTGAATCTCTGAAAGCTGCTTTTGTGCCCTGGCTAATCCATGAGTTATTCCATTTGGATTTAGTGGTTCTGCTAGGTATCTGGATGGTGAATAAGTGCTTGACAACACCTCCCCACACACGCTGCTCCCCTTGGAGAGGTGGTCTTGGCTTTAGAGGATGTGGGCAGTTTGCTTTGGAGCCTGCTCTCCTGGCATTTGGGTTCCTCAGCCTGAGGGAAAAGTTTGTTGCACCATGTGTTCAGGTCTTCACAAGTGACTCTTTCAGATGCAGACCCTGAAGCTGCTCTTGTTGTACACTCACCCATCCCTATGGGTGGGTTGAGGCCGCTGGAGCCAAGTGGCTTTGCCGCATGTTAAACTCCCTTTGCTGCTTCTGTGAGGGGCTGGAAGGCAACCTTCCCAGTTACCTAGGCTGACCTGCTGCAATAACGCCTCCTAGAATTGTATACAGGGAGCCTGGCAAGAAGCTTAGTCTCAGCAAGGGATTAAATCTTGGGTTTTTTTTCAAAGAGAGTCCTCTGCCTTCCATCGGAAGCTCTTCTGGCGCTCCAGAACCTCCATTGTTTCTAGAACTCATGTTGAACTTTTACAGCTGATTTAGTTTTCTGTCGGTTGAATATGATGTTGGAGGTAACAAGTGTCCTTATGATGTTTGTGTCCCTTGGCAGTGCATACCATGAAATGAGATGTTCACTGGGTTACTGAGGAAGAGAAGTGTGGTGCTGTCACAGCATCTGACCTCAACACACTGATTGTCCTTTCCTGGAAAATTATATTATTGGACATTTTTGGACCACTCCTTGAGTGTGCGGACTGTGCTCTCCTCCTCTTCCTCCTCACTACGTATTACCAGCGGTGTTCTGGGGTTTTTCCTAGTCTATTATGCTAGCTGCCACCTTCAGCTGTTGGAAGTGGAAGGAAGGGCAGTGCAGCTGTTGGGAAAGCATGCATCAAGTTTGGAGGTTCTACCTATAAAGGTGATGGGGGAAAACATTCAGGCTGTATGCTAGTACCCTAAAGACCAGTTAACTTCCTGAGGTATCAGGCTTGGAAGTTTCTCAGAAGGAGAACTGCAGTGGGAGTATGCCATTGGGTTTACTGGGGTTTTATAGCTGCTGGCTAAAACTTTGTGCTCTGTACTTCTGTAGCAGCATCTTTTTAGTGCCCGCCTGGGAATGCTTTTATAGGATTCCTCAGGAAGGCTTAAGTAAGTAGCTTGTTTGGTTTGTATGAGGTAAAGGAGATGATTTCCCCCCAGCCCCCAAGGTTGGTCATACCCTCCTGTAAAATCCTGTTTTTTAAAAATACTCACAGCTTCTCTTCAAAATGAAAGCACTCAAATGTAACAGCAAAGCTAGTAGTAGACTTGCAGGGATCTTTTTCACCTGTTCTGGAGGGTTATGACTAGGCTGCTTTTGAGGTTTGAGGAAAACAAACCAAAAAGCCAACCTGAAAACATTCTGAAAACTCTCTCATTCAGAAAATTTCTGTGTTGAAATCCCTTCTACATCAGCAGTGAACTACTGTGTTGCTCAGCTGGTGTGTTGATTCTGATTTTTATCTTGTAAAAGATGAGACTTATCATGTCTGTTGGAGAGCAACCTCTCTTGGACTGCACAGGGCAGAAAAGGGGAGATATGCATTTAGAAACTGGGCTGGCGCTCTCCTTAAATGTGCAGCAGTCACGTGTTGATCAGATGTCCAACGTTGGCTATAGATGGGGGCACACTTTAAATTCCTGTCCTTTTCTTTCTATGTTGTTAAAAAAGGCTGTGAGGGCAGAGAAGAGATGGAGATGGGTCACTGCAAAACTGGGACAAACCTTGTATGTGTTTGGGTTCCATATAAATTACATCATTAATGGATGGATGTTTGCCTCGTTGGGGCCAGCAGCTGTGCTGCCATCATGCTGACAACCTGCTGCTATGACGAGGTTTTCTTCCCTTCCCTGATAAAAGTGACTTTGCAAATTCTTTTCCCTGCCTCACCAAATGCCAGAAGTTGGGTATCTAAAACAAACTTGCTGTATCCTGGTTGCCCAGTGCCTGTTCCAGGGAGGGCAGGGATGGTGCTTGCCTGCCTTAGCCAAGTGGAGATCTCAGTTGTGGTTGTCTGACAAGAAAATGTGGTTTTCCTTTTCCTAGGAACTGCAGTCCTGTTCTCTCGAGTGTACCAAACTGAAATGCTCTTGTAGTTATGACGATCAAAAGGCATTTTTCTGCTCTGTTTGTTTGGCCACAGCTGCTGGAGCAGTTCCTTGTCTTGGCATCTCTGCTGAGGTCTGACTTGGGCTCTGTTTACTGGAGAGGACAAAACTGTAACCAAGGCATTTGTGCTTCTGCATGACCTTTATCTTCCCGGGAGCCTTGCTCCAAGGTGTTGCTTGGGAAGGACAGAGAGTACCAAATCCCTTGCATCTTGCCAGCTCGTGGCCCCTGGTGTGGTAGTGCTGCCCAGGGTCATCTATCTGGGCAGCCTGTGCTGGCCTCACCTGTAGCTGTGACAGGCAGAGCTGCATAGGGGGTGGTGGTAATCCCTTCTGTAATCATCTTCAGCAGGGATGTTGGTGTGAGAAGCATTTTTATAATTGTCTACTTCCGGTTTTATTTCTAGTTCTGGTGACTTTGCTCTGGGAAAACAGGGCAACATGGTGAAGGATCAGGAACTTGAGCCCTAGCTCTGTGCTCTGGCAAAAGTGTACGAGAAAGGAGAAAAAACCAGAGTTTTCTGGGAGGGAGATGTGATTGTATGGCATGGGAGGGCAGAGCAGTCCTCTGAGCTTGTTGGGTGTGAGCTGACAGCACTGCTAGAGAGTACAAAGTGCTGTGGATGAACAACTCAGTGCCCCAGGATACCTCAACATCTCTTGCAGTAGGCAAGCTCGATGCAGTTGTAGGCTGGAGACATCTAGTAAGGCAAAGCTGACTCTTCTTGGAAGGCTGTGTTGTGGGATCTTTTCTTAGCTTTTCTTGGAGGTGCCAGACTTCCCAATTGGCTGTGGCAAGTGTTTTATGTGCCCAGAGACCTTAGCGTGTTTTGATACTGTGTCTGTTTTGAAGAATGTAAAAAAAAATGTTGTTTGGAGGAGAGGAGTCTGTGCTGGGAACCATTTGATTAAATAACCCCAGGCTTCCTCAGCCCTCAATTAGCACAGCAGTCATCAAACCTCTGACTATCCCTGTGTATTTTAGGTGTGTGTGGCTCACTCTAAACCCTGATGCTGCAAGATCTGCATCCATAGCAAGAATGCTCTGGTAGCAAACAACTCAGCTCTTTCTGGATGTGTACATAGATCTGTTGCAAAAGTATGGGGCACTCCTCTGGCCTCGATGATTCTCAGTGTCTGCTGATATTTGGTACAGTACCATGACAGGCTATATTTCTAGCTTAGCAGGAAAGCACAAAACTGCTAAAAACATGTGGATGACAGGTGCATAGAGGTGTGGCTTCAATTTTTAATCTTTTTTTTTCCTCTCCTTATTTTTAATTTTCACCAACCCTCCCCCACTGCTTCATAAAACTCAAACCCCTTTTCCTAGAAACCACTAGTGTCCAAAGCCAGTATTTTGATGATCTAAACAGGTTTTTTCCTTGTGCTTTGCTTCTGTATAGCACTGGCTTGTTTTCCTAGAAATCCACTAAGAAAAGCCAATTTTAGTATTAGTGTAGTTGTGTCACAGAAGGCAAGCACAAAGTCAAAATGGCCTCTGAGGTGCAGTGTATGGCTAGACTGCAAATACTCACATCTTTTGTAGCAGCAAGTACTCAGGCAAAACTGCTCCCGACTTACCCTTTTGAGAGAAAAAAAATACTTGCTACCTTTGTGTCACAGAGTCTCCTCCTCCACTTCCTTGGATGCCCTGTAAAAGTTAATTCATTACTGTTAGTAAAAGGCTCTGCATTTCTCTGCTGCCAAATGCCACCGAGGTACCCTGTGCCTCTGCTGGGTCTACTTGTTTGCTTTCCCTCTTGGCAGCATGCTGTGACATGGCCTTCTTCAGGGGAGTAAAAATAATAATTGGAAACCAGCAACCCTCCAACTGCACAAAACGCAAAGCAGCAAAGTGTAGAGCCTCTCTGACACTGCCTGCAAGGAAAGCTGTGTTTCCAGTAGGCCGCTGGATTGTGCAAGGGGTTTTCCTCTCGTGCCATAAGTTTTGAATCTGAACCGTTGCATGGAAATGCTTTTTATGTCCTGATTTTTGTACTCTGCCCGTGGCGGGGGTGGGGTTGGAACTAGATGATCTTTGAGGTCCCTTCCAACCCAAGCCTTTCTGTAATGATTTCTATGTCTCTGCGTTCTGGTAGTTTGCTACAATGCCTGTAATATACTAGGCTGCCAGACCCTCTCGATGGGACGATCCTCACCCTGACCTCTTTCATACGGGCGATTAAATATCGAAACTTTCTGTTCGTTTTCTTCCTGCCCCTCCCCATTCTTTCAAAGCGCTGAACAAAGGGAAAGCCTCGGCGCGCCTTGCTGAAACGCGGGGTGAATGAATGCAGTGACCGACATGGTGCTGAACTCTGCGAGGAAGCTCCCTCTCCAGACGCGGCCTGCAGGAAGGCTGCCAGCCCCCATTGCCGCTGGAGCCGCCGTGTGGGTGGAGAGGCGGCTTCCTGCAGCCCTTCACCTTGCTCGCAGGCCAGCAGAGGGTCTGCCCTGCGGTGGGAAGCCCAAAAAGCCTGGATTGCTGTCGGGAGGCAGCAGGCTTCCTTGGCGTTTGCTTTGTTGCTGCTCTGGATGCTCCCATGCCTGGGGTTGGCCTCCTGCTGGCGTGTGGTGTTGTAAAAGAGCGCGGGCCGCCCTTGCGCCCGGTTCGGGGCCGCCCTTGCGC
>VZSR01001342.1:3942655-4121016 GCA_013398615.1 Brachypodius melanocephalos
GTTCTTGTTGCTTTGCAGCGCCCATATGGGGCAGGGCTGGCTGTCCTGAGCCGGGCAGGGCGAGGCTTCCCCTTGATGTGGGTGAAGAGGTTGAGCAACACAGCCCAGGAGGCTCTGATTCAGCCTTTTCCTTGCTCTTGCAAATTACTGTGACCCTTTTAATTTACTTGTCTGCGGCTTCTAATTTTTTTTTTTCCTGTGACAGAGAATTTGAAGAGTTGTAGTTGTCTTCCTAATCTGCCATGCTGAGAATGGACTACACTGGGAGACGAAATGGGCTGGTAGAAATACAAGAAACCGATATTTATTACATTTCTCTTCCAAAGAGCAGACCCCTCTGTGTGACTGGAGTATCTCCTGTGTGAGATTGAGCCTGTACTGGATCAATTTGGGAACTACTTTAATTTTCAGGGCAATGATCATTGCTTGCTGCAATATAAAAACTTTCTTGTGTTTGGATTTTGAGTTCACTGTGCCAATGAATTGGTGGGGAAGGTTATTTAATGAGGGGATGGAAGGGATGTTAGGTGGGGAAAACTGGCATCCTGATGATAATTCTGTCAGTGGGGTCCAGGGGAAATGTGTGTGTATAAAAATAAATTAGTCTCTGCTGTAATGCACTGTGTTTTGTCCTAATAGAGGTAGTTGGTCAGTGGAGCTCCCAAACACTTCCCACTGCTGGGATGGAAGTTCCAGTGATGTTTGAAATGAGTACAGTATATTCACAGAGAATAACTGTTCATTTTTATCTTCCTGTTTTGAGCTGGTCCCAGTTTTCCAAACATTGTGTTTTGTGATGAAACTCTATGGAGTTTTATTTTCCTGGGAAGCAGAGATGGAAAAACTTGATCATGTTTGCAGTCAGAAGGGGGAATATGTGCTGCTGCCACATGATTACTTTTATGAAATTTAGTTTATAGGCTGCAGCAAATTCACAGTAGAAATCAGAAGTGTGGCAGGGAGAAATAAAATGGCTTTCACCTGTTCTGTGTCAGCATCTATGTGTGTCTGGCAGTGGGTCAGTCTGTACTACTTTATCAAAGGAAAATTGTTTCCTTGGTTATCTAGTGGCTCTTTATCACAAATCAGTAGCTGAGTGCATAAGTGGAGTTGCTTTTACCAAATATAAGGTGAGGAATTATGAAGGAGTGGCACCTGAAAGTTAAAGCTTCTTTAAGATGCTCTAACTGGAAACAAAAGACCCCTCCAAACAATCTTAATGATGGAATTTGCCTCAAAAGCTAAATTCCTCATCTCAAAGGTACACAGCAAAGAGATGGTGATGTACTGACTGATGAAGCTACTCAGCGAACAAGTCTGGGTTTGTTCTTCTTTCTCAGAATCTTTTGAATGGGCCGGCATCTGTACTTAATTCACTGATCAGTGGGAGTGTGGCAGCTGTAGAGTGAGGATGGTGGGGTGTATGTGTGTGTTTAAATTACTTGGGTGTGATGCAGAAGTTTAATATTAGCACAAAGCACAGGAAAATTTAAATTGCTCCTCCGGGAACACATGCAGAATCTGTGGTAGCGCGGAGCACTGAATTTAGAGCTTAATTTGTTAATGTCTTATTTTCCCACGTTCCAGTCCTTGTAATGTTTTCTTCCTATGTTGTAACATGTGTGAGAACGCTTTGTTGCTTTCCTTCGGAGAGGCCTTGTTGGTAAGTGTGACCTTTCCAATTTGGCAACAAATGTGTTGGCAATTACGCTTTAATTTTGAACGCACAAAAATTATTTTTAGTGTGGGTCCTTGGCAAACTCCACTTGGCTGAATGGGTGATCTTGGTGATCTGCTGAGAGTGCCGCTGCCAGTCGGGTGCCACGCTGAGGCACAGAGCCAGAGCAGCGTGGAGAGAGCTGTGTCCTACTCCGCATTTTTAAACACCAGAGCTCGGGTTTGTTTTGAAACGCTGCCCTATTTGTTGGTAACAGTGCCTACAGACATCTCTCTCTCTCTCTTGTCAAAATGATCGCAAAGGAAGATACCTCTGGGTTGAGCCTTTCCTGCTGCTGGCGCGTGTGTTTGTTTTGCTCCCATGTGTCATCGTTTTATGTAGAGGCAGCCCTTCAAAGGGATGGAGGGAGTGCCACTGCTCCTCATTCTGTCCCTAGCCGGGGATTTAACAAGCAATACTGAGGTAATCCTGGCAGCCCTACTCCTCAGGCAGCGATCTTATCTTGCTGCGAAAGCTGAAGAGATCACACTCTTGTCAGTGCTGGGATGGAGGAGGTCTGAGGAGCTGCGAGGTGTGCCTGGAAATGACACAGAAGGAAAAGCATCCATCCTGAGCCGGTCGCTCCATCCAAGCTGGCCAGTACAGCAAAACCCGTGGAGTGTTCTGGTCTTCAGCCTGAGCAAGGTCTCTGCAGCACAATGATTGTACTGCCGAGGTGGGCTGAGCTCTTGTTCTGTAATTTCCAGTGCTGCAGGCAGCCTAGTGCTTCACTTTATGTGCTGCCCTTGTTTAGGGATTTCCTGACATCCTCCTATTGAGCTGAGGGCAGAGATACTTATCTTGCATCTCAAATGAAATTTCAGGTCCTAGGGAGAGTAATTAATATTCTGTGTATTGCACGGTCCTGTAGGCGTGACAACTGTGTTCCGAGTAGTATCACTATTCTTCCTTCCTTCCTTTTTTGGTTTTTTTTTTATATTTTATGGAAACAAGAGAGCTTGTTTCGACCTAAGAGGATTTGTCTTATTTTATTTTTTTCTTCTTTCCCCAGCATCCAACGAGCTGCACTGGTGGTTCTGGAAAATTACTACCGAGATTTCACCGTCTACAACCCAGCCTTGTTAACAGCCTCCAAATCCCGAGCAGCCAAGCACATGGCTGGCCTGAAAGTCTACAATGTTGATGGTAGGTGAAGTAAATGTGGTCTCTGAGACTGGGTGGGATGGGGAACGGCTGGGTTTGCCTTATGCTTTGTTATGCACACATTCTCACCTTTTTGCTTTGCCAAATCCTTGTCTCTTGCTGGAAGTCTTCCTAGCAGTGCTGAATTTGCCAGTTCCAGATGACTTTACAGATGTGTTTAGCCCTCAATGAAGCTTTTGTCTTTGCCAGGTGAAATGGCCACGTTTTGGGCCAGCCTTAATTGTCGTGTGGCTTGACACTTTTCAGCTCCATTGCTTGTGTCAAGCAGCCTCTGCTTTTTGTCACCCTTGGGTCATCTCTTCAGTTGTGATAGTACAATAAACACAACTTTTAACTTAAATGAGTTCCCCAGTCGTTTATTGTGCTGCTTTTACATGCAGCCTTCAGGAAAGTGAAGGAGCCACGGTATAAGCAGCAATAAAGTGATGCTTATCAACCTGCAGCCTCAGCACTAAATGGGCTTTGCCTGGCTCACCCATGGCCATGGAAATTCAAACACAGATAACGATCCCCATTGAGCTTTGCTGTTCTACGAACGGTTTTCAAGCTTTGAGGCTTTAGAAAAGCGGATGGATGGATGGATGGATGGATGGACTGATTGGATGGACGTGTGGATGCTCAAAGCAATGAAAACTGGACTTAATAATTTGACACTCTTAAACCCTATCAGTGAAAGCCACGCTTGTTAAGCAGGGCGTGCCCAGCAGCCTTTATAGAGATCCACATTCCTTGGAGAAAGTCAAAGTTGAGTAGCAAAGCTTTTATGGTGAAGGATGGCTGAAGCTGTGTGACAAAATGTGGTAAAGGCACGTCCTGCCCATGAATGTTAGTATTGAAAGGCTTGGAGAGCTGGGAAGAGGAGACTGAAGGGAATTAGCTGGGCAAGGTGGCTGTGTGTCCATGGTGTGAAGACTGAAATATGAAGAATATATGTCAGATATGAGATGTGATTGTTTTGCTTTCAACAAAGTTTCCGTGCCTTATGGGTGTGGAATATTTTGTTTTTATTTTCCTTTTTGGTTGGTTTGTTTGTTTGGATTTTTTTCATTTTTGGTGAGTTTCAAAGACCTTATCCTAAAGGCTTCTCCAACCTCATGCAGCACTCCTGAGTCCATAACATTAACTGGAGGTTTAAATCCTTACAGTGAGATATTCCCATCCTGACAGGAAGGGGGAAGTGAGGGAAGGGGAAGGACAGGTTGCCCATCATGTGTCTTTTGCTGCCTGGAGTGATGCTCTTGGTTGAGTTGTGTTGGAGAGGGGAAGCAATCAGATACGCAAACAGAAATGCTCTGCGTTTTTCTAGAGGTGAAATCATTCATTGCAGCTGCTTGCTCTCAGTGAGGCCTGGTGTAGGAAGGTGAGGGCCTCATGATCCCACGGGTGTCTGCATACTATTCAGACTCCACAGCCTGCCAGGCTGGCTGCAGAGTGTGCAATTCTGATTCCTGGCTTGTCTTCTCCTGCACTGCAGTATCTCTTCAGGAGCTGGTGTGCTCTCTTTTCCTGCAGCACCTGCTGGGACAGTGGGACCCCCAAGATCAGAGAAAAGGCTCAGTCTGGTAGTGTGAGTGCCTCAGAAGCTGCTAGCTCATGAGGCTTTGTTAGAAGAGAAGGAACCAGAAGCAAGCTGCAGGTGTGGCTGCCAGGCCTTACAAGTGTCAAGCTTGTGAGCCTGCCAGGGCCTGGAAGCTCCTGCCCTCCTTTCTGGGGCAGTACCGGTTGCCTGGGCTGTTCTGTGTGCAATGCTGCTGCCTTTGTGGACATGGAAATCTCAGGCTTAGAGGCATGTCCTTAAGAAGATTCCATCCGTCTTACAAAAGAGTGTAGTTCTGGCTGCAGCTCACCCTGGCAGCCTGACAGTCTCTTATACCCTTCTTGTAAAGAGACAGTAATGTTATTAAGGCAGCCTAATTTGTTGACAGCTTTTGTATTTGATACTGCAGCAGCCAGGAAAGAAAAACATATTGCTGTAATCTCTCTTATGCAGAGTGGGGAGGTTCACCTTCAAAACCAGGATTTTCATTGCCAGGTGTAGTCAACAAGGCAAATTACAGATGTAACCCAAATTTGGGAGCTAGTGTCTCCCTTGAGTCATATCCTCCATTTCAGGGCTGTCAAACAAAGTCTGAAATGTTTAGACTTTTAAGAAGCTATTTGTATGAGTGCTTGTTCTTCCCACTCCTTAGTTTCATGCTTCTGTCTTGGAATCTGGTTTGGGCTTTTTAGGAAAAAAAATTAAAAAGAGTTGCCCTTGCTTGGGCAGAACAATTTTGAGCATCTGTGCAATTGATTTGCCTTAACCACTGCCAGCTGAGAGTGTGGGCATTCAGAGCAGTTTGGCTCAAATCAGCTCTTGTTGGCTTGGAGGCAGTCCTAAGCTACCACTTCTCTCTGGGTAGACCCACTTCTGCCTTCTATCCAGACAGAAGGGTTTGTAATCTCTTCTGAGGCAACCTTTTTCCTCTTCCTACATGAAAAGCCAGAGCTGAGTGTTGGAGAACTTAGTGCTGTATTTTAAGGTCACTAGTTAAGGTCTTGTAGTAGACAGCTGTGTGGACTGACTGGGTGTTACAGAGCAGATTGCAGCTTCCCGGTTCCTGTGGCTGTGTAGGATCTATTACCAGTAGCAGAAGATCTAATGGCAGGTGCTGCTCAGAGTGCCATGAGAAGCTGCTGCACGTATAGACCCCATCTTGCCCTATTGTGGGACTGCTGCTCTGCCCTTCTGGGAAACCCTGTTCTTTGTCTAAAGGTGACCCTGCTGTCCCCTGCATCCTGTTTCCCCTTCCTGTAATAACTGTCTGGAGTTTGGCTTTCATTTATTCATCTCCATGTCTCATTATGTTCTTGTGTTTGTCTCTCTCCTCTTTTCAACTTCTCACTTTTTGTGCTCTCACACTGTCTTGGTGCTGAAATGTGATATGCTCCAGCTGCCTTTGCCTTCAAACTGAAAGCATATATAATGGGGGGTAAGTTGCATCCTTGGCATGTTCACCTCACTCTGCCTTTGTGTATATTGTGTGAGACCCTCCATCCCAACTAACTTCCCTCGGCCGCGATGTGCCAGAACGCCCTCTCTAAGCCTGTGCTGCCTTGCAGGGTTTCTACCGGAGCTCCTGAGGACCAGGGAAGGGTTTATAGGGTTGGCTGGGAAGGCTGGAGCCCCAGAGCACGTGTGTCAGCTGCCCTGGGGTGCCGGTCTGTCCCAGCCCCAGCCCTGTGGCACTGACAGTGCCTTGTGCCCGTCGCTGTCCCCGCAGGCCCAGGTAACAACGCATCGGGGCAGTCCCGGGCCATGATCGCGGCCGCCGCCCGGCGCAGGGACTCCAGCCACAACGAGCTCTACTACGAGGAGGCCGACCACGAGCGCCGCGTGAGGAAACGCCGGGCCAGGTGAACACACCCTGTCCCGCTGCTGCTGGGAGGCTCGGACATGTGGGTGGGATTTGCCAAGCCTGGAGGGTGCCCCCAACCCACCACGAGGGGCTGGCTGAAAATCTGTCACGGGAGGAAGCTTGTGGAGCACAGATGTACAAGGGATGGTGACAGCTTGCAAATGGAATTATTTGAAGAACATGCATGCAGCTGAGCTCGTGTATACGAGGCAGATAAGCTAATGCAATGTTGTGGATTAGGGAACAGTCCAGTGCTTGACGAGTCTGTAGTTACTTGCTGTAGGAAATCCCATTATTTTTGCCCATGCCTGGGCTTGTCAGCTGAAGTAATCCTGGGACAGGATCAGTGGAGTGCTTGCTGTTGCCCGTTCATGGGTGAGGAGAATATTTGTGCTTTCAGGCTAGTCAAAGGGACAATTTGACTGGCTTTCAATGAATTGAGGAGGAAAGACTTGACCACAATCAGTTACATTTTATTTTGGAACACGGATATGTCTTCTGCCAGTCATGCTTAGGCTGCAGAGTTGATGCTTTGTTGAGGTGACCTGAGACAGTGCCTCTGTTTGCTCAGGAGCCTAATTGCAGTCTGTAGTTAGCATACCTAACAGTTTGAAGCAAGTTGCTCATGGGCAGGCTCCCCTGAACTGATCTGTGTTTGGAAGGAATGTGTCATAACTGGAAGGAGCTGGCTTGTTTGGGGTTTTCTTTTGGCAGTTTGTTTCACTGGGAAGGTGCTGGCATTACATCCCCTCCTTGCCTGCTTCAGTCTGACCTATGCTCTATAGCCTTGGTCTTTTAGGCCCTCCTCCAGCCTGAGAGCAATAGGAATTTAAATTTGCCCTTCTAAGAAGTGTAGCATCCTAACTTGGGCACATCTCCTGGGCTTGCTGAGTTTGGTTAGAACAACTGCTTAGTCAGAGGGAAACTGTCAGTCACTAGATAAGGCCAGATGTTTCAGGCCAGGAGTTCAAAACTGCTTGCCACCCCCACCTCTCCTATGTCAAATTACACAAAATGGCAAGGGTCAGGACTTCTCATGCTGCTCATCACGGACAGCCTGAATGCAGTATGCTATACCTCTGCTTGTGATGAGGCACCTGCCCCTGGCTTTAAGGTGCATTGGATATTGAGATCATTGTGGACAATCATTGGTGAACTGAGAGGAAATTAAGTATAAAACAAGTCCTGTCTCTGAAGGGGCTGCAGGGTTCTGTTGGGTGGCTCTTCCATCACTGTTTTTTCCTCACTAGCTGCAGTGCAGCCCCTCACTTGCAAGTTGTCTCAGTACTGAGTGTCATAAGACATCTGTTCCCCTTTTATGGTGTGGTCTTGGTGTTTGCTCACCTGTGCCAACACAGGAAGAGTTTGCAGAGGATTCCTTTAGCTACAGTGTTGGGAGTGAAGATGGAGGAGTGTTTGCACCCTTGCTGTTCAGTGGAGGGGTGCAGGACAGTCCTTGGGCAGCACGGGCTTTGCACCCAGCTGGTGCAAATGGGAGCAGAGTGCAGCTTTTGAGCACAGAGTGTCTCGGAGCTGGCTGTGTCCTGGGTCGCACTGGGGTGTGGTCAGCCTCCCCCTGTGTTTGCCTGTGCTGTGCTTGGTGCTGCAGTCCTGTGTGCTGGGACTGCCATACTCAAAACCTGCGTTAAATACAAGGGCAGCTGTGTCTTGTCTGAGTCATGTAGCTGATGTTTCTGCTGCGCTGGCAGAACCAAGTGCAGTGCTCAGGGCTGTACAGTCTTAATCCTAGTTTATGGCCCTCAGCTGCTGGATGGCTTGGCAAGGAAGGAGAAGCTGCTGTCTACCCCTCAGACTGTCAGTAGAGAAGATTTTGTGTAAATTGGTGGCAGGCAGTGACATGATGGCAGGTGCAAATAGGAGGCTTGTAAATCCTGACTCCCAGGCTCTGCCTTAACCACAGACCCATCCTACTTCTCGTTATGACTCTCGCTGTCCTGATTTCTTTGCCGCAGGCTCGTGGTTGCAGTAGAAGAGGCTTTCACTCACATCAAACGCCTCCAGGCAGAGGAACAGCAGAAAGCTCCAGGAGAGATGATGGACCCCCGAGAAGCAGCCCAGGCCATCTTCCCCTCCATGGCAAGAGCTCTGCAGAAGTACCTTCGCACCACCCGCCAGCAGCAGTACCACAGCATGGAGAGCATCCTGCAACACTTGTCCTTCTGCATCACCAACAACATGACACCAAAGGTAAGGAATGCTTTCTCTAACGCTGCTGCAGGAGGAAGGGAGAAGGGGGTGCCACATCTGTGTGTGCAGGCAGAACAGAAAGTTGTCAAGGGGGGTGAATGAAGGCTTTCGTAGTTGCTCCCTGTGAATTGACCAGTATGGTGTAGGTTGCATCAGGTCTTGAAGGGAAGTAATATTTCCTCCACAGCATCTTCTGTCTCTTTATTTGAAAAGAGGTATTTGTTCTTGAATCCAATTCAGCAGAGGGAATGCTTAATAAATGTTTGGAAGGGTGGCTTTGAGTCACAGGAGCTTTCCCAGCTAGGTGGCTTGTGGTAGCAGGATGATGCAGGTGGCAACCTGCAAAGGATCTTTTTTGGTTTTCTGCCCCCTCTGCCTTGCTGCATTTTGGACTGCTAATTATTGCCTAAATCTCTGTCTCCCTGACAATGTTTCTAATTCATGAGTGCTTGATCAAACATAGTTTGCTGCTTCATGCCCAGACTGTGACTGTTGACTTGCAGACACAGGGAGGGACTGAATGATAAGGAAACAGGTCACACAATTCCCTTCCCACTATCTGCCTTCCCTTCTAAGAAAACTCCACAGTCCTAGTGAAGGGTTATTCCTGAACATTCACCCAGGACTTACTGCAGTGAGAGCAGAAATGCTGTCAAGAGATGGGGCTTAGCACCCTCTCACTGTGAGCCACCTGGGACCTTGCTCAGGTGTGCAAGGGGATTTCTGCTGCCATTATGATTGCAGAGGGACTTTAAAATACAAGCAAGGTCAAATGGCATTTTGCATTCTGTTTCAGTTTTGCACCCTCAGGCTGAAAACATGGAGACATCTGTTTACCACCTTAGCTTAGCCTGAAGGAGAGAGCCAACTATCCTGTCTGACTGTCTGGGACTGTAGTTTTGGGATTGGTTATGGGGCTGGTAGCGGAGAAATGACATCTGCTCTATTGAACTACTCCCAGATGGCTGTGCTGATGGCAGAAGTCAGGGCTATAACTTCGCAGACTTTCTGGGATGGACTGAAGGAGGATCTCCTCATGTTCGTGTCTACTCCTGGGTGTGAAAAGCTGAGAGGGACTGGGGAGAAGATGTCTTCTGAAGTCTGAAAGCTGAACCAATTTGCAGCATGGCAAGCCTGTGCTCGCGGAGCTGTATTTGGGGCTGGGAAGAGAGCAGGGCAAGTTGTGGGGCTGGTGCTAACGTGTGTCCCACTCTTGGCAGGCATTCCTGGAGCGTTACCTCAACCCAGGCCCAACCCTCCAGTATGACAGGGATCGCTGGTTCTCCAAGCAGTGGACACTGGTCAGCGAGGAAGCAGTCACGAGCGGGTTACAAGACGGCATTGTGTTTGTCCTCAAGTGCTTGGACTTCAGCCTTGTTGTTAATGTGAAAAAAATCCCCTTCATCAAACTCTCAGAAGAGTTCATAGACCCTAAATCTCATAAATTTGTCCTCCGCTTACAGTCTGAGACTTCAGTCTAAAGGGATTTTGAGGGTGGGTTGTTGGGACTTTTTTTTTTTTTTTTTCAATATCGTGCTTTTGGGTTTCATTTCCCCAATGCTGACTGAAACTGTCAGATGATGGACCAGTAATATTTGACCATCTGCACTTTATTTGGAAAGGGGAGGGTGGAGTTGGGATATCTTGTCTAGAAAGCAGTATCTTAAGAGGCAACAGGGCAACTTGGCTCAGTTAGCTCAGCCTTGGAGACAGAACAGGTTTTTTTTCCTTTGCCCCTCTTTCCAGGCATCCTATAAATCTCACGCTCTCTTTCTCTGCACGGCTGCAGTGTCAGAGTTGTTGGAGCGCTGCCTTACACCGTGCATGCCTGTGCCCTTGTGTCTCTGCATTTGCCACCTGTGGCTGCTCCTGAGGACTCATTGCTCACCTGTCTCCCACAGAAATCTGCTGGGCCAGGGTGCCCCAGTCCCTGCTCACTTGGGGAGGAGGAATAGCAAAGGGTGGGGGTGTGAGGGGACTTCTATTCTTTATTCTTCTCCTCCTCTCCATGTGCCTCTTCTGTCAGTGCTGGACCTCTGTGGGCATAATAGGATGGTTTCACCCTCTGTGAAATTGCTTGTCTTGAACTGGATCAGCCCATTTGCAGCTCTTCAAATTTTTTTTCCTTAATCAGTGCTTGTTAGTGAAATTGTTCTTCATGTCAGAGCTCCCTGTTCTCTCTCCCCTGCTTCCCTCTGTCCTGCTTGTCAGCATCTTTCTCAGGCACACCCAAGCCTTCCTGTTTCTGTCTCCTCTGTCTGGATTTCTGAATGTGTTTCTCCAGGCACTGCCGCTTCCTTTTGCACCTGCAAGGGCTGTGTATTTGCACTGGGACTGGGTCAGTGAGTAGCTGGCTCCTCCTCAGATAAATCACAGACCCTCCCTACGCCTGACAGCCTCTTTGAGGGGAAGCGGGTGCAGGCAGGAATGTGCCCCTCCCTCTCTAGCCAGCTTCAAGTGTGTCTTGACGGGCACGAACATTTCCCTCCTTCAGGAGAGGAGCCGGGGAAAGGCTGACCTCTGCCCCATTCCCTTGCTTTGGAGAACTGTTGAGCTCTGGAAACATTGCAGTGAGTCCTTCCCCACTGTACGCCTTCAGCTGTAGCTAAGAAATACCAAACAATGCCTGAATGTTGAAAATCTGCCTGCCTTTCTTGGTCTTGCTGTGCTGTGGGAGTTTCTGCTCAGCGTTGGGATCTGCTTCTGAGAGATGCAGTTTTGTTTGTGAGGCTGCCTTTGCCCACCAGTGCAGCTTTCATGTGTGAATTTAGTCACCTGAGTTTGGAAGGTTTGTTTATAACAGAGACCTTAAATCAGTGTCTGAAGTTTGATTGCCAGCACAGAGCTTGGAGTGACTGGAGCCAGCTGCAAGGCTGGCAGCCGTCCCCTGAGATCCATGTGAATGTAAATGATCAATTCATTCTGCTCAGTCTTTTGCCATGCAAATATTCCTTATCGGGCAGGATCTGGCCTGCCCTCCATATGGATGTCTTAAGAAGAAGGCCCTAGTTCCAGCAGTGTGTAAGTCAGTGCCTTTCTTTGCCAGCCTGAACAGTCTTCTGAGGAGGGCTGTGACAGCCCCTCCTGTCCCTTTTGGCCTTTCCCAGCCCTTCCCACAGCAGGTGTGGGCTGGCTAGTGCCCACCACAAGCTGGTGGGAGGGAGCAGCCTCCTTAAACAGGGATGCTGGGGACAGAGCAGGAGAGTCCATCCTCTTCCAGCTTCAGCAGCAGTGGAGATGCGTGTCCAGCAGCACCTGTGGATAGTCCTCTTGGGATCAAGGGAGCACCCTGGTGAGTGAGGGTCCAAAGTGATGATTCCTCATCCAACTGACACCTGCAGTTTCCTGTGCCTTTCTTACAAGCACGTGGTAGTCTCCTGGATCCTTTGGAGTCCATGTAATGTACCAGACGTGGTTGTAAAGAAACTAAATGGCATGGCACATGATGGGATTATGCCCTTTGCCCTTAAAGGATGGGAAGTAGGTAGTGTTTTCCCTTCTCTAAGCTCAGTGTTTGAGTTTTTTGGCAGATCAGGCTTTCTGGTAGTCTGTATGGGGGACTCCTTTATTGACTATGGCCTTCACAGTGTTTTACTTTGAAAAAATAGGTTGGTTTATTCCTTTAAAAGAAAAAAAACAGGGAAGGAGAACATACAGTATCTTACACTTGGCTCTCCTGAAGATGTCTGCACCTGGCTTTTATGATGTGCATAACTAGAAGGGTGGGAGAGACTGGGAGTAGCTTGGGAGCCTGTGGAGCACTTAAAACCTGTGTGGAGGCTACTGCCTGTGGCTGAGTTGGCTCATTTCTGTGAAGCCAGAACAAGAACCACCTTGCCAGAGGCTTGGTGTGCCGTGTATGTGAGATCACGTTGTCACAGGCACATCTGCAAAACTTTTTTACTTTCCCAGGATTTCCTTCCCCTTTTCCCTGCCCCATCAGGAGGGGTCGTCTGACAGTATCTGCTCAGGAAATTCATGTCTTAATTTTGTTAAATCCTTTAACACATGGAGAACCAGACAGAAGCAGCATGTGCTCGGTCTGGGTCTGCTTCTTCATCTTTGTGCTGTGGTTCAACACTGCCTTTTCTGCCTGCTGCCAAAAAGGGTATTCTCAACAGCGGCCAACTCCCACATTAAATTCTCTTCCCTATATCAAAGCATGATGCTTTGCCTGATGAAATCTGAAGGAGAGGACTCTCTCAAATGGTCTCTTTAGAGATGCAGCCTGCTTAGAGGTGAGGACAGACTGAAAGGGGAACCATGATTCCTGGATATTCCCTGTTCTGGTATTTTTAGTGACATTTTTCAGGGTCTCCCTTGCTTCCCTTCTCCATGCAAAATCAGGGGACCACTGTCATACCTACCTCACTGGAGTGTTGTGAGGCTAAACTCAACTTGCTTTCAAGTGCTTTGAGATCCACAGTTGGATCTGTGGCATCTGTTGGAATTCAAGCTCTAAAAAATACTGAGCGGTGAGTGCGGACTGGTTTGTTTAATTGTGTTTATAGCCAGCTCATGAGTAAGAATGGAGTCATAGGGAACGAAGCTCTGATCCAATTCCTGCAGCCCTTGCTTCTGTCGAGCTTGCCAAGAGCTGAGCATAAATAAAACTTGTAGGGTTTGCCAGCCAAGTGCAGGCTCTTCCTCCGAATGCCTCTCCTATCCAGCACTGTCTCCTTGCACGTATTTTCCTTCCTCTCTCCCAGTCTGGATGTTTGTACCTGGTTGGAAATTGTGGGGGATTTATTAGAATTCACAGTTTTTTAAGACAACCCTGTTTGTGATAGCATGGTCAGTGTCCCCCTTGGAGATGATCCTTGCACTGGACGTCCTTCACTGGAAGCTGAACCATTGGACAGGGTGCTGTGCTGCCCAGCCAGGAGTGGTGGTGCCCCACTCCTCTCTTCCATGTTGGCACGTTTCCTGTAACTTGAGTGTGCTGCTCAGATACTTTAAAGGCTTTGGGTTTTTTGCTCTCAGATTTGTTACAGCCTAAACCCAAAGCCATGCTGAGATCTTGCAAAACCAGATGCAGCTGAGACGTCCAAGTGTTCTAGAGCAGATGGAAATGGCTGTGGGTTTCCATGAAGCCTGGCTTTCTCTTTCCTGACTATAAACTGAAAGATATGAATTTCTTGCAGCCTCCAGGAGTGTAGGGGCAGATTAACACTTAACACTATTAACACTTCACCAGTCCTGTAACTGGGCATGGGCAGGTGGTGGTGTCACATCTCTTGGCCTCTCACTGCCATGTGGCTTCAGCCATGGGTGCTGACTCCGTGAGGTTGCCCTGGGTCTCAGTGTCCTTTCCCACACCTGGAAGCTGAGCAGGCAGCACTCTTGGAAGTGTAAGCATTGTAGCACTCCCCTCCATAGCGTATCTGCAGGGCTGGGAGATGCTGAGGCTGCACTTGAAAGCTTGGAGGCAGTAACAATAAGGCTCAAGTTTGGAGATCTGAACAAACCCCAACCCTTATGAAGCCTCCATACCTTTTCCTTTGGAATGGGGCTCTCTGTACAATGCCTTGGGAATATGCTGTTGCTGAGTACAGCCATAAGCTGTAGAGGAGGAATATCTGGAGCTGGTTCTGCCCCACATAAGTAGCTGTGAAAGGTCTCATTTGAGATGTGCTCACTTCCAACATTTGCTGCTGAAGAAACTGAAAAAGATCAGTAACTTGCTAAACATGGAAACCTGCTCAAGCCAATTTCATCTTGCTCACCAAAACTTGTAATTCTGCCCTTTTCAAAAGATGAACAGAAGTCTTGCTGTCTCCTGCAGCAGTGCTGTAGTCTGGTCCCAAGCCGGCTCCTCACTTGGGCTCAGTGCTGCCCAGCCATGTGAGAGCTGCTCACGAGGTGTGTGTGCAGGTGTTTTCTCATTCAGCTTGTGTGTGTCTGTGTGCTTTTCCCCCTCTAGTGTGCACATTATACGTGTTTAAAGCCTCAAGCCAGACTTGGTGGCTCAGTGTTTCAGCTGTCCTTAAGAAGGAAGTGCTCTTGGAATTGAGCTGGTTTTAGAAAACAAACAAACAAAAAGAAGGAAACCCCCCCCCCTCCACATTTCTGAAAGAGATGGCTTTGGGCCATGATGTCTCCTACAGGAGCGTGCATCCTCCTGAGTTCAGGCTGCTGCCTCCCGTCGACGATGACCAAAAGTTGCCGTTTCCGACAGCAGGGAGCGGTGCGGGTCGGGTCGCTGTGGGCCAGTCCCGAGCGGGGCCCCGCCCGTCGCATCCCTCCGACAGACTGCGTGTGGTATCCCTGGTGCACACCGAGCCCTGGGGGCAGCCGGCCCTGCCCTGCCCTGCCCTGGCTGTGCTCTGCCCGCGGAGGGGAGGGCATCCTTCCTTCCCTCTCCCTGCTTCCCGGGCACCCTTCACCAGCGCTATTGATGCTTGGGGGTATCTCCTGTGTGCACAGTGGGGAGATGCTGTGGCCACTACCTGAACAGGCATAACTGTGAAGGAATCTTACACTCTTCTGTGCCTGTTTCTTTGATTCAGCATTATTGTGTCTTGAGGAAGGGGGTGGGAGCAAAATGCCTTTCCCCCACCCTCCTTTATCACTGTGTAATACTTTTTCTACACACACTGTGTATAGTAAGAAGGGTTTTGCCAAGGTTTTCTAATTAATAGACACTAACCAGCATTTCTTTCTTTTTTCTCTTCTTTGCACATGTGACTTTAACTGCAGTGGTACATGGTCTTTCTGTTCTTTTCTAATCGTGAACTTAAGTAAGCAAATTCCTGGTGTCTGTGACATTAATGCACTGTGGGTTTAGCCTTGTAAATTGTTCTGTTCCAAGCTGGGTTCTCTTAAGTTATAGCTGGATGGGGTTTTGTTGTTTTTTAAACTGAAACATAAAACCGTTTTACACTTTGCATATTTTGTACAGTAAAATTCTGGAAATAAACTGAAACCAGATTTGATTGTCCCACTCCTTTCTCTTACTCTTTCAGATGAAAAATCTCTTCTGCTCTTCAAGCAGTCCTCAGCTGTGGACAGGAGGGGCCCTGCAAATATGTGGTTTAGCTTTTTTGAGGTTGTCTTTTTGTCACTCTCATTCTAGGCCTTTCTGGTCTGCCCTGCCACAGTAAAATGCAAACTCATTTATCACTCCTGAAGGAAGAACTGGTAAATGACTGCTTTGAACACCTGAAATCTCAAATGATGGGGAGCAAATGCAGCTGGGGAAGTGATGGGGGGAAGGCATGACTGGAGTGGGAACAGGTTTTTCTGCCTCCTCTGTTCTCATAGTTTGCACACAAATTATGAAGTGCAGGATTCACTACTGAGTTCCTTATTTGGCTCTGGTGGAGAGGAGGAGTGGCAAGAGGCAGAAAAGCCAGTGCTCCTTGTTTGTGTGGATGCAAGTCTGTGCTCTGCTAAAAAAAGGTGCAGGGATCTCACCTCAACAGCATCTCTGGCTGTGGCTTTCCCCACCATCAGTTTCCATCTCCAGGACACCAAGAGCTCAGAAAGATCAAGCAGCTGCCCCCAAGGAAATGTGGGAGCAGCTTTTTTGTCTAGGTGTTCTTTGGTGCCCACTCTTCAGGCGAGCCCAGCCCAGCTGATCTGCTTGGTGGCTTCAACTGCTGGAGAAATCCACAGGATGCTGCTCTTCAGAGAAAAAGAGTGCAGCAGTTGTGAAGATAAGCAGCACAGACATAAATGCCTGTGGAGAGAAACAGCCACATGGGTAAATCTCTGCTTGTGGAGAGACAGATGTATTTGGGCTAGAGAGAGCTGAACTAGGGCCTGGGAGGAAGCAGGAAGGGTGGGATGGGGGTGTGCTCTGTTCTGCCTCCTGCCCTCCCTTGATCTCTACTTTTGATCTGTCCCCCTCATCCTGCTGGTGCTTTGGCAGTGCCCAGCCCTGCACTGTTTGCAGGTCAGCTCCCAGAGATGGTCAGGGAAAGAGAGGAGCACTGCTGCTGCCCTGCAGAGCCTGAAGAGGGGGAGCAGCAATGGCTGCTCCCCTCCTGCCCATCAGAAGAAGACCTGACTTGTTGGACTGGAGCCGTGGAGGGAAAGGCTCTGTGGGAGTTGGCCGCAGGTGTGTCATGGGAAGGTGTAAGCAGCAGGAATTTGGCATAAACAAGATACTGGGCTTGTCAGGCTCGTTCCAGGCTCTTAGCCTTGAGAGCTGTGTCTTTACATGTGAGTTCAGCACGCTCTGTTTCATTTCTGGGATAGTGCTGATACCAAATCAACACCTCACTGCTGCCAATTGTGGTGCTTTCTGTCCTGCTGTGGACTGTGGGAGCTGATGGAAGGAACAGGCTTTGCTAGAGGGACTAGTTCCCTTGGCCTTCACCCAGAGCTCACATATCTGAATCATAAAGGGCTGTGGTATGTAGCTCAGCAGAAATTAGAGCTGAGGGAGCTGATCTGGTTTGGTCAAGTCCTTTCACTGAAGTTGCACAGACCTTTGAGGTGTGATGGAGCCTCAGGTGCAACATTGGATTATATATTACAGATCCAAACCTCTGACAGAAAGGGGATGGATTTTTACTGGAAAAAAACAATCACTTGGAGGGACCTGGCATCCTGAACCAGAGGTAAGCACCTTTTGCCTGAAGGACATACTGGACTTGAAGAGGAGATGCTTCTCCTGCAGTGCCCTTCTTGACCATATGGGCATAAGACACTGGCTGCCCTGAGATGGCACAGCACCAACCACTGCTGTGGGTATTCGGTGGCTGAGCTGTGGCTTAATTGGTATGAAGATTGATTGGCTCTGGTAGGTGCTGGGGCCAGCCCTCACAGCAGTGGACACTGAGAAAACATCAGCTGTGGGGAATGAAGTAGAAATCTGTGGGGCAAAAGGGCCACATGTTGCCAGGGCATAACAAATGGGGTAAGAAAGGGATTTGTCACCTTCAGCAACTGGGTCCAGAGCCTTGCTTGAAGCACTAGCAGCACCTCACTGTGTGATATTGCTAGCTAAATTAATAGTTCAGTGAGACATCTGGCTTTGAAGCTCGGTGGGGCTTCAAACCCCAAAACATCTCCTGGTGCAATGAACTGGCTCTGCTGTCTCAGCCCTGGGTCTTGACTCCTGGGAAGTACAGGAGAGGTTGAACTCAAGGGCTTCCAGGGCGTCCTGGAGCTCGGGACAGGTGGGGTAAGTGATCTCTCAGCAGGACATGGTGTCTCACAACAGTGTCCAGGAAGTGAAAGTGTATTGGGAGTTGGCCAAGCAGAGTGCTTTGATTTGTCTTTCAACAGCAATCCTGAGTTTATGTTGGATTGGGAAGGGGATGGGTTTAGGTTACAGGCCTTTCCGGCACTGACAGATAATCCACTGGGGCAAGGGCATCCATTCCCTTTTCATGTGTGCATCCATGGGCTGCTGGGTCAGGAGGTGCTGAGAGGAAGGAGAGCACTGAGCACAGTGTGTCTGCAGAAGCAGGGATGGTGTAGTGGGGTGATGGCATATGCACAAGTCATTAGCTGTGAACGAGCTTACCCGACTTGCTTTGAACAGCTGTAACAAGTTTTACAGCCCTGCTGTGAGCTTGTGTGCTGGTCTGAACATGGTGCTAGGAAAGTGGGGAGTACCTCAAATGGGAAGAAAGCTGTTTTCCTGTTTTTCTCCATGTGCCTGTCCCTCTCCATAATGAACTTGTAAAAAGTTGTGGGTTGTTTAGATTTTTCCCCTGACTACTGCTCACATCGTAGTCCGTGTTCAGGTTGAGGTGTGCTGCAGAGCTGCCACCCTACCCCAAAGCCCTGAGCTGATCTTCCCTTCCTCCAAAATCTGGGGACCTGAATAAAGACAGGACTTGTACAGGATTTGGGGCTTGCTCTGGTTGCAGCTCAGTTAATGTGAACAACCTGGGGACCCCAGGACCCCTCCCTCAGTGTCACTGCCGCTTGCTGGCCTCCCAAAGCCCGTGGGTCCTGCTGGCAGGAGGAGGAGAGCAGGTGTTTGCTGCAGAGACCACAGCCAGGACAGAGGGAACAATCGGTCCTTGTGCTCGGCATGGGCAGCACTAAGTACAACTTAAAAGAGGAAGGAGGAAGATGACTTTTACCTTATGGATGTGCATTTGAGGTAGCTCAGTGCATCCACCTTGCTTGTGTACAAAAATATGGAGCAAACAGCAAAGCCTCAAGTGAGACAGTAACACATGGCAATGTGAAGTCAGTGAAAGAGACCTTAGAGATTAGGGTGTGGGTTTCCCCTCCAGCATCCTTAGGAACATGAAGGCACAGAGATTTGAAAAAACTGAGACACCACATATTGCTCTAGGCATGAAGCTACTCTATAAATTGAAATGTTTTAAGTCTCTTCCAAAGGCAAGGATCAGGGTTACAGATGCTTAAACATCTAGTCTTGGTTGTCTTTCTTTTTTCCTTTTTATTTTTTTTCTTATTATTTAAAAAGGTAGCAGAAATGAAAAGTAGACGCATGGGGAGAAGGGAGATGTGTTTGACAAAACACGTTTGATTCAGCCTCTTTGAAAATTTTAAGAGACATTCAGAATGTTATGGCTCTTTGGACCTCTCTTCAGCACAGGTCAGATGCCGTGGGCATGCTTTAGAAGAGGGAACAAGAAGGAGCTGATTATATCTGGGCCACAGATGTGAAATAGATCTGCAAACCTTTTAGCTTCTATTTTGTAAAAGCTCATTCTTGAGTATTCATAATACCAGATCCTACAGCTGATTATAATTTTGCTTTGTAAGTGGTTGTGAGAAACTGGTTTAGTAATTCAGTAACTAGACTGTGGGAAGCTGTGCAAATTCCTTCAGCAACTTCATTTTGTGGGGACTAAAATGTTCCTCAAACATTTAGCTACTTTTGTTGTTCAATCTCTCTTGGTCACTAGCAGGAGCAGGACTTTGAATGTTGAATTGAATTTTAAAGCAAAAATCAAAATCTGACACCAGGCCAATTTCAGGGCTGCTCTCTGGTCAAACATCACTGTATTTTTCAACTGTGTTACTGAGGGAGGGACCTGATTCAAGCTGGGCTTTCTCCAAATCTAAAAGCCCATGGCTATTTAAGTGATTTACCACCCACGACCAAGGGAGGGCTCAGTCAGGACAGCCACTGGCAGTCTCTGGCAGGGAGGTGGCTCTCTGGCTGCTGTTGAATGTGGGATACCCACTCCAGAAAACCCGGCTCGTTTAACCCTCAAGGCTTATTTCTTGTATGTGAAGCCACTTGTCTCCTGCTCAGATGGTGTGGTGGTGGCATTGCTGGTGGCACTGGGTGTTACTGGTCTCTTCCCACAGTGACAGCAGTCAGGGCTTGCTTGCAGGGTGGTGGTTCCTCATCTAGATTTTGAGACAGTGAGAAAAGAGGTCCACCAAAAAATTCTGCTGCTTCTGCCCAGGCTGGTGAAATGGCTTTTCCTTGAGTATGTCCCACCTGCTCCCCTTCAGAATAAAAGCCAGTGACAGCCTTGTCCGGACATCTTTCTCCTCAGAAAGGAAATGTTGTCCCTCCTTGTGTTCAGAGCTGTGGGGAGCCAGCACAGGCAGTTTTTGGCTGTGGTGTGAGAGAGGCTGCTGTCCTCCTGGGCTGGGCAAGGGGCACTAGGGGCAGGGAAGGGCTCTGTCCTTCAGAGACCCTCAGTACCAAATGCTGTGGGGGTGGGTTGAGAAGAAGAGGAAGATGGGCTGCATAGAAATGATGAGAGAAAAAAAATTCGGGGAGCCAGTGAGGGTCAGAAGAGAGTAGCAAGTCAGGAGGCATGAAAAGAAGGTGAAAAAGCCGTTTTCTTGTTTTCCATAGCGTTAGGGACAAAGCCCTTTGAGTGCTTTGCTGATCCCCTTTATTACAGGGACTTGGCAAGAGAAAGTGCAAGGGAGGGAGGCACCGGAAGGATCTTTGCTTCCATCCCAAAGGCAGTTTGTAATCTGATTCCTGAAATGGGTCTTCAAGCTGCAAAGAAGCTCTAGTTTGGTTGGAGGGGGTTTTTTTGTTTGTTTGTTTTTTCCTTTAAATAGCTTAACACCTTTAAAACCTGTCAGAGTGTTCTGGGAGCTGGGCCAAGACTCTGCCCTGGGCCCTGCCCCATGGTCCCCATTGTCATCAGATGTCATCCTCTGCCAGAGAGGTGTGACAGTCATCCCTGGGCTGTCCCCCAGGGGTACTGACCAGCCAAGAGCTGCTTTGCTCGAGGTCAGTGGTACAAGGGAGGGGGGAGAAGGCAGGGGATGCTGCAGTGCAGTGGGCCGACCCAGAGTCTCGGGTCTCAGTCCTGCTGGCACAGCCTCATTACCGAGGTCAGCTCCCTGTCCTGCTGTGCTCTGCTGTTCCCAGTTTCTAGCAGCTGGTCTTGCACTGCAGGGCATGGATGGGCGTGGGGTGTGAAAGCAGCCAAGGGACAGTGAGCTTTGCCTCAGAGGGCTGGGGTGCTTCTTGCCTGTTTGCCCATCCTCCTCTTCACCTCCCCAAGTCCAGGCACCGATGTGCAACCGGCTGTGTGTGGGACTTCCTCCAAGCCAAAGCCTTGCTGCAGTGGAGAGGAATCTAGATGCAATCTTGGACTCTTTTCACAAGACTGCAAGTCAGTGGCAGCTGGGAAGTGATATGTTCCTGTGTAATTAATTATTTTCCTGGGAATAAAAGGCGATGTTTTGTGTTTGGTCTCTGTAATGAATCAATCATTTCTTTAGGTATGATGTGCAGACAGACACGGAGAAGCAGCTGGTGTCCTCGGCTCTGTGTTCACACTGGTGTCTGGCTGAGCAGCTTCATTCTGGGATGGGAAGCAGCTGAGATCTCTGGTTTCACTATGGGGCTGTTCCTTTCCCAAGGGGGACAGGAGACTCATCACTCCTCAGAAACATCACAAAAACTGCTGACCCTGAAAACATGGAGTAATCTGTGATTTCCAGAGTGCCTCCCTTGTCCTTTCCTCCAGCAGCTGTTTCCCAAAGAGTTGACATAAACTCAGAGCACTTTTGGATTCACAGAGCCTCTACACCAGCAAGTGGTGCAAGGGCAGAAACTTTCTCCTCCATGCTGCAGTATGAGAGCTGAGAGCTGTTGTTCCTGCTGGGTTTCCTTCTGCCTTGATTGCTTCCCATGAGCAGCACAGGATGGGCTGTGGTACAAATGCCAAACAAACCCCTTAGCTGTGCCCTCCAGCCCCGTGTCTGGGGGCTGGGAGGAGGTGCTGCATAACTTGGTGTTCCTGCCACATATCACATGGTAGGAGGGTCCTCACTGTCACTGGGGACAGATAAGACCAGGTTTTGGAGTACTTTGGGTATTAATTTGACAGTGGTGGGTTAATGGTCAGACTCGATGATCTTAGGGGTCTTTTCCAACCAAAATGATTGGATGATTCTGTGAAGAAACTGATCAGCTTGAAGCACTTGTGGTTGAATGAGAGCAAAATACACTTCCTGTCTTTATCTGTATAAAGACCTTTCCATTATGTCTACTTAACATGCTGGAGCAAAAGAACTATTTGTGAGGAAAGACGTGCTTGTTGAGCACTCAGTGCTGCCCACATACACAAATTTATATTTTTTTAACAAAGGGTTCTTTGCAAGTTCCTCATCCAAATATGCTGACTTTTTCTTCTCAGTGTATAGTGGGCAGGGTTAGGCTGGCTTGGCTCCTCAGGGCCACCAGTGTCTTTCAAATGCCAGGTGCTCCTACTTGTGACAGAGGAGCCCCAGAGCACCTGGGCCTGGGGTCCTGTGTGTCATCCCCATACCACTGTCTTACCTGTCCCTGCAAGCCAAACACACATTCAAGCTGCCCTCTCCTTCACAAGGGGCATTGCACCATTCAGCAGTTTGGTTATTGGGATCTTGGGGCAGACTGGGTGTTATGGGTAAATGGGAAAGGCTTTGCTGCCTGCCCATCCTTACTGCTGCAATCCTTCCTCTGTGGCAATGCTTTCCTAACTTTTTATGTGACTGTCCCAAAAGATGGCAACAAACAGTTCCTGTTTGTGGGCAAAGACAATGATGAGGACTGTAGTGGTAAACTGAGGGAAGAGAGAAAGGGCAGCCCCATCCTGGCACCATGAAGGAGTGGCAGCTGTAGGATTAGCTCTTTCTTGCATAACTCAAGGGAAACTTTCCATAAACCACTGGCACTACTCCCCTGTATGAGTTCAGCCTCTACACTTCTGCATTAATGATTTCTTTTCCCCCTAGAGGTCTGTTGCTTTGAAGTGTTTAAGTGCCTGTGAAACACCTGTGCACTTGATCGTGTCCCTGGTGCTGTTTGCAGGGTCTGCCTGCTCTGCTGGGGTTAATCTGTGCCTCTCAGAGCAGCTGGAGTGGGGCACTTCAGAACAGAGGGGCATCCACAGTGGGAGAGGGGCACACAGAAAGCACTCAGGCAATCAGCATGTCTGGAGACTGTGCCAGTTAGGACAGGCCTCGTAGAGGAACTTTTCATTATTCTTCATGTTTGGAGTGACTGATGAGCAGGCAGTTACCTTATGCAGGATGAAACTGTGCATGTGTTGCTCCTGGGAATAGCCCAAAGGTAAAGATAAGCTAGTGCTTTTCTCAGGTCAGTAGTTGTCCCTTAATCACAGGCCAGGAGACTACCAGAGGGCTGCTTCTGCCTCCTCTTGCTCCTTACCAGTGCAGGTGAACGAGACCTTGAGTCCTGCTCGCTCTCTCTCTGAGCTCCAGCAAACCTCTTGAGGAAGCAGCAAGAGAGTGCTGGGCACCGTGTTGGTCAGCAGAGAGCAGGGTGTGAGTGGAAGAGAGGAGGAGACTTCCATGCTGAGAATACTCTGAATTTAAAAACTTTTGAAAGTTGTTCATCATGCCAGAGCGACCAGTTGATTGTTCTACCTGAACAAACTTGGTTCAACCTCCAGGCAACCACAAGGAAGCATGGAAGGGCAAATGGTTGACTTGGGGGCTTTGCTGCCTTGTCTGTTCTTCTAATAGGCTGTATCTGCAAAGCACATGTTGAGGGTTTGATGCTCAACAAGGAGCTAACTTGGCCTACAGTCATCTACTGCGTTAGCACAGTATTCATTCAAGTGCACAGAGACAGAGAGAAATCCAGCTCTGTTGTTCATACTGGCATTTTCCACCAAGGGGGCATGGCACACATGGGAACATATCAACACTTCAGCTTTTTTATACCAGTAGTTTCAAATTTCTATTTCAGCTTATGTAGAAAGAGAGAGAGTCAAAGAAACTGATCAACAGGCCATGAAAAAAAAAATCTATAAAATCTTGCTTTGCAGTTCATCTGATAAAGGAAATACATAGTGTGTAAGCCTTGTTTCTCATCAGGCTGATTCACATTTGTGTAACTCTGATTTTTCTGTCCCTCCCACTGTTATTTCACCTCACATCATGTACCTCTGTCCTAAGCCAGTATAAGGATGGTCAGAACAATGTTTTTTTGTTTGTGGCAAGAGAGGAGATGCGTACACTACCTATGCTAGCAACTCTGAACAACTGGAGAACATCTTTATAAATGCATTTATAAAGATAAAACCATCTCTGAACTCCCCATTCATTGCACTATTGCCAAACATAAGAAGCTAAGACAATTGAAATCTGCCAGGATGGGAAAGCAGGGACAGCTAATGCTGCCACAGTGACCTACACATGGATGGTGCTGCACTCACCAGGACAGTGGTACGGACCCTTGGCTTTGTGAGTGACCCCCTTGACTGCAAACTGGTAGCCTGAGCTCCTTCTCAGCCTGCAGTCACAAGAGGCTTCTCACATGGGATGTCTGAGTCTCTAAGCAGGGAGTAACTGTGCAACTAAATACTCAAAAGCCAAACAGCTTGAATCCCTCTGCTGCTCACTCCCCAACACACCTCATCCACTGTTTGGATAGATGTGTTCCTCCCAATATCTTGATCATGGGAAAAAAATGCAACATGGGCTTTGGGTGAAAAGTCAGCAAAAGCTGGAAGGTCACGGGGAATAGAAATGCTTCATGGTGGGCCCCTATGGATGTTTCCATTGGCTTGGCTCAGTGCCATGATCTTCAGACTTCAGTGGTTTGGACTCACATTGGGCTCAGAGCTGGACCAGCCCATCCAGCAGTTCAGGAACTCAAGAGCTTGTGTCTCATATCAGGCCCCCTGCAGTGACTCCAGCTGTGGTCTGAGCTTTCAAGGAGAGGTTCAGGCAGGGGACCCAGTGTTTGGTTTTGCATTGCACTGCCAGACAAGAATATCCTGTTATGTGGAATCACTGAAAACTTTAATAGCATCCCTAAAACCTCCCTCCCCTTCCAAAGCATTTCTCTTGCTCTTAGCATGTTAGGGAGTAGCTACAGACTCCCGCAGCAGAACTTGCAGGATTGAGTGGTCTTGGCAGAGTAGCTGCAAAGGCCATTGTGTTTAATAAAAGGGCTGAACTTTACAGTTAGGGTTTTCCCTATGTCTTGAAGTGAGATTTGGTCTTTGGATGTTAAGTGCTGGGCCGATGAACACAGAAAATACAAACTGACTCCCTGCGTCCCTCTGGCAGCAAGCAGGCAGGCACTTTTCTCCTGCCCTGGGACACTCGGGGCAGATTCCCTGCGCATTCCTACTGCCCTTACTAAGGAGGCATGATTGGCAGCGGTGCTGGGTGCCTGCAGGTGCTGCCCTCCACAGGGGCAGTCCCGGTGGCTCAGCACCGCTGGGAATCAGGCAAGGGCAGGGGGAGCGGGGCCGGGGCCGGGGGAAGGAGGAGCAGCGGTGCTTGCTGATGCTCAAACATAGGTCTTCCAACGGAGGGACCTGCCACAGGGCGAGGGCTCTCGGGCCCCACAAGTCAAACTGCACAGAGTCACAGTTAGTCATCATCATCGTCATCATCATCATCGTCGTCATCGTCATCATCATCATCATCATCATCGTCATCGTCGTCATCATCATCATCTTCGTCGTCGTCATCATCCTCGGTATTTATCTTCCCAGAAAGCACGTCCTCTATCCAGTCCTCCAGCTCCTCGGCTGTGGGCAGGTCATCATCATCTGTGATGTCCATCCAGACGCTGTCAGCCTGTGGGGACAGGGGATGAGGGGTTAGCTGCCCTCAGGGACACGGGGAAGAGGAGGGGTACGCGGCTATTGGGGGGCTGAGGGTTGGAGCATGGGTGGGATGCAGGGCACTGGCTCCCTCTTTCTACAGCCTGTGGACAGGCTCAGCCAGAACATCTCTGCCCATGCCCCCAGAGTGCTGCTGTGTCTGACCAGGGGCAGTGGCACTGGTCAGCAGGTTTACAGGGGTGTGTGGTGCTGAGTGCCCTGATGAGATGTGTGCTGCTGCCTATACCCGTGAACAGGAGCGTTGCCCACCTGACGCATTCCTAACTCTGTCTGGACAGTTCTGTAGACTCCAAGTCTATGTAAAGAGATATCAGAAACCTCTGCCAGCACTTGCTGCATCCCCCTGGTTTGCAGGACATCACAGTGTTTCCATCCTTCCATCCAGAACCCTTCTGGGACCTCTTCCTTGGAGCCTTCACAACCCCCTGCCAGCACCCTTTCTCCCCAGTCTCTTTTACAATCACCTTTGCCTCAGGACCTTGCCCTGGACTCTCCATGTGTGATAATGGTTCCTGCTCTTGGAAGACCTTTCCCTTAGGTCATCTCAGCCGTGTTCCCATGCATGGCTGAGACGGCACACCATGCATCTCAGCTGAAGGGTGGTGAGAAACACCAATGCCCTGGGCCACAGGTGCCCCTGCTCTTTCCCTCCAGCTGTCATTACTTCCATTAACCAAAGGGGATGGGAGAATTCAGTAACACGACAATGACAAATTTGTTACTGTTACCCAGGCTTATTTGGTCTCTGAGGTCTAGAAATGAAAGTTTTCCTCTCTGCTTTGCTACAGGTTCCTTGGGTAAATGCCTGGATAAGCTCCTTTCCATTCACTGTCTCCCCTCCATAAAACAGAATCTGCCTCCTATTTTGCTGAGGCACTTTGAGGTTATCTCATTCAGCATTTGATGTTGTAGAAGCATCTTCACATATCAGAAGATAACTACCAACCTTTGCAAATGCATCCAACTCCTTTCCCTGTCTGTGGTACTTAATTCTCTTTGATTCATGTCTTCCTAAAAAGCCAGACCAATTTCTGCTCAAGGAAGGCTGTGTCTCCCATACAATATTTTCCTCTTAAATCACCAAAACTGTAACAACAACAACAACAAAAATCCCTGGAGAGGCATGCAGCTCTTGCTTCACTCAAATGTTCACGTTCCTAACCTCAGGACTGTTCGTGCGGCAAAAAAGTGACACTTTTAAATAATGGGAGGAGGAGTGGCTCCATTTCACCTCAAGAAGGTGCTGTGCAAATAAAGCAGTGATATTTTGCAGGGCATCATGGCCCAGGTCCTGAGCCACAGTCACCACAATGTGATGAGCCAGTTGGGCTGCTGGGAGCTCTGGTGTTTGCATTGGCAGGTTTTTACAAAAGTGATGGGGTCATGGGGGTTATGTCCACTGAAGCCAGCAGCAGTGTTTATTTTCACTCTGTTGTGTAAGTCCCACTTTGTACCTGTGTAACTTGGCTGAATGCAGTGATGTAACACTGAAATAACAAAATGAGCTCAATGTTTGTTTTAGATATCACCTGCCAACCTAGAACTTCCTTAAATCTCTCTCGAGAAATAATAAAAGGACTTAAGAGGAATGAAATAAAACCTGCAAATACTGTAATCAACAACCTGAAACATTTACTACATCAAAGCCAGATAATGCATGAGTTTTTACAGGTCTCTGAATGCCTCCTGAATAATAAAGCATATGTTCTCACCTAATTCTGCTTTCTATATGATTCTCATGCTGCTGACAATCCAGCTTCCATGAATTTCCATTGATTGCTGTTTAATGTAGCTTTGACATGAGTTAAACATGACCAGTCACAGTAAATATGATAAAAGGGGATGCTGTATTAAGGGCTAGTAATAAGGGCATGAGACTGGGAGACTTGGGCTCTCTTTCTGGCTTGTCCGTTCATTTCTCTCATGATCTTAGGTGACAGGTGCTATTTTGGCCCTTTTTCCTTTTGTTTCTCCTTTAACAATTCTGCTAAGAGGCATCAACTCAGTGGGTCTTCACTCTCTAGGTATCTGCCCCATGGTCTGGTGGACTACTGCTCTACTACAGGCAAAAAGCTCACACACAGCCAGGGCTGAAACTACTCTGTGACTCCCAGGTGAGCCTCTCAACCCCCTCAGTGGCATGAGCAAAATCCAGGGGCTCTGCCTTCTTCATGACACCATTGCTTTGCCTTCCCCACCATGTCTCCCATCTACAGCCTTGCAGCATCTAACAGGAGGCACAGCTGTGCAGTTGCACAACCCTTGCTGTCCCTCTTTTTTCTGGGGTGATACAGGAGAGAGGATGTGGAGGCTGGAAGCAAGGTCAATGTGGAGCCAAACCAGCAGCCAGCCCCACACACTTGTCCCAGTGTTAGGTCTCTCGCTGTTCTCTTCTCATGAAGCATCAAGTTCACTTAAGACTCAAATTTCAAACATGAAGTCAAGCACCAATTTACAAACACTTCTGCAGTGGAGAGATTTCTGCTTCCAGAGACACCTACATACACACAGAGGTTCATTTTAAAGAGATTAAAACAAACACCCAGCACTTAAACATTAAAAATAAACTAAGGTAATAGGTGAGCCAGGCAGGAGTGTGCTGCCTTATGGGCTCTCTGATCATCTGGACTGTCATTGTCAGAAAGAGGAAAGAAGGGTTTCTCTCTGTGTCAGGGCTGTGAAGCATGGTACATTGCACTCAGCTCTCCTGTGATCTCTGCTGGTCAGGGTCAGACAGGTCCCTCTCCCATCTGCCTTAAAAGCTCAGAGTTTGTGAGCAACATGAGATCAGTCCCATGGCTTTCTGGCTTGAAGGCCACCACAATGAAAACAGGAGCTGCTAGGAAGTTGTCCCAGTGGCACAGCTGTGGCTGCTGTGGGTACTGTTGTTCCCTCAGCTGTGCCAAAGCAGCACCTGCCTCTGCAGGTCTCCTTCTGCAGCTGCTGCCTGTGGGATGGTGTGGAAACCTTCACTGCCACCAGGTGTGGGGCAGGCAGGTCTTCTCTTCCCACCCAAATCCTCCAGCACTATCTGCACAGCAGTGGCTGAAGAGGATGAGGGCCTGGATGAACCTCAGTGCACCCTCTTTACCACAGCAGGATCCCTTGATTACCAGTTTATGCTGTACGTCTGTTAAAACTGTGTATTTATTTAGCTTTTTTCAAGCTGTGCAGTTTCTCCTTGTCATCTGCTGGGGACAATCTTTCCCTCCTACACTCAAGCTGTGCCCTTTTGCTTCTGTAGAAAAACACAAAACTCCTTTTTCTCCTCTTCTCCTCCCCTAAGCATGGCTTTCTTTTCCCCCTACACACACTTTTTCTCCACAAAGCCACCAAGCTGTTGGAGCAAGGAATGGACAAAGGTGCGTGCTGTGAGTTGGGGTGGAAATGCAAGACCTTAAAAACAAAACCGGGCAGAGCCCTGAATCCCAGGCCACAGAGGCTGGTGCTGTCCTCAGCAGATGTGGTTTGTGTGTGATTTGGCAGCAGAAACACACTCACACTAAAGCCCTCAAGCCCAACCTTGGAGGTGTTAGAAACCCTGCAGCAGCTGCTACAAACTCCTGGTGAGTTCCTCACATCTTTTCCCCAGGGGAAAAGCCTGTTCTACCTGCACTCAACAGTGGAAATCCCACTAATTCCAGTGTACCTCAGGACCCAAACCTTTCCAGCACCCTAATTTTGGGATCACTGAATTTTCTGGGCACGTGCTACTCACGTCTGTGACGTTCACCACCCCGATCTGTGGTCTGAACAGGTCGATCTTGAAGGTCTTCTCCCAGTAAGTGATGAGCTGCAGGAGTGAGACACAAGGCTCAGACAGGGCTGTTTGCAAGGCCCCATGGCATTAGTTCACTCAGCTGGGCTGTGGAGCGAGGATGTGCATCCGTGTGTGCACAGGAGGGAGGAGAGGCCAAACACAAGCTTGGGCTGCCACACGTGGCAAAGGGAAGCGCCGACTCTGGGGATGTTCCCAAGACAACGCTTCCTTGGGAGGCAGACCCAAACAAGCTTCCAAGGGGATGGCCTGTGGTCCAGTTTCCCATCCTTCCCTGCCCCAGATTCCCTGGAGCAATTTCTGCACGCATGTGTGCACATGCACACCCCCACACACCCCCCTCCCATGCCCATCCCATCCATGAATTAAACCAGGAAAGGCAAAGAGCCTCTGCCACTCACCAGAGGAAAGTCATCAGGGTCAATCCAGACAATGCTCAGGTCGGGATTATCGGTGTTGTCCCTGGCAACCTGCTTCAGGATTTCCAGGAACTCAAAGCCATCTGAAATGATATATGAACCACTGCAACTCTCCTGCAAGTGCACAGGCACTTTTTGCTTGTGGGGTTTCCAGCTTCCCTGGCTCCCCGATGCACACAGGAGTTGTTTATAGTTCTCATTAAAATGCTGTCTCCCAGCGCTTTCTTTTGATAATAAGGCTTTCAATTTCAAGCATCCTCCTCGGGTATTGAAATTAGTTACACATGAATTAAGCCCCATAATCCTTCCGCGGAGTGGAACAATGTCACTATTTTCTTGTGGTGAGGGAGGAACTGAGCCCCCAAGAGGCCAAAGCTTTCCAATTTGCTGATGGCTCTGAGATGCCGCGGCTTTTCAGGAGTTAGTGGCTTCGGATTTCCTGCATGCCTATCCCACATCCAGCCCTCAGCACTCTCCCAGAGCCACACAGCAAGGTGGATGCAGAGTCTGGGAGCGAATCTGGTAGTGGGGTGGAGGGAATGACTTTTTTTTTCCCCAGGCAGTCATCAATTTCTATCCAAAATTTGAGTCCTGGCTAGCACACCTGCTAGCATAAACACCCAGAAGCATCCTGCCTCCCACCCCAGTAGGCTGGGGCTCCCCATCCTGGCCAGGGTGCTAGGCTCCACAGTCAAAGCACATAAAAATACACTTTCTGGAAGGATGGAGAGTCACACAAGGAAGAAAATGGCCTCCTACCTGGGTCATCTTCTTCAGCAAAGGCTACAATGTGGATACCCTCCATGTCATCCTCCTGGAAACAACACAACTATTACTGATGTGCCAGGGAGGGAGGACAGAGTCTGGGTGGTTCCTGGAGATGAGGAGCAGTGGGATGCCTTCAAAAAGGACAATTACAGAGGGAGGATTGACTAGAGCCCCACTGAGAAACCAGAAATGGGAGCTGAGGAGAGGCTGACACATGAAGATATTTTGTGCTGAAGGGGGTAGTTTAGGTAGTGCTGCTGAAACTCTTCGGGTAAAAATGAGGTGGGCACCATGATGGCAATGGCGAGGGAGCTTCTGATGATGTGAGGCAAAAACTTCTCTGCAGAAAAGGTCAAGGGCTCTCTAGCACGAGAATAGAGGCTCCTCCTTCATGCTTGAGGCCACCTATCCTCATAAATTTTCAGCTCTCAGGGGATGGTTTGCAAAGAAACAAATATCTGCCACCACGCTCAGCCCCAAAACACGCTCCTTTGAGGCTCACAATTGCCTCACAATATGAGAGGCAAGGTGGCTCATTTGGGCCCCTTTTTGAAAATGAAGGGTCTCTGCTTTAGGTGAGGGTCTCTGTGAGCAGTGAGGGAAATTGAGTGGGGGGCTCATTTCAGGGCTCCAATGAGTGGAGGACAAAAATTACAGCCTGGTGGATTACTTTTCTCCATGAAACACATGAGGAATGATATTGGCAAAGGCCAATGGATCTGCTGGCCAGTTCATCATCTGCCTGCTATGAATGTCATCTCTGAATTATCCCATGGATAGGTTTCGCCTTCCTCACCCGCTGTCGGTCCCAGTTTCCATTTCAAGTGGTTTTAATGCAAGAAAAAATTCCCATCTAAATGCTAATTTCTTTTCCCTTCTGAGCCCAGAGGTGACAAAGCCACCATCAAATACTGAAAGGGAAAAAGCCCCCTGAAAGATTAAATGGAAAACATTATCTTCAAAAACAATAGTGGATGCTCAGCCTTTGTGGACATCTTCAGGGAATATGTTTTCACAGGGACATTCTAGGCAGATTTACTTGGGATCCAGACCACTTATAGCTGCCAAAATTTACACTGTTGCTTTTTCTTCATATTTGCCAGCAGCATTGTCAGATAGCAAAATAAAAAGTATATATCTATATGCCATTTATAATTACATGTATATACCTATATAATGCAGCTCTATTCTGACCTACGAGGTAGCAAACAAAACTGGAGCAATTCCAGTGAAGGCAGTGAGGATGTTGTGAACTTGCAATGAGATCAGAATCCAGCCCCTTGTCTTCTGTAGTTATGAGCACACTGCTCGTAGCAGAGGCAAGCTCTGTGTTCCCAGGCTGCTGGTTGAGCAAGCATCCCACCACTGGGAATTCACACTTTTCATGAGGCTATTTTAGAACATGGTCAGTATGAAAGTGAAACCACTGCATGTGAAATTTGGGTCTCACTGAAGCTCCCCTAAAAACCTTGGAGGGGCTTTGGTGGATCTTGGAAGCTGTGTTCTATACAGAACACGTATTTCAAAACAAAATGAAAAGCTATTTTGCCTAAGTGACTCATAACTCCTGGTTCAGTTTTATTACCTCTTGCATTGCTTTATTAAAGACTCCCAAGGTTTTTGCCACTTTGGAGTCCTGAGGCGTTTCATGTTACACAGCCAAGAAGGGGATATCTGAATGCTGTTATAAATGTGTTGAGCCTTTTGGAAGAATGACTGCATCTTCCTTAGTGTCTGTAAAGCACCTGTTCAGCTTTGTTTTTCAGCATTCATCTGGCACTTGAGAGCCCCTGACTGGCTTTTAACGCCATATTCACTCACAGTGAAGGGATAATTTGTTACACATAATTTTTCTTTCATTTTCACCCTTTTCTTCTTCCCCACCCCTGCAGATCATGAGAGCCCTCTGTATGTGATAGGGGCCAAAATGTGGGTTAGTTCTTCACAGCTGCTGATTTGCATCTTGGTTGCACTGTGAGAAGTGCAGTCAATGCGCAATCTGCTTTGAAACCTGTATAATTAACTGTACTGCCGCCTTCACTTCCATTTTGAATTGTACAACTGCTCTGTTACCTTTACAAGGACATGTAGTGACAGGATTGGGGAGGGTGGCTTTAAACTGAAAGGGGGTAGATTTAGATTGGATGTTAGGAAGCAATTCTTTACTGTGAGGGTAGTGAGGCACTAGAACAGGTTGTCCAGAGAAGTTGTGGATACTTCAGTCCCTAGAAGTGTGCAGGGTCAGGTTGGATGGGGCTTGGAGCAGCCTGGTCTAGTAGAAGGTGTCCCTTCCACAGCAGGGAGTTGGAACCAGATAATCTTTAAGGCTCCGAACCACTCTATGATCTCTGTGAGTTTCCATGAGGCATCTGCACAATCTCCACAGCTCACCCAGCAAGCAGGCCACAGAAATCACCCCACCAGCAGCACTGATGTCCCTTAGCTGAGATGGAGCATCCTTGGGCAGGATCACTACACAGGCCCCACAGTTGCCTGGCACACTGCTTAGCTTTCCCTCTTCTTTCTGTGAAGCAAGCAGGAGCCAGCCCAGCTCTCCATTGCTGCTGCAAAAAGCATATGAGCACCCTGCTGGAACTGAGGCACTAGACATCACAGCCAAGGCTTTCCCTTTTTCCCAGAAGAGAAGAAGTAGCTGTGCAAGGTTTTGCCCAACCAGAGGCTAGAGCTCTTGAGCAGCATTTTCTTGTTGGAAGCTGGCTGAGGACACAGTGGTTCCCACCACATGTGCTTACCCACGTCTCAAACATGTCCTCTGGACGCAGCTTCCTCAAGGTGGCCCTGAAAGGAAGACAGAAACGCTCTCTGAGGACACATCCAGTACTGCCACACACTGTCAGCATCATGGGAAAGGTCACCATGGCACGCTTGGCTGGTGGCTGGAGTCAGCCACCACATTTTAAATGGAAGAATGGGGGCGCTGTAGGTAAAATTATGCCTTTATTTGTGGTGATAAAACCCTGCCCATGGCCCTGTTGGAGTCACTGCAGCCACTATTTCTGCTTGGGAAGATGAGACGCCTCTCTGTGCTGGGATGTGCTGATGAATTAGTCCCATACATGGCAGACTGTTCTGTCTGTGCTGAGAACATGAGACAACATTCACTTTTGTCTTGGAGTCCCTGGGACATGCCTAATGGGGTCTGTCCCCCCTTTCTCCTGGTTTCACTCCAGCATAATTTCAGAACAGAAATCCTTCCCACCTCTGCTGAAGCAAAGAAGACAGAATAAACTCTGGAAAGGAAATCTGGGTCCTAACAACAACTGACAAGAAAATTTAAACCCCAAGGCTGGTCAAAGCAAATTTTTTTTTTTGAGAAGTAGTTCATAAAGGAAAAAAGATTCACAGCAAATACATTCAGACACATCTGTAGCAGGAAGCCTGTGAGAGAGCCTGGCAGGCTGAGAGTTGACTGGGGTGTTAGAGGGGTGCCCAAGGAACACAAAGCCATAGAAGACAATCACAAATCATCCTTTGCACATCTGCTTGCTGTGGTGCCAGCTGTCTGGGGAGGATGCCCCAGCAGAGCAGGTCTCCCAGGGTGACCCAGGACCCAGGACCTGCTGCAAAGAGAAGTGTCAGTCTATGAGGTTTTAGAACAGATTGGTTGGAGTGCCAGCATGTTGCCAGAACCAGGTGGAATAAGTGAGATGTGTAACCTGTTGCTTCCGTTTGCCTCACAAACAGAGCAATGGAGAAAAGGGAACATTTTTTAGAGGTTCCTAAAGGACCTGAAGAGCCACAGAACTGAGTTCCATTTAGATCAGAGGAGGGGAATCTCCTGTGGATTAACAACATTGGATATCAGGGAAATGAATGGCCAGTTTTCATGACAGAGAAAACTACCCAATTAAGATTCCTAGCATATTCTTTGGCATGATCATATGCATAACATGTCCTCACAAAATCTGAAAAAGATGGGAAATAGGAATATGGCAGCCTTTGCTTATCGTATCCAATTCTTTGGCAACCAACAAAGGCCTGGCTATGAGCTGGTACAGAGGCTCTCCTGAGACTTGAATGTCTGCATGATAGACAGACACACAGCAAGTAACACACTTGCAGAAAACCAACCCTGGTTGTACAGGTGCAGCAATTGGTTCTAAATTAGTTGTAATTAATTATTGCCTCTCAGGAAGGGGGCCCAGGTGTCACAAACTGAGAAAGAATCAGCTCCAAAGGAAAAAGGCCAAAAGAAGGTCGCAAACAGCTGGGAAATAGCCAAGGAGCAAAACATACCCTTATGGCAGTGGACAGCTACACTGTGAGCCTCCACAGTGAACTTATGTGTAGTTCTGGTCATCCCATCCCAGAAATTATATGGACAACTGAAAAAGGCACTTGGAAATGTGGGAGTGGTGAGTGAAGGTATGGAATGACCTCTATTTGATGAAGATTAAATAGATAAGAATTTTTTATTTTGTGAAAGAGGTGACTGAAGAGGGTTTTGGCAGGTATTCTGAAACATTGGGAATGGTGAAGAAAACATGGATAGCTTAGAACATAGCCAAGGTTCTAATAACATCAAGGCTGCAGATTTGATTCCTGCCATTCACTTAAGAGTTGGACTTGATGATCCTTGTGGGTCCCTTTCAACTCAGAATATTCAGTTATTCTCTCCCCATAAATTACCTTAATTATTAATCATTGCTCCTCTTAAGACAAGAGTTAGCAGGTGCCCACAGAAATTATTGGGTAGCAGGTATAAACTAAACAACTAAGAATGGTCTTTTGATACAATGCATATTTTAGCTGCTGAACTCATTACGATTTGGTACATTCAGCATCAAAACAGAAACAAGGTAAAAACAGCTATAAAAATCGAAGAAATAGCCACTAAACACAAGATCAGGGATACAATTTTTGAACCAGCAAGTCCTTTCATTACTGATGGTCCAAAACCGGAGATTAAATCAGGTGAATGCATATTATGTATTTAGGCGTACTTGTACTTGGCTTTTAAGAGACTTTCCCTAGCTGTTCTGTGGGGGAAGCTCCTGGAGAAAGGAAACTCAGTAGGAAGGATCTGGCCACCCCCACGTGTACTGATTGCTGTGCTGACTCTGGATACTTCCCTGTGTTGGAGGAGTGAGGGAAGTGGGGTTTGGGTAAGTGAGAGAGAGCAGAATTCAGCCCCCAGGTCACTACACCACAACTGCAGAGAAGTGAGGGTCCAACCCCAGCATTTTGCCTGTGAAAGAGGCATCAACCCAGAGGACTGCACCATGTAATTTGTGCAACTGAGAGTGAAATCTGGGCTGTGACCTTGGAGTGGCAGTGACCACCATGCCCAGATGGACACCAATCTGTGCAGCCATGGACGAGTCACCCCACGGTGCTGAGCACCAGCTTCCTGACCTTCTGTGGAGAGGATGGACTTTCCCACCACGGCCTGCAGCTGCAAAGGGAAGCCTCACCTGGGAGGCTGTGCCTGAGCTCCTCCTGGGCACCTGCTTCAGCTCCTGTCTCAAGGTTGCAATGAAAGTTCAGCAAATCCCAGTTTCTGTGCAGGGTTGGAGGAAGTGGTAGTGAATCCTGCCTGGGCACAGTAGTGGGAAAGCTGGGTTTGGAAAGGATGTTTAAGGCATGCCAAAGAGTCTGGGTACAGCTGACCAGTGGTAGCTCTTCCCAGTAATGTGGTGGGGCTCCTTCAGCAGGGTGAAGAGATGGCAGTGGGGCTTTGCATGTCCAAGGAGGGATAGTGCATGTCTATGAAGAGAGAAAGTCTGCTGTGCGAGGGGAGAGAGCCACTGGTCCTCTGTACCTTCCTTCAGGAAATATCCTGCTGAGCTGTCTATAGGGAACCAGCACATGGCAGCTGCTGAGATTGCTTCATTTTAATCTACAGATCATCTCCATGTCTGACTAATTCCAGCCTGTGGCTTTAGATCTTTTACTGGTGGTAAGGCAGGATGAAGCACTTCTGCTCTGAGAAGCTCAGCATGAACTACTGGGAACATGTCACTGTCACTCCATGGCTTCTTCCCCTGCCATGGCAGCACCTTGGCAGGTTTGGGATTTCAGACATATGGTTTTATGGACTCCTTTTAATTATTTTCTGAGCTTCGGCACCTGCAAAATACATGGCCCACCCCCTTCTTGGCTTCTACCAAGCACCACAAAACATCTTGAAATATCTAAGGCTTGGGGGAATTCCACTGCAATTTTGTGCTGGTGAAGAGTTTGCCTTATTAGGATAGCATTTAGATGGCTGTGTTTAATCAGCCTTCTGATGCTGCTGCTTGACAGAAGGAGCTTGAGGAAAAGAAAACGGGAAGGACTAAGGCCAAGAAGCCTAGAAAGTCAGCAAAGTGAATTGTGGGTACATGGAGGATAGAGGAGCCCTTCATATTTCAGAAAACGCAGAGAACTGTTTCTGGTGAGTCTCAGATTTTGGACATGATCTCCTGTCTGTGTGAACACAGATCTCCAGGTGAGCGTGGCTTGAGATTTTCCCCCTGCCCTTTATATACACGGCCCTGCTTTCCTCAAACTCCTCTGGTCCCTTGATTGCTGAGAAATGCAGCTGTAGGAGCAGCAGGCAGCCTGTGCCACTCTCCTGAGAGATGTTTCTAAGGGTATAAAAATACAGCAGGTCCTCCAGGAAGCTGGGCTCCTATACTTAACCCTGAGCTTTTACACAGGATCAGCCTCTCCAGTGGCTTCCAGACTATTTTTGTAGCTGAGTCCCTAAACACCTGTGCAATAAACCTGATTGCAAAAAGCACGAGCATCCACAGCTCCTGCTGAGTTGATCAAACACTGTAGGTGCTCAGCATCATTCCCACATGAGGTTCAACACAGCTGCAACAGCTGGGGCTTCTTCTCTGTGCCTGTGGTCAGCAGGAGCCTCTTAGCCCCTTGTGGTTCCTCTGAGCTTGGTCTGAGCTCAGAGACTGCCTCCAGACATATCTGACATTAGGAGAGGGATACACCCATTAGCAAAGCTGGTTTTGGGAAGGAGGGGATTGGACAGAATTTGGATTTGGCTTGGGAGGCCTTGGAGAGGGTCATCTTCTGTAGAGACCTAAATGAAAAGCTTGGGCAATTAGGGCAGGGATTTCACTCTTCACTGCCTTCCAGCCTCACTGCTTTTTGAGAGAGGACTAACCAGGGAGGAGGAAGAGCAGGAGGAGGGAAGCTGTGATATCACAGCTCCATTGTGGTCAATATGACTGCTGTGCAGATACTTGCACCTCTGGGAAAAAAACAGCAATTTCACAATTTCAAACCTGGGTCAGAAAATCATCAAAAGTGGTCATCATCTTAGCTTTTTTTTTTTTGAGAGCAATGCCCTAGAGAAGCAAGGTCACAATGACAGACACCTTGTCCCACTTCTCTTGTCCAGGAGCATCCTGTGTGCTACATACCTTCTGTGCTCTCTCACAAAATCAACCAGCTCCTCTTCTGAGTAAGGCTTATCAGGGATGTGAACAGGCTCATCCATAAAAGGTTCATAGAAGTCCACCTCATTCATCTTTAGGCCTAGCTTCTTGGCAACCTGTTGCAGTGCAGAAATCACAGGTGAGAGAACTTGTTGTGCCTCTTTGCTTACCCATAGTCTTTGCTGGTGGCAGAGGTAAGATCAATGTGCTTGCTCTCTCTCTCAGAGCATGCACTCCTAGGGGTGGCCAACAAAATAGAATGGATCTTTCCTTGTTTAAAAACCCACTGATGCCCCCTACACTACTGGTGTCAAGCAGTGAGGCAGAGCAAAGCCACAGCCCAGGGCCAGCAGATGTAGAGGGGCTGGGTCCCAAACCCACATCAGGACCTGCCTCCATGCTGCAGAAATGGCCTTTTATCTTGTGACAGGGCCAAAATATCAACGCAGACACCAACACCACAAAATCCAGGAATGCTGAAAATGAGAAGCTGAAACCAGACAATAAATCTGGGAACATCCTGAGCTCTCAGAAAACAGGTGGTGGCATATGTGAGCTACCATGAAGATGTGTGAAGGCTTACCCCTTTATCAAAAGTGGCAAAGAACTTGATGTAGGGCTGGAAATGTTCAGCAGCTTCTTCAAATGCCTTGAAATCTGAAAGGAGAAAAGGGGAATGAGGAAGATTTTTCACAGACAGTTGGCCACACTCTGATCAGCCCAGAAGGTATTGGGGAAGAACAAATACAGATTACTGCAAACTCCATCAGATGATGCCCAATGTTTCTTCCACCCTTCCAGAGTTTACAAAGGGATGATTTCACATGCAGCAACATGCTGTGCAGTCCCACAGTGCTCAGGAAAGCTGCAGAGCCCAGCATGCCACACTTAACTGGGGCTGAAATCAGCAGCGGTGTGAAGCAGGTCCAGAGGTCGTTCAACCTGGGAACTACAAGGATTGCTGCCATTCCCTAAACAGTCACCAAGTGTGATTAGGCACGCTTTTCCCACTGCAGGAGGATGCGTGGGAACCAGGTAGGTTTTTACTGTAACTGCTACCAGGTCCTCCTGAACCTCAGGGTTCAGGAAAAAGATGCTCTCAGCCTGGCAGGGGATTTTACAACAGTCATTTCCCACCTTTCTTCCAGGGAGTTATTACTGAACAGTGTTAGGGTCACACCCCTGCCCAAGCTGCCCTGCAGCCCAGTTTGAGAAGAGATGAAGGGAGAGGTGGGTGGGCTGTTGCATTGCAGACCTGGTGATGAGTGGCTTGTTTTCACAGGAAGGCTTGGCTTTCTGCTAAGTGCAGGACATGCCAGGGTGGAGTGCACACTACCAGCATTGCCTGGATAGCAGGGAGACCACTTGGGGCTGGCAGAGGAAACTGCGGAGCTTGACAGGGAAATTCTCACGCGAGGATTTTTCTAGGCTTGTGAAAGTCGGGTTTGCCCAGAATGGCCCCTGAGTTGTACATCCCTCAGGGCATGGGACCAGCCTCTTCCCAGTCTTGGGGGTCAGCAAGGAGGTACAGGTCAATGCCTCTGCCAGGCTGTCCCAAGGGGCTCTGCTTACTGCTGCTGTATGTTTGCCACGGTAGTATTTAATGCATGTCCTCCTTTCCCTTCCCCACCCCCTTCCCTCCTTCCTTCTTTGATCCTTTGGGCTCACTGCTCACAGGAAGGGACACTGTGCTCCTTTTAGTTGCTCTCTCAGTGTAAGTGTAACCTCAGCTGATTTTTGGGTCAGGTAAACTCACTTTACTGCAGGAGCCCCTGGATTATGGCCCTCTTCTCTTGCCAGCAGACACCTTGCAGAAGGGTCAGACACGAAGGTGGGACTGGGCTCATGCATTACACCAGCAGAAACTTGCCTGCAAATACACTCATCCTCCAGCAATTTTCACTCTGTCACAGGCTGCCACATCCCACAACACCCTTCATGTTCATGCAGAACAACCAGTGCCCAGCCCCTAGAGCTCCCAGGCAGGCTCCCAGGCCCACGAGGAACACGTTTATCTTACGCTCTGAGTCTTCTCCCTTGAAGTAGCCGATGAGTTTGATTTCGTCGTCGATCTGGTCAAAGGCCTGCAGCTCCAGCTTGCTGTTTATGACCTCCACGGGGTCTTCCAGCAACTGCCATGACAAATGCATGTGGTAATGCAGTGATTTGCAGCACCAACCTATGCCTGGCAGGGTGTGTCACAAGCAGCCTAAGCGGGGAGAAAGAGGTCACCCAATTTCTCTGCTGTTGGAAACCTTCCTTAGTGCCCTCTGCCTTAGCATGAGGAGCTGAGAGAAGCAGGTCACCTTCAAAGAGAGATGTTAGTAGGTTCACTGCAGAGGTGGAAGCATCCATTGGGAGGCTGATAGAGGACTGGGTAACCCAAATGAGTGCTGAGGGACATACTGTGATGAGGGATAACGAGTAGCAATTGCAGCTGGCTTTAAGGAGGACAACGAGAAAGAAGAGCAGTTGAAAGGAGGTGGTACAATCATTGTGAACATCTGTGAATGATACCTGTGCATCTCAATCTATTTCTTTTTTTCAAGTGTCATTTGCTGGAAGAGGTCATTGCAAAGATCTTGCTTTTGAAAAACATTAAAACTAGCATGCTAGAGGGTGGCCAAACAGTGGTTTGGAGCAGTAGGAGATCTGGATGTGAATTTTCCTGGCTGACCCTCCTCCCATGCAAAATAATTAAACCTATTCTTTGGTCCTACACACACCACAATGTTAATTAAGAAGTTGGAAGACCTGTTTAGCACTTTAGACTGTCATTGATCCAAACTTTGTTTCTCTTTTCTTAACCAGTTACTACTGCTGAAAAGGTTCAGTCTGATTATTTTGCTCAGCAACAGTGGCATAAATCAAGTGTGTTTTCACTAGAAGGAAAAAAGGCAGGCCACTGCCTACAGAGGAGAACCTCTGTGTTTCTTTTACTTTTCAGATCAGGCTGATGAGACACCACAGATGTGTCTGGGTTTATTTCCTTGCTTTGCCAGGTATTTTCCTTCCTGAGTGGAAAATGCAGAACCAGAAATCCTTGCTCTCTTTCTTTTTTCACAGAATATGATTTTTCAGTGACATACCACGTGGCATAGCAAGCAAAACCTCATGAAATGTCTTACAGCACCCTTGAGAGTGATGCTCTGCTGTGCCTCTGCTGTGCCTGCAGCAGCATGTGCAGTTTCCTGCTGCCATAGTGGCCTGAGCCATGGGAACCTGGCATCCCACTGCTGCAGGGTCATGGCAAAGCTCTGCCCTGTCTGTGGCCCCTATGGAACAGATGCCCATTTCTGTCCCTGAAGCCACTTGCATGTGTTTTGGTCACAATACTCAAAGCACACAGCCACAGACATTGCCATGGGAGAGATGAGGTCCTAGGGATGTGTTTTAATTCCCTGACCATGCCTCTCTTCACCAGCAATTCTGAACCACAGGTGACCATGTAGGCAACCTGCCACCCTGGGAAACAAACCCTGCCAGCTCTGCTGCTCACCTTTCCTCCCTTATCTGCATTAGTGCATGGCCCGTTACAAAGAAAGCCTCACTTCAAAGGAAAGCCAAGCCACTGCAAAATATTTTCATCTATAAGGCAAAGACCGTGGTTTTGGTCTGTTGCCTCTTCTAGGAATAAAATGTAAATAAAGAGGGCAACATGTAGATGTGGGATTCAGTATTGCTTTTGCATTTAGGCACAAAGGTGAGTACATCATTGTGCCCATGCACAAAATAACCCAAAACCATTTAGTTCTAGGACCTTGAACTTCTCTCACTCATGGCAGTGCAATTTGGCAAGTTCACTGAAGAGGTGCTATGTTACTTGTGCCTAGAAATGGGCAAATAGTTTGCAACATAAGCCTTTTTCAATGCACTGAGATATTTTTAGTTGCTTTATGAGAATCCTAGTTCTTGGATATTCTTTTTTTTTTTCTGAAAATAGCTGTTTAAAAAAAAAAAAGAAAGAAAGAAAAAGGGTGAAAGATTTTGCAAATGGCAAAGTGCACGCAAGTTTGCTAACTGAGGTGGGTGAACAGCTGTCAGTTGCAGGGATTGTAGCTGACTTCCATTCAGATTCTCTGTAAATAGGAAAGAGGGGAGGTTGTCTCTAAGACATAAAGTGTTTGGAGGCATATAAGGGTACCACCTTTCCTGGGAACTCATGGTCAGACGGGTATTGGGGAAGATGCCAAATGCCATCTCTACCAGCGAATAGCAAACAGGGATGACATTTCAAACAAAGGTACACTGGTTTTTTTAGCAAACTAAGCATTTGCAAGGTCTTCTCTGAGGGGTTTTATCTAGCTCTGAGCTTATCTGTGCTTACATCCAAGAGGAATTCCACCAAGACATCTGCAGACAGTTCTCCATCAAATTCAACCAACCGCTCATCCTTAAAGACATAGAGACTTCCCTCTTCAATCAAGCCTGAAAGAAGAAGAGAGGAAACAGTAAGTGGTTCACATGTTGTTAAAGACATGTTTTGTACAGAGTGTCTTGCTTGTTATCCCAGCAATTCCTCCTGGGAAAATGCAATTGCCAGTTTGCTGTGTTGGTCTAGCTGGAAACAACCTAAGTAATCCCCTGACTGATGTTTCATGACACAGGGAACAGACTTCAGCTACAACTGGTGCTAAATTCTTCCCAAATGTTGAACTTTTCATCCAGGTCACAGTTTGGTCTCAGCTGGAAAAATTCTGCACCAGGAACTTGTTTTAGCTTGGCTGTCTCTCTTGCAGTAAATATCGGGCTCTAAATGACAGCTCAGATTTTAACAACCTGTCACTGTATGGCAAAGGGATTTTGAATTGGGTTGTGCTCACTGTCCAGAGAAGGCTGAACTATGTGAGCGTCACCAGTGACCTGAAAGTGAGCTTCAAACTCTCTGAGGCTTAGCTGGCCTTGGCAAAAGGGTTAGAAACCAATGATAGAGATACCACAGACTGCAGGGTGACAGATTTTAGTGCTATATCACTGGACTGAGCACTGAGCACCACTGAACCTTGTTAGAGGCTCCAAAATCAACAGCACTGGCCTCCTGCAATGTAGGTTGGCAGGGTACCACTGGCCAAGGAGGTTGGTAGTTTGTTCCTTCTTGGAGAGGCAGAAGCTCTTGTCTTTAGTTTAGCTTCCATTAGCACCCACAGCCTCTAATTTAGGAAGGAAAATTACAGTCCAGTATGCTCAAACCTTAGGTTTGGTGGTATATTTGTGTACTGTCATATTAATGTGACACAGTATTTCCATATTGCTTTGTGGGCTGGAATACGAAGGCACTGCCAGCCCCTGGAAGGCAGCTGTGTCCAGGGGTGGGCAATGCAGCAGCCACCCACCTTTAGAGCAGATTTCCTCTTTCACTGGGGAACAAGCCAGAATGATTTGCACCTGACTGCCAAGCCATTGCAAGGCTGGGGCTGCCCCAGTTGTTGACAGGGGTCACTGTGTCATGGGGCTGATGACATTTGGGGGACCAAGTGTTTACCCCATATGCTCTGGTTCTGCACTGCTGTGTTGGTCCTGTCTCTGTGTAGGAAGAGCAGGAAGTTACTCCATGTCACCTATTTACTATTTCTGCACAGAAGCTGTGAACTTACACTCTGTCATCATTACAGCATGAATTGCCTGTTCTTTCACTTGGTTTGTTTTGTTTTGGTGGACAGGTCCTTTTTCTGGAGGGGTCTTGGCTTGTCTCTCTCATCCTCACCCCCACCCCTGATCCTGCCCCTGTTGGGGTGGGCAGCCGGTCAGTGTGCAAGTGCCACCATCATCCTCTCCATCCTGGTAACAAGGATTTGGCTGTCCTCTATGGGGCTGCCTGTTGGACATCACTCCCAGAGATGGGACATTCCAGGGATGTCAGACCTGGGACTCACCTAACTTTTTGGCAAGCTTGGCATCCTTCTTGGAGTCCACCATCCCAAAGCCAATGCTCCTGGGCTCCAGGACTTGAGCTGCCAGCTGTGGGAGGAAGCAGAGAGCCCAACATTAGTAGTGTTAACACCACAGGGTAGCTAAAGGGCATCACGCCCTGCTAGCATGCCATGACAGACACCAGTGACCCATATTCTGCTGCTGAACAGCACCAATGGGTGGGATGTGTCACATGCTGCCTCTCTGCTGAGATAACCCAGAGGTCACAAGGCTTGGGTTTCTTCCCATTGGGTTGCAGCAGAGAGTTTGCTGACACTACTGTGTGCTGTTCACTGCTGTTTGGCATTGGCCTCATGACAGGGCTCCTGAGTGAACTGGGGGCACCAAAGCTGGGGGGATGGCTGGAAGAAAGTCCTGTACCACCAGCACAAAGCAAAACTTGTTTCCTCTGTGGTGCCTTGGTGGCCTCTTGGAGGGGAGTGTGATGTGGGCACCATGGACATTTTAACCTTGGAAGTGCATAGTGCCAGGCAGCAGTAAGTACAGGAGTCTGCAGCATCATGTTTTCTTGAGCATGTGATGGGGTGGCCAAAGCAGGCTCCTTTTCCTATGAAGTGCTTGAAGTCATGCCTCCTGTCCAGGCTTCAGTAAGCCCCCAGGTCCTGGTCCCCTGTTTTCACTAAATAAATGCATCTAAGCCCAGCCATGCTCATGTTCACCTTCTCACAGCTTTGCAAAACCACTGCACCCTGTTCCCACCATCTTTGATGAGGGGGCCTCTTGAAGATATCAAGTTCCTGCCTGTTTTGTGAAAATAGATATGTGAGGAAAGGAGAGACACTCTGCAAGAGCCCTGTGGGTGACAGCGACCCTGGGTGAGACCCTGTGAATTCTAAATTGGCTTCTAGAGATGCAGTGACCCTGGTAAATGGATCCACTCATGCACTTGATGACTGACAGCCCCACCGCAAGCATACTAGAGACCCTACAAGGTAGTAGTGATGCTCTGAGAACGCAGCTGTAAGAGCCTCCTCCTCCTCCCTCTCCCTTCCTGCTGCACAAATGCCTCTGGTCCTGATGGTATTCTTGCTGTTCCTCCTCCCAGCCCTGCTGAATAGCGGCGGGATGATGGAGATGAGGGGTCAGGAGCCTCTGGGGCAGGAATGTCCCTATTAGGGCACAGCTGTCAGTCCTTGGCAGCAGGAGGCTGGAGGGGGGCAGAAGAAAGCCATGGCCAGAGAGATGGTGGGTTGATTTATGAAGAAGCTCCCCCCCTGCCCTGGCTCATTTTGGCTCCCTCCCCCAGACTCAAAGCCAGTTTGAATGTCACCCAGCAGTGCTGCCACCATGGCCACGTGGCCCCTTGGCTCCCCTGCTATAAATAGCTTCTGCCTATGCCAGGCCTCTGTGAGAGTGAGTGGTAATTAGAGGCATTGGGTAGAAAAAGTGGTGGGGCAGCCACCTCACCTGTGCAATGGGATGTCATGGGGCCAGCCAGCTCCCTGTGCTGTCAGCACACAGCCTGTCCCTGAAATTCTGGGGGATGGTGGCAGGCACCCTGGTGATTCGGGCTCAGGGACCTTGCTTGAGCAAAAGGGAGAGGTGGAGAATGCAGCCGTTTTCTCCCTTCCACCAGTTACACATCCTCAGGCCTTTCCCAAAGCCCTCTAGGAGGACACACACTCCACCAAGCACCACAGCATTGCTGCAAATTTGATCCTCCTGCAGCCACCTGCTGTCTTTAGGGGCAAATGCCACCATGGGAGGCAAAAGTGGTGCCCGTGTTACACAGGGAACAGGGTTGTCAATGCTCCTTCCTTGCTCTTTGCCAGTGCTTTGAAGGTAAGGCTGGATGTTCAGGGCTTGTGCTTACGATGGACACTGTCTGAAAGGGGCAGAGCACTGGTTTGCACTTGCACATCCACTGATTAGCTTGATAAGGCACTGGTCTGGTTTGGCCTCCCATCTGTTGGCTCAGGCCACCTTAGAGCACCTGAGAACAGCTGGAGCCCCATATTTGCAATGAGAGATGGACACCTCTCGTGAGCTCTCTAAACATCTCCAAGTGAGCAGTGGTCAGAGAAGAGATTTTGGTTCCCATTATGAGGATCTGCTCTGACTGGATGAAAGGATGGAGCCTGTAGGATCACCAGCTTTCTGTGACATTGTCAGCACATCACTGCTTGCTGGTGGTTGTGTACACCAGCAAGAGGTTCCTGGGAATCCCCACTTGAGACTCTGGCTGCTCTGTGACCAGAGGAAAACACAGAATGGCCAAGGGAAGACTTGGTCAGTCATGTCCAGTCCATCCACACTTGATTTAGTTACTTACAGTTATGTCAGCCATGTGCCAGACAAAGTCCGGGCAGTTTAAGCCCAGTAGCTCATGACTCCTGCACACAGGAGATGGTTAGGGTTTCTTGTGGGTGTTTGAAGGTCAGAAACATGCAGAAAAGCTGCGACACCTGCTACAGACAAGTGGTTGGATGTGTGCAGGGATGTGTGCAAGAGAGGAGGCATTGATCAGGAGTCATGTATGTCAGCATGCAGCACACACAAGGTAGCTCTGCAGAGGGGTGTGGGTGCAGCTCTGCAGCTGTGAGCATGGGAGCTTGCTGGGAAAGGGTAAAAGTGTCAAGAAAACGTGGGTGATGTGATGAAAGCCTCTTTGTGTGAGACCGTGAGAGTGCTCAGTAGTCAAAAATTGTCTCGGTAATGCTGGAGGTGTCCCTGTTTGTGTGGCAGGTCTCGTGTGACTCTAGCAAGACTGTCTCCTGGAGGTGTATGTATGTATGTATGTATGTACATGTATGTGTGGTGGGTGTGAGTGTTTGGAGGTGTTCCTCTGAAGAGGCTCATCCCCAGAGATGTGCAACAGTTTGGGCATGTAGGAGAGTGCTTGTGGATGGTGTGCGAGTGTGCCTGAGGGGACAGAGCTGGGAGCTCAGTGGGCAGCCTGCCTCCTCTGCAGGGACCTTCATGCCAGTGTGGCAATGAGGAGAACAGTACAGCCTGAGCTCCTCTCCAGAGCAGAGTCTCACAACAGGGAGGTCTTTGTGCAACACGAGGCTTTCAGGAGCCATTCCCACTGTGGGCAGGAGAATTTGCAGGATGTTTATGGTGGCTTTTGCAAGTGCAAGCTATGGAGGGGCTGGACATTGCTCTTAGCCTTGCTTTCCCTGCTTTCCACTGCAGCAGGTGAGTGTAATCTGTGCATAGATGACAGCACATTCCCACATCTACATTTGAACCCCAAAAGGCAGCAAAATACAGAGTATGCCAGAGGCAGAGTCGTTTGGCTAATTGCCCCCTACTCATTACAGTATCAAGCATTTATATATCCCCTTACAGTATTTTCTGATTCCATAATGCTAGTGGGATTTGATTGCAGATAATGTTTCTAATCTTGACAATCCTCTTGGCTCAGGACCTTGGGACAGAGGCATCTGTAATCTAAGAGCACAGCCCCTCCTCCTCCTGCCTTTAAATTTATATTGCTTGAAGTCTTGGCCAGCCAGAGCCCTTGCCTTTGTGTCAGCCTCTATCCCTATAGCATGTAATTTAGCTTCAACAGCTGCACAGAGACACAGAGGGTAGAAACTGCCCTGGGAGAACTGGACATAACAGGCCATGCAGTCCCTGAGGTACAGCAGGATCTTTGGGCTGTCAGAGTTGGCTGAGAGCATAAGCAAAGATCCCAGTAGCTTGTAAGTTCATGTCCCATGCACATTTTGCAGACTTATCCTCATGTACATGAAGTCTTTGCAATGCATACTTTCTACCCATAGGATCCCAAGCTCTTCCCTGTGGAGCACTGGGAAAAGGAGGGGTCAGTTGGGCAGCATTCCTCCTTTCTCCCATATCCCTCAGGTAATAACCATATTTGAATTTGGGTGAGTGTGAGGGGGTGAATGGCCCTCTGGGATGTGTGAGAGATCCAGCCCAAAGTGAAGTTTAAGTACTACCAAGTATGTGAGAACCCTCTCATCATGGATGGTGTCAGCAGCTACAGGCACTCAGAATAATGGAGAATATGGAAAGGCACAACCCCTGCTCAGCATCCCAGCTTCACACCCACTATACCTATCTGAGCCTAGGTGTGATGCTGGGAAGTTTTGAGAGATCTAAGAAATTCCATAGGGTCATTCTGAAATCCTAGGATCTACAGCAGCAGAAATGTCACTGTCTGCTTGAACATTCTCCTATTCTAGCTGCAGGCAGCACAGATTGTGCCAAACCTTGCATTTGGTGTCAGTTTTGCTGCTAAATGGCAGAAAAAAACCCTCAGAGAAGATTAAAAATGGGAGTGGGAGGGGTGGCTGTCTCAGCATGGTCAATTTTCATTGTGAAGTGGCATGACGGCATTCTGGCCTGGATTTTCTTCCCACTTCTCTAGCACCTGCCCAGAGCTCCCACAGACAGTAAGGCTCATCTTCCCCAGCTGCTCAGGCTGGACAGAAGGGGGCTGCAGGCATTTGAGTGTCTCTGAAACCCATCATAAGTACACTTTTCTTAACCATGGGGAGCTTTCAGTTTTGCTGTTTAGCAGTGGAGGAAGAAGAAAACTCCAGCAATGCAGGGAGAAGAGCAACAGGAGATGGTGAGGAAAAGTCCCTCAAGCAATCTACACTCCTCTGCTGCTTCTCTCCTCCTCTCTTTAATGCTGCCATTCCTGCTGATGGTCAGAACCTGGTTGATGAAAAGATGATGATTGTATATCCCAAAATGTTAGGTTTTTATTTTCAGAAACAGCAGGAGGAGATGGCAAGTTTTTAGTGTATTTCCCCAGAAGTTTTGAATCCTTATGCAAGACTCTGGCCTACACCCTATAGTTGGCTCCTCTGTTTGAGACATCGGGCAGATTCTTGGAGAACAGAGGCTGTTCATTTCTCTTTCCTAAGGCTGTGCTGTCCCCACTAGCACCCTCTTGCATAGTAATGTCACTAGTAATGTCTTAAGCTCTTCCAACATTCAGGTTGTCCTGAAGCACTGTGGTGATCAAAGAGCAGGGCCAGAAGCCTGCTGAGCAGCTGCCACTAGAAAAGTCACTTTGCTGGCAGTGGGGACTGAAGGAGAGTATGTTGGTCCCACCTTACTACACTTTTCCACCACCTGAGCTGCTTGGAGAGGCTGAACCTCCCCTGCTAGGGGTCACTGCTCCTCGGACTAAAAGGCAAGTCCCCAAATATGGAAAATGCAAAGGTCACTCCCTCAGAGCTGGCTTTCACAGGTAATGCTTCAAAAATGCTGCCCTGGAGCTTTAATTGTTGCGCAGGCGCTCAGCGGGGTCAGACATACGGCAGCGTGCTCTTTGGCTGCCTCTCTAAAGGTTTCACATAGCTAGGACTGTATTTTTATCTGCTCCTGGCACCCCTAATTTTAGCCAGCTGCAAGCCAAAGCACAGCCTCCCGAGCCGTGAGCTAACCGAGGCTGGTGCCCGTGCCACACAGCACCCATGGGTGCTGGGGCCACCTGCCACTGCTCCCAGCCAGCGCCTGCTGGCACTGCACCGCAGATGTTTTGACAACTCAGCTGTGCAACTTGCATGTCAAGGGCAGACAGGGACATGTGTGTGTGCGTCTGTGTGTCTGTGTGTGTGCTGCCCCAGGGGTCTGGGACTGGGCAGGGGCCACACCGCTGAGATGCCCTTTCCAAAACAGAGACTGACAAACTAGTGTAGTTTGGGGGCTGTCCTGGACGAAAGTAAGGCTGTCTCTTCCTGGTTCTCCTGGCCTCAGAAAAGCTGCTTTGAAACTGAAGGCTGCATGTTGCTGTGAAGCCCATGCAGGGCAGAAAGCTGAGTGCTTTTAGTGGGTGCTTTTAGTGGGTGCTGGAGGAGGGAGGCATGCTTGGCATTAAGCCTGTCCACCTACACATGCCCATGTCATTCCTATGCCTCTGGCTCTCGGGAACAAGCCAGATTTCTCCAGTTTCTGACCCAAGTGAGTGTAAGCCAGCACCTCTGAAATCCCAAGGTGTCCAGGATGCTGAAGGCAAGAGCTGGGAGCTCCCATTCTGCATCCACAGGAAGGATCATCGAGGCAGGGCCCTGGGGGAACAGGGTGGTCCTTGAGACAAGACAGACCTTTTCCCCACGGAGTGAGCAGAGAGAAATAAGAACTAAGGAAAGCTTTAAATATACACAGCCCTCCTTGCACTGGGTTCGAGGTGTCAGAGATCTGCTAGCTGATGGCAGTGTCTCCTGCCAGGGCTGGAGAGGGTTCCCAGAAAAAGAACATATCATGTACAGCAGCTGGCCTTCACCGGAGCTGTGTCAGAGAGCACGCAGGAATGAGCACCATCAGCACCGCTCAGGAGGGAGCGCTGACCCTCCGGGGTCCCGGGGACAGGAGGAGCGACTGCCTGGGAATTGAGTTCTTGGTTGCTGCTCGCTCTATTTCCTTGGGCATGTTTTTTTCTCCTCATGTATGTAGGTAAATCCCAATGTGCAAAGGGAAAATAAAAAAGAGAAAGGATAACTTGGACCTTTCTAATTCACTTCTTTCCCAGGCCATGGATTTTGGGCCTGGTTGTCTGTTACTTAGGGACAGAGGCTGCAAAAGGACATATTTGGTCATCAAGATTCAGAATCATGTCATTCAATCTGTGTCACAAAGCAGTCAGTGTCCATTTAGAACTCATTGCACTGTTCTTGTTCTCCCCTTCCTCCACTGGTGATTAGGGACTTTGTAGTTCCAGACTTGTTTTATTCATAGCCCAATTGTCCTTAGGCTTTTTGCTTAAATAGCTCTTCTCCCTCTCGGGTGTTTAAAAAGACTTGTCATATCCCTTTTCCATTCTTCCCACAAATGAAGCTCAGGCACGAAGGAAGGACAGTCATGGGCTTTGATTACCTTAGTTTTAGATGAAGGGCACTGGCAGACCAGGTTCTGGACTAAGGTCAGGGTGGGTGAGCATGGCATGACTATCCCCACCCAGTCTGCCCCACAGAGCAACAGCTGCCCCAGCCCCTGGTCAGCTCCTGAGAAATGTCAGGGTCCAGGGCAGAGAACTTGAAATAGTAACTATGAACACCACACATGTCCACTGAGTAGGTGAGTGCAAGCTAAAGCTAGCCCTTCTTGGGCCCCTCACTCAGGATAAGGCCAAGAAAAAAATTCTCCATTGTGAGCCTGGTGAGACACAGGAACAGGTTGCCCAGAGGAAATGTGGATGGCACATCCCTGGAAGTGTTCAAGGCCAGGCTGGAGGGATCTTTGAGCAACCTGGTGTGATGACCCACCCTGCAGAGGAAGTCACACCTCATCTAGTGGAAGGTGTCCTTGCCCATGGTAGAAGGGTTGGAACAAGGTAATCTCTAAAGTCCCTTCAAATCCAAACCATTCTGCATTTGTAGGAAAGGCATCTCATTATGCAAAAGTGAGACCCTGCCTCCTGAGAACCAGCCCAGCACAAAGGAACCCTTGCCGGCACTTTTAGGGGAACTTGATTAGCATGACAGGATGGCAAGACCAAAGAGGGTGGGCTTTTCCACAATTTTCCTCAATTACATTTCTGAAAGGAGAAGTGACTCAGAAATTTCTGAGTCTCCATGCAGCTCAAGGTGCAATACCTCTTGCATAGGAGTGGCCTCAAATTGCACCAGGGGAAATTAAGATTGGATATTAAGGAAAATTCATTTGTTGAAAGGGTGATCATGCTCTGGGACAGCTGCTCTGGGAAGTGGTGGAGTCACCATCCCTGGAAGTATTTAAAAGACATCCAGATGTGGCATTCAGAGAGATGGTTTAGTGGTGGGCTGTGCTGGGTTAATGGTTAGACTCTGTGATGTTAGAGGTGTTTTCCAATCTAAATTATTCCACGATTCTATCACACTTACAGAGATTGTCTGCAACAGCTGGACTGTGATAAGAGCTCCACACTTCAGGGCCAAGAAAGGCCACAAAAGCTGAGCAAACTTGGCCTTGTACTCTGCCAGCAAAGCAAACCTGAGCTCACAGGGGTCTGCCATGTCTCCAGGAGACATTTGCATCCTTTAGATCTTGGGATTACAGCTGGTTTCTGCTCATGTCAGAAGAACTCATGTCAGTACAATTCTCTCCCCAATCATAATATAGCAGATGAGAAAGGTACTTTTCAAAGCACAGTTATGGCTGTGAAAGTAGGGCCTTAGGAGTGATGCTGCTCAATGCAGGCAGTCCAAAAGTCACTACTGGGAACTGACAGAGGGACTTCAAAGAAAGAAACATGGCAATAATAGGTAATTCAGCCTTGGAAATTATTTTTGCCACACTTATACAGAAAGATCAAGGCACACAGTTATCCCTAGATGTCAATGTGCTCATCTGTGAAACAGTGAGTTTTCTGTAACCTGTTTTTGTGACTGGCATATCCGTGAGTGAAATCTCCCTGGGTGCTACTGCTAAAAACCAGTACCCTGCTGGCTGTTGATGAGTTGAGACCTACTTACATGGCCTCAAAGGGGAAGTAATCAATGCACACCTTTTCTTTTCCTTTTTACTTTGCCTATTTTTTACATTAATTTATCTGTAATGGAAGCCACTTCTTTTGCAGATATAGAAGCCAAAACACCTCTTTTATTACAGGCTTTTGCATTGTAAGCTTCTGCAGATACCTATGCAGCCACACATCCCTCATCTCTCACCTTGAAGACTTGCTCTGTAGGAAACCAGAGAACTGAGAATTTCTGTGACACTCATTGGACATGTCTTGTATATCCATATTTATACTCATACCTGGGTACTAAATTATGTTGAGGCACTGTCCCATAAACATGGCCATTTTCAAAGAAAATCTCTGAAATCTGAGTTTGAGATTTGAAAAGGGTGCTTAAAGAAAGGTCTTGGGATTTTTTATATTTTTACTGATATTTTATATATTTTTCAGATTTTATATTTATATACCTAGAGATGAGGATAAAGAATCTCGTCTCCTGATTCCTATGGATTTTTGGGATAAAGTATACAGACATAAACTGGTAAAATTTTATTCTGCGTTACATCAGAAGCAGAGAGAGACTTTTTGCTATGTATTACATGGCTCTGAACTCATGGGAATATCTGCTCTCAAGAGAGTTCAAGACCATATGAGTGAAACTACCTCCAAACCAGCTGATCTTGTACTACTTTTTCCATCCTGAGCTGGAAGCTACAGCAGTTTCAGCACTTGGAAATAAATGAATTACAAGGTGGAGCTTACACACAGTTTAATCCTTGCCTTTTACTGGACTCAAAATCCTTCTTTCCCTTTCACAACACAGGGAGATATTGGCTGTGTTTCCATGTGTTACAGAACTGGCCAGATATGTTCAGGAGTTTCACTTTGTTCTGCCATTTATTGCTAGAGGCTGGACTGATCCTAGGCCTCATCTGGAGAGGAGAGTACCACATCCCTCTTCTCTTTCCTCTTATCAGACTGATTTGTGCTAGGGCAGTTCTCCACAAACTTTCAGTCCAGGGGTACTGTTTCATTGAAGGAACTAAAATACCCAGGCTTGATGAGCCTCTCTTTTTAAAGGATATTACACATGCACACAGATGGCAAGGAAAGAATGGCAGGGGAGCTGGGGCTGAAGGAGTTTCAGCAGAAAGAGGATACCAGAGTGCATTGGAGGCAGCCTGCTATGATAGTGAGCACACCCCAGCTGCTGGAGAGAGCTTCTCTAGTGCAAAAGGAAAGTCCCTAACACCAGTGCTCATTTATTCTTGCTACATGATTCCTAGAGACAGGGGCTGGCCCACTGGAAGGCCAAACTCCCTATTTAGGAGATTCAGAGATGGAAGGGAGAAGGTCTTAGAAGTGATGGTATGAGATAGGGTGAAATATGGTAGAGGAGATAGAGAAGAAAAGCAGAACAGGTATTTCTCAGCTTCACTGCTTTGATCTTTTCCCCTCCTAACCCTTCCTCATTGAAGCTGAGACCGTTTAGGACAAGTAGCTTTTTCTTTACTTGTCTGTTAAACATTTGTTGTGATTGCTTGGCTGTTTCACCTTCCACACTGTGCCCACCACATGGAGAGTGAAGAGTTCTCACAAACATCACCAGTAGAAATGGTGTAGAAATGGCTACTGTTATCTCTGGGACTGCTTGGATCAAACTCTGCATTGCCCTGTATGGAGGCTTTTCCCTACTCAAGGTGCAGGTGCTTTCCAGTAGCCAGTGGTGCAGAGTGGAGTCAGTTGAGAAAGGTACACAAAGGAAAGGAACCTTTTAACCTGAGCTACAAAACAGCCTGTGCTCATGATATCTCTGACCTGGGTTGTCTTCCCCAATTCTTTCCCATCCTAGCCAGAAAGCAGTAGGCATCTCCAATCATTCCTTTGGTTATTTTTCCTGACAGACCAAACCAACAGCCCCCATCTTTCCAATCTGGACTTGGGGCATGGTCACTGCCACACTGGAGCTGTTGTCATGAACAACCAATGGTCCAAAGAAGGTGCTTTTGCTCCTAGAGGGGTTCAGTTGTCCCTGGACCCTGTTGTCACCAGGTGGCACCCAGCAGTGCAGGTTGTAAGAGCTGTTAGGTTGGCTTCATAGTTGTCATCACTTTCATTCCCCTTCTAAACTGGAAAGTGACCCTGGGCTGCGTGGGAATTTGTTGATCCAGTCCACCTGGATACAGGGAGCTGAACACCCCGTGTGCTGTGCCAAATGCAATATCAACTTGATGACATCATCCCTTTTCTGGTGATAGTGGGTGTACACCCTCAGCTTTCAACAGTGTCAGTCAGTCCTAAATGCTACTCTTTTCTCTTGGGAAGGAAATTTTTCTTATCATATCACTTTTTGGTCTGCTGTACATAGTCATTGTTTAGTAAAGTCCTTAAATAAGTGCTTAACTTTACTTATGTGCTATCAGGTTGTCAATTTGATTTCCTAAGTAAATGAGAGCCTTGTGATTCTCTTCTCTCTGCCATGTCTATCAGCTGGCTTCCATAAAAAGCTTTCTAGCTATTGGCCCTTTTAAACCAAATTTTCCAGAGTCAGTGATCTCAAACATAATGAAGCTATTGCTAGTTTTGTGAAGAGCAGAGCCTTGGAAGGGAAAAGGCTGAAGTGTCCTGAAAGAAGGAAATATTGCCATATGAGCTCAACCCCCATGGAATTTCAAAGGACCCAGTTTAGAGAGAGTGCTCTTCACTCCTGGGACCGGCCCCAGTCAGAGCTTGTTACTGATGAGCTACATATTTCAAGGAGCCATGGTGGATCTCTCTTACTCTTTTCATTGGTGTATAAGGTAATTCTTTATGTCTTTGATCTTTGAAATTGTACATTTCTTATAAGGCACATGTGAGAGAAGCAGAAAGAGTGGACTATTTGGAGGCTTTCTGGATATAAATTCATTAAGCCCATGTGCTCACCCATGCATGTCCACGAGACAATCTGATGTAATCTGATGTAATCACCAGCTCAGACCTTTGCTTTGCTCCACACTTGCCTGTGTGTTGGATGGAGGCTCACTTTTATTCCTGAGGATGGAGACTGATGACATTGTATGGAAGGGGTCTAAGACACAGTATGTTGCCAGGCTGGGAAAGAAGCATGTCTCAATGTGAAACAGCAGGAAAATTGTCAGTAAAGTACAATGGAAAAACATGAGGTTCTCTAGAAAGAACCGTGCTGGGAACCTCCCAAGCCAGCTGGCAGGGAATAGTGAGGGCTGGAGTATTTACCTCTCAGATACCTCATTTCAGGTGCAAAGGACCTCCAGCACTCAAAATCCTGATCCCTCTACTGAAATTAGATATGTAAAGTCTTCCTGAGTGAACTTTTTTCAGGTTTGGCTGGAAGGAGAGCCCTGTCACTGCTCCTGTGTCTACAGAGCAGTTCACTACTCTAAGACTTGCTCAAATTACAAGAGAGCTGGATTCAGCTGCTGCCTGCTTCAAGGAATACTGATCCCAGGCAGTTCATCTCACAGGTAAACAGCTCCACATCTTATTCAAGGAGCCACTGCAGACATTTCTTTCCTTCTGCCTGTGCTGATGAACGTGCAGTGAAGTCCAGCAGCTGAATGAGCTCTGACAGGCAAAATTAAGTGACCCCCCTATGGCTCAACACATTATGGCCTGAACTTAGGGAGTTGAATGCTCTCACAAGAAGGAGCAGATTACAACCTGGCTTGCCCACTTTTTTCATGAGTGCTCCCGTGGTTGTGTTAGTACAGAAATTGGGAGCAGTAGCACCATGCTGGCCTGTGTCCTACGCAGTATAAACATATCTTCTTGGTTGCATTCTGAGACCCTCTCCCCTTCTGGTTCCCTCTGGGTGACAGAAGCAAAGAAGTGCTCAGTCTGCAGATTTCCCTTGTGCTTGGGCTGTCAGATTGCTGCTGCTGCAGTTCCTAGTCCAGGAGAAGGACTGTCCTGAAACTGTGATACGTGCACTGAATCAGCACTGCAAGTGCTTTGGAAATTTTGAGGTCAAAGCCACAAGTTGTGCCAGTTGATGTGTGGCACAGTTAGCTGGAAGCTGAGGAGTAGGGGACTGGAGCACTACAGTTACATAAAGTCTGCTGCAGGTCTAACCCTCAATCTCTTGCCCAAGGTCACAAAAGAAGTCCATAGCAGAGAGCAATTGGAAACCAAATAAATCACCAGAATCCTACGCTAATGTACTCACGGCTGAATCCAATCCTGAAAAATAAAAGCTTAAAGTCAGATTGTCTTGCAGCTGTTACACCCTTGATATGGGTCATTGTTAGCAGGGGTAATGGTGTCATGAGGACTCAAACTGATGGTAGACATCAGACCATATAGTAATGGAAACATAGAATGGCCTGGTTGGAAGGGATCTTAAAGATAATCTAGTTCCAAGCCACTGCCATGGACAGGGACACCTTCCACTATGCCAGGTTGCCCAGTACTCCATACAACGTGGCCTTGAACATTTCCAGGGATGCGACATGCTTCTGTCAGGTTTCTATAAATATGTATCTAGTAACTGTTTGACACCTATCAAGCACAAAATGGCCATCCTATTAAACAACAATGTGATTATACTATTGACAATAGTAATTTCAGCTGGAGTTCAAGCACTAATTTTTTCTTTTCTTTGCCAAATGTTATTTGATCACTCACCTGCAGAAAATAACCATTGCCTGACAAGTGAGTGAAATCTGGTTAGTTTTTGGATCTTTCTTTCTGGCATTCATCAGAGTTGCTGAGGGGGTCAGCAGACTTTGAACTTGACAGTGGACTTTTTTGAGTCCTAGCCCTCGGCAAGAACATTTTCTTGTTCACATTTCCTACACTCTGAGGGGTGCAATGCATTTTCTCTCTGGATCTGATAAATAAAGCTGAAGTGTTTCTTCTGCAATTCTGAATTCAGTTTCTTTTCATATATGTCTTTTAGTTAAGAGGGAATATTTGCAAGCCCCTGGTAAGAAACATGCACCTAACAATCGAGGCTTGCAGCTGTATGATTCCCTAGATTACAGCTACACTACAAGAAAGAATGCTACCAATCTACATTGTCACTTTTACCATGATTTATTTTACTGAGGATTAATGAATCATTCGTCCACACAAGAATTAACATCACTCTTTTTCCAGCACAGAAGTGAATGGTTGCATTAACAAGCCGCTATAGAGTGATTCCAAGCAGGCAACCAAGTGTCAGAAAAACAAAAAGGGATTTAAAGCTGCACCAACAGGGAGCTTTTGAGATGGGGAGCTAGGACACCCATTTGCTGCACTGCTTGATAAGGTTTCTTGGCTGAGTGCTCCTAGTGGGATAAAAAATGGGACTCAATCCAGAATACAAGTGGGATACTGGCTTGCACAGAATGAGAAAGGATCAAAAAATTTCAAGCTACGGACTCAGGTGCTGAGATTTGGGAAAGCTCAGCTGAGCTGAATTCATGTTTCTGAGGTTTGCAAGGCTACTTGCTATTGCCTGAACTTCTGACAGACAATCCAGCAAAACTATTTCCCAGCAAACTGAGAAAAGCACAAAAGAGGCTTTTTCCTGGGATTTGAAGAATTCAAGCAAGGCCTAACTGAAATCCAAATAAACAAACTTTTAAAGGACCAACCTCCCCTGCATGAGACCATTTCACTGTCCTGTCTTGTGGCTGCTCTCCACGACTCTGAGCAGTGCTGTGGTACTGACCCTGACTGGGACATGCAGTGGCACTTACCTCCAGGACCATCTCTGTCATCTGGAACTGCTTCTGGGAGACCTTGTCAGAGCTCACAGGCTCATGGAAGAGCAGGCAGAGCATGTCATACTTCTTCAGTGCCTGCTTGTAATTCTTCTCGTTCAGGTCGATCACTCGGTCTTTCCCATCATAAGTGGGGAAGTTCAGTCCTTCTTCTGCCTTGCAGCAGAAAAGCAGGTAAAAACCTGCCAGGATCCAGCAAATTGCCTTCATAGGGGCACCCTTGGAGTGCAGCAAAGGGTGGGTAAATGTCCCCCTCTTTCTTAATTTGAGAAGAAAAGGAGACCAAAGACTCCAGGTGAAGTTTGAATTAAGTTTCTCTAAGTTTCTCTTTGCTGCTTTCCTAATGTTGAGCCCAAACACTGCAAGGCTGGTGGGGAGCAGCAAACTCTGCTGTCCTGTACTCACAACAAAGAGAGAGACAGACGGGAGAAGCTGTCAGGCCAAGCCCTGGATACCTTACATAGCTGTGTCCAGCTCCCGTGTCATTAGGAACTCCATTTTTAGGAAGCAGTTGTTTCAAGCTAAAAATAAACCCTGCAATGAATAAAAAGGACAGATATGACACCATTGAGGGACTTGCTGGCACTCTGCATCATCTGAGAGAGAGGGAGTGGGCAAGAGGGAGGGAGTGGAAGATGTCAGTTCTTGGGGATATGCAGGCAGGGTTTGAAAAGGGACAGACTTCACTCATATAGAGAACTAAGGCACAGGCTATCCTACTAGGAATTGACAAAAATAGCAGGTATTTACTGCAGTTTATAATAAGGGTATCTCTCTTTACATCCCTTTGGGCATCACAGTGATTAGGCTTTTGATAACAGATTTCAGGTTAAACAGTTTCAGAGCCTCATCTGCACCACTGGAGGAAAAGTCCTGTTTCCTCAGCAGCAAAGGAGGTGAACACTCCTGGGACTTCTTTCTCCTGCCCAGAGCACCATTTGGAGCTGCTAGCTGACATTCAAGGTGCTTTCTGAAGCACATTCTCAACTTGTGGGGCAGCAGGAGAATTGCTGGCCTTTGGACCTGTAATCCAAAAGCAGAAGGAAGCTTATGTTGCAGCCTCCCATTTTCTTATGTTGCAGTTCCCAAGCTGCATACATTACTGGCGAGTGGTTAAACCTTATTGTGCTAAGGGGGCTGACGGGTGGGAGGTGTCTGTCCAAGTCAGTATCCTGGGGCAGGAGGCAGGGCTCTCCTCAGGAGGATGGTCAGATGGCACCATCATTGCCTGCTGCTCTTTCTGAGACCTGCCTCTTGGACTGGAGCAGGTTTTTCACACAACCCTCTTGCATTTCCCAGCAAGCTGTCCTGCATATTCCTCCTTCTTCATGTCCCAGGGATGGTGGCCAGTTCCTCCGTTCTGTGGGAGCTCAGCACCAGCTGCTGCTTTGCTGTATACCCTGCACAGCGCTGCTGGGGGAGAGCAGTTCAGAGGCACAGTCCCTCTGCTCTTCCCCTCCTCTGACCACGGTGTCACCTCTGACCCATGACTGGCAGCAACAGGCAGGTGGAGGGAGGCCAGCTGGCCACAAGCCAGCCTTGAGGCTGGCTTGGATCCACTGGAAAAAGACTGCTGAGGGGCTGGCAGAGAAGAGCTTGACAGGGGGCACGGCTCTCTTCCCCCGCCAAAGTGATGTGCAGACAAGTGGCCTTATCAGGTCTTTTCCTTGCATGCTGCTCCATCACAGCTTTGCCCCATCCACACCAGGGAAGAGACAATATCCCTTCCTAATGCAGTTGTTTCCATTTAATGGTATGTCTGGGGCTATTTCAACATTTGGGGCAAAAGGTGAGCATTACTTAGCAATTACAGAACCATAGAATCATTTAGGTTGTAAAAGACTCATTGAGTCCAGCCATTAATCAAACACTGCCAAGTCCACTACTAAACCATGTCCCTAAGCATCACATCCACATGTCTTTTAAATACCCCCAGGGATGGTGACTAGAACACTTTCCTGGGCAGATCAAGCACATCTCCTGGGTGACTTAGGAGCACATATCCTTTCACTTCTATGTCAGCTTTCACTTCCCACCTGAACAGCCCACATCATACTGACTGAAACCCTCTGGGTAATAGTTTCCAAATCTGTCTTACTTCCAAAGCCTTTTCAGAAGTTCAACATTTGCTGGCAAATTAAAGTCCTAGTGACAAAGCCTGAGGAATCTGGGTAAAAGCCAAAGCATGACAGCCTCCAAAATACACTTCTTAGAGATAGCCTTCAGGGGCAGTCATTTTTAGAGGGAGAGGTAAGTCTGAATAAGTCTGATTGCTTTTATGGGAGACACAAGGCTTGTGTCACAGTGGGTGGCAATGGCTGGTTAGGTTTATGCTGAGTGTTTAGGATGTAAAACACAAACCCAAGTTTGTGGGATGATTAGGCATACAGTAGGCCGGTTGCTTGCCATTGAAGCACCCCCATGGATCTGGGGTGCAGGAGCAGGCTTCACTGGTGTCACAATGTGTTTTAAAGCAGGAGCAATTAGACAGAGTGTGAAAATGAAACGTTCACAGCTACTTCAAAAAATTGGCTTATGAAGCTCCTGACCTCCTTTATTCTTGTAGATCTTCAGCAATTGTTCCACTTTGATATTGCTCAAGCTATTTTTGATGCACTTTTTCTCTAGTCTGAATAACTTTTTAATCTGCCTAAAAATAGATATAATCAAATCTTCATTTTCTCCTCTTTTTTTTTCCTATCAAAATAGAAACAGGAACAAAAATTCTTCTTATTCACAAAAATTGTTGCTTTGTTAGCCCCATATGAATCTCATTTATCTGCTTGTGGCATAAGTAGCAAATATTTGTGATTGTTAGGCCTCACCTCTGCAAGGGAAGGGGAATTCTTCCAGCAGACCAATCCTAGGTGTCATGGTCACTAGAGAGTCCATCCCTTTGTGGCTCCCCTCAGAACCTCAGTGGGGCTGCTAGAGCTAAATCTAGTGGACATCTTCTGTGGTCTTCTAGCTCTAGCTGCATCTGTATGAAATTCAAGATACCTTGTTCACCAAGGCAGAAGTAACTGTGAATTCCTCAAACTCGGAACAACTGCCTCAATCACCCAAAATTCTTAATCCCAATAAACTTTAGTCAAAGCAGATGTTCTCCCTGCAGTCTTGCCAATACACATCTGAAATCCTGGATTCACGTGTTTTGGGATGTTCAGAACAGCAGTTAAATACTTGAATCTAAGCACAGCTGCATCAATTTTTTTTTACCCTGGGGAATAGCAGAGCTGGGACTGAAGCAGATGCTCCCACAACCTGACAAAGGCCATAAGTGTTGTGCCTGTCTCTTCATCACCTCTCTTGGTGCTAACAGCAGCAAACTGAAATGTGCTCATCTCAATCTCAGAAGCAAAACTCCTTGGACTTTCAAAGTGTGTCAATCCACTCTCAGACAATGTTTTAAATTTGGAATGTTGGGCCAGGCTCACTATCAAGAAAAATAGAGTGTACAGATCCCACGCATTTGGGGAACCTGAGTTTTGTTGAAGGCCCATTTCTACAGGACCCTGGCATAAGTTTCTCTGTGTGTCAGATCCTCTTTCATAGGGTAGGAGCAATAGCAGTTCTCCATGGGAGGGAAGGATGAGGGGAACAAAGAAATTTCAGAGGCTTCTCTGTGAAACTTCAGATTTTGCACTCCTCTGTTCATTGCAAATACTTTGTGGTATCTTTGTGCATAGTCTAGTGTCTTCCTGATCCCATCTAACTGCCTGTGGTTTCAACACGTGTGTATCTGTGGGCAGTGTCACACGAGGGAATGATATGGTCTGAACTAAATCCTGGGACACTTGCCTTTCAGCTCAGATATCTCATTTCCTGGCAAAGTTGGCATCTATTAGTCTCTGATATAAGCTGACTGCAAGTTTCAAGCTCACAGCTCTGATTACTTAACCATTGACTCCTCCATCCACTTTGTTGCTGCATCTTTTAGCCCTGCCTCAAGAAACCAAGTACAATGCTTTCCCCCAACTAACTATCCCAGAGATGTTTCCCTAAAAGCTTTCTGAGGAATGAACTGGTAGAACTCACTGTCTGTCCACCCTGACAGGTGCCCATGTTGTTCAAAAAACCTTCAGATCTGGCCCAAAACTTGAGGCAAAGAAAGAGATAAATAAGAGGAAACGCTGTTGGTTTATTCACTACTGTTGGCTTTCTGGGTTCATCCATCTAGCAAAATCCTAGCTCCTGGGATTTAGGTTGCAAAACCATCCCTGACATTCATTGAGGTAGGATTTTACTTGATTTCTTCCAATTTTGTGAGGATAGGTAGTCAGTAACAGAGCTCAAAACAGTACAACCTCATCCCTTCAATTTGGGCTTTCAGAAATGCAGGGTAGGGACATAGGATAAATAAAAATCTCCTTATTCTTGATTTTTTTTCCTACTTACATTATAAGTTAGGGATATACACTTGCTGTTCCTCCCTCCTGACCACTACAGCCACAGTCCATGCTGCTGTTCTCACCTTCACTGTCCTTTCTATCTCACACAGTTAAAGATGTCCCCAGCCACTGCTGATCCAAATGCTTCAGTGAGCCTTTTTTTCCAGGGCCTCAGGATTTAGGGTTCTGCTTTAGCTAATCTCTTTACAAGCTTCTAAGACCTTGTATGTTTTGCAAGATAGGAGTATTCAGAAAATATGCCTTTTGCCACGAGCCAGCCAAGCAAGGTCACAGTGGGTAATAGCTTGCAGCGTACTGCTATGACCAGGGTGGGAGCCTCAGAGACACACAGAACCTTCCTAAAGAGACCAAGGGGAACACTGTCATCCTGAGAAGAGCTCTGCAGTGTGAAAAAACCCTAGTTCTCTCTCCCTTCTCTTCAGCACTGACAGGTGATAAGTCCCTCATGGTGCTTTATATTGCTCGTACTCCAATGCAGTCATGCCAGTGATGGCAGGCACAGGAGCTGTATCATGGCATTCCCTTCCTTTTTTACCTGTTACAAACTGCCAGAGATCTTTGTAGTACCTGACAGTACTTTGACTGCAGTGTCTTGAGACCTGCTGTGTGGTAAGAAGATGCTATTTACCCTTTCTGACTCACAAGATGCTGGTTTTGATGAGGAAAAACAAATACAGGATAGACAAAAGCACTTCTATGATATTATATAGAAGTTGTAAAGGGAAGGTCAAGAAGATAATCCAGGTGTCCTATCTCATTTTCAGACGCATAGGCATTTCAAAAAAATGGGTTTTAGGCATTGTGACCCCCCCCAGAGCAAAGTTGCTCTGTGCTACCTTAGGGGGATCATTGCACCTCTCTGCCTTTGGGACCTTGTCTGGCACCTGTGACTTGTACATGTCAAAAGGTAATTTAGAAGGTCAAACCTGGGACTGTCCCTTAATGAGCTAATAATCCCTATACAGCAAGAAAGGATTTAACTAAGACATCACTGTGGCCAAATGGAAATGTGCCCATTGGCATGTATCAAAATGGGAGGGAAAGAGAAAGAAATTAATTGAAAATTAAAAGTGTTAAGAGAAATTCTGGAAAGAGACAAGGCTGCTGCTTCATGCAGAGGTCTGACAGGGGACACCTGAAGGCAACCTGTTGTGGTGGTTGGGGAACCCATCAGGTGGACTGGAAAAGGTGGCAGACAGTTTGCAACAGAACACAGAGGCAGTGACCTGCCTACTCTTCCCAGCTGGGCTTGGAGCTCTGCCAGCCAGTAGGAGCAGGGTTGTATTTGTCCACATGCAACTCACCCTGGAAAAGGTGGAAAGGCTCCCTGGAGGGCTTCCTGCATGTAGCAGTGGGATGGGAGAACTTTGTGTATGTGCCAGCCATAGGCTGGTTAATAAAATCTTTGCTTTTCTGGCAATCACAGTGAGTTGGGGCCCTCCAGCTGTGACTCAGAACTATTCCAGTCATGCTGAACAAAACAGCCCACACAGAGCCCTGGCCACAGTGCTCCCTGCAGTGGGCTTCTGCCCATCTTCTCTTCTGCAGGACCTGGGAGCAAAGAGGGGGCCTGGCACACATGTGGTGCTGGGACCTTCAACCTTTGTTTGGTGTATAAACTCCTAAAACATGCTGGTGTCAATGCAGATCCCTGCACAGCGATTTTAAGCTGACTGATGAGAGGTCATTTCTTTTTCTCCCAGATACCTCTAATGCACCCTACTTCAGAAAAACCACCAGACCATTTCACTGCCACCCTGCCCCGTTTAATGCCACTTTCTTCTGCTGAGATACCACAACTGATGAGTTAAAGCAGTTGCCCCTGAGCAGTTGCCCCTTTCCCTCGAGGGGAAAGGTATGGGTAGGTGCTTCATGAGGGACAGGAAGTGGCTGTGGGGAGGAGGTGGATGTCCAAGTTTTCCACAGTCACAGGCTTCCCACAGGACTTTGGGAAAACCTTTCCATGCCTCAGTTCTCCATGTGAACTGTGCCAGCAGGGTCCAGGGATGATATGATAGACAGACGTATAGGGATTAGTGCTTCAGGCAGGTAGGAAGCCTGGGGCTCCTGAAGGTTTTGGCATCATGGAGAGCTGAAGAAGGAGATGCAACTGCTGCTGACCATGTTTTCAGGAGAGCTGGCTCAGAAACCAGGCCAAGTATGTTCCTGTGAGAAGTGCTGAGATCCCTGTGAAAGTCCAGTGATTCACAGCCAAGCCATGAGCCAGTACGAAATTTTGACCAAAGATGGTGCCCCGAAAACTGGGGTGTGAATGGTGCAGACTGAGGTCTAACCCAGGGACCTCAACAATTACAAATAATATAATAATTTAATCATTATTAATAAAGTAAAAGAAATAAACCACATGATCTGAAGCAGTATGTTCCCTTCTGAAAAACCTCAGGGCATATACAGCCTGGCCATTTCCATCAGTTCCCTGCCCTTTTTTTGGAGGAGATGGGACCACTGGACTCTTGCCCAGGCTTGGCCACAATCGGTATGTCCAAGCATGTGTCCATGTGTCTGTCTGCATGCACCTATGCACGCCTGCATTAACCACTGGCACTGCTTCCACCCAGCTCTGTGGGGCCAGACTCTAAAAGAAGGATCCCAGATGGAGCACACCCATTTGGGGTGGACAGGTCTGGGGTGACACCTGCACCTCAGGTTTCCCCTAGCCACGAGAGCAGCAGCATATTTAATAACATCTTGATGATTGGAGGGGTGTTTAATTTAGTGGAGTGGCGCCTGCTGCTGCTGACGGAGCTGTTCCCAGCAGATTTACACCTGTTTCAGTGGAGTGGCTGCTCAGCTCTCCTCTGCTCCCGGCCTCTTGTACTGCCCCTCAGAACCTTCCTCCTCCCCTGCCTGGACAGTGATGCCTGTTGAGGCACAGCTGAGGGGCTGGGGAATTGCTGGGGTGAGCTCACTGTACCACCAGGAACCTCATTCCTTTTGAATGATGAGCCAGACAAGCTTAGCACGCTCCTTAATTTTGTAAGGAGACAGAGAGGATTTGCTCCACTTGAATTTCTGCTCCATTTTTACCTTCCTCTTCTCCTCCTCTGACTGGGTTTTATACTGTCTGGGATGGTCCTGAGTCTCTCTAAAAAGTTAATTCATTAGGCACTTGCATTTCTGGAGTGAATAAGTTTCCAGGCAGCCCAGATGTCTTCCTGGTTGTACAGATGGCTTCCAGGCAGTCTATTATGTATGCTCTGGGCATGTTTTTTTTGTTTGTTTGCTTGGTTTTGTTTTTTTTTTTTTTTTCCCCTTTCTATTTTGTTTTGTTTTGTTTTGTTTTTGTGCCAGGCAAAATTTGAAAATTTTCAAATTCTTCTATGTGAATAAGTCATACTGGCAGCAAGCCCACCATGAATATCGGTGTGTAGCTGGGGTACCGTTACACAGTGTTCCCAAGAAATCAGAAGTAATGACTCAAGCATCCTTTTTTCTTGGATCATTAAGTCAGCCTAGAAACATGGAGATCTGAAAAGTGTCTTGCTTGTGACATCTTTCTTTGGCAACTTCAGGGTGCCTCTGCTCAAGTTTTTACCTGCAGTCACAGAAGAGAGAAGAGCTTCTCTACTAAAGCATCTCTGTTTGAAAATCAAAGTGGAAGTGTTTGGGTAATAGCATGAAACGTCATGAAGAGCCACAGAAGGGTCTGAAAATCACAAACTGTAGGATGATATGGTGGAAGTTTAGCAAAGATTTGGAGACCTCACCTTCCTCCTTAGGCATGGCTGAACACTGTTGCTGAAGCTGATGGTGGGAAGAGGTGTGTCATAGGATCACAGAGTCAGAGTAGTTTGGGTTGGAAAGGACCTCAAAGACCATCTGGTTCCAACCCTCTTGCCGTGGGGCAGGAATGACTTCCACTAGACCCGGTTGCTCAGAGCCCCATCCAGCCTGGCTTTGAGCGCTTCCAGAGATGGGGCACCTAGAGCTTCTCTGGGCAACCTGTCCCAGCACCTCACTACCCTAAGAGTAAAGAATTTCTTTCCAATATGTAATTTAAACCTACTCTCCAGTTTAAAGGCACTATCCCTTGTCCTATCACTACAAGCCCTTGTAAAAATCTCTGCCTTATTGAAAAAATGTCTCTGCCGTACTGAAAATCAGCCCCTACCCACAATTCTCATGGTTAGCAGAAACATTTGGGTAGTAGAAACATTTTGCAGCTTCTTCTGAATCTTTTTGTGCCCTCCTTAGAAATGGCCACTCACTCTTGAAGAAACATTGGCTTATCTTGGTGAAGAGTCTCTTCGTCTGGGACAGAGCATTGGCCCATTGGCTGTGTCTGCTGTGGGAGGCTGGGAAGCTGAGGCTGGGAAACAGAGGCTCCACCTGGGTAGGCTGGATGCTCAGAAGAGCCCTGCTAGAAGGAAGATACCTCAGCAGCAGCCTCCTGCACCAGCTCCGTGCTGAGAAAGAAAGAAAAAAGGCCCAACACCCCAAAAACATTCAACCAATGTTTTCTTGGAGGAAAAAGCAGTAGCTGTGTCTTTCCAAGCCTGGGGCTAGCAGGGTGTCATGCCAGAGCATGGTTTGGCTTTTCTTTCTAACCTGAGGTTCCTAGTTAAGTATCACCTGGCAGCACCCCTGAGCTGCAGCCTGGGTCACGGTTTCCATAAAGGGCTGCTGGGTTCACTCATATTTATAACGCTTGCTCCTGGCACCGCGTGTCAGCTTGCAGAGGTCAGCTCTCTCCTGGGAGCCCGGAGTCATTCCACAGGCTGGGCTCCTGTTTCCATCCCTGCCTGCCAAGGGGCCTCCCACTCCCTGGCAGATGGGACCTGGGGGTGGCTGGCTGAGGGGCATGGCAGAACAATCAGTTTCAGAGCCCCATCTGCACCCCTAGAGGAAAAGTCCTGTTTCCTCAGCAGCAAAGGAGGTGAACACTCCTGGGACTTTACCCCTCAGGATAAAGAGCAGGAGGAAAGAGGGTGCACAGGAGATACAGTGCCTGGTTTCTAGTGTAAACTCTAGGAAGTAGGTGCATGTCTTTCTCTAGTGCTCCGGGAAAGTGAGAACCACTACATCCCTGTGGGAGACAGGTTGTCTGCAAGCAGGTGAAGAGTCTTCTTCTTCAGGTGGATTTTAGTAGGTACTGTGGGTAAGGAGGATCGCAAAAACCTAAGGCATGGCTCCAGCTTGGTCCTTTCTTCTCTGGGTTGATCAAAGATGACTTCAGACTGACTCTTAGAGCTGCCAGCTGTACCACATGGTACACTCCAAATGGAATTGTACCAAAGAGAAAATCAGACCACCAGATGCCAGCCTGTGGCCAACATTCAGACATTCCTCATGGCTTGGCAGCAAGACATGACATTGCTCTCAACAGGTCCCTTGCTGGGTGCCGTGGTCCTAGTGAATGCTGAAGATCCCTGACTGAGGGGTATTTTGATGGGCAGGAGACAAAAGCCAGCTTGAAGGATGTGACAGGTTTTAGAAGTCAAGCTGTACGCTGATGGTGTTCTTCATCCTGTGTCTCAGAGCACGTGCGTGGGGTGAGGAACCAGCACTGGCAGCTCGGCTCTTCCGCCTCTCAGGAGCCGCACGTCACAACTGTGTGTAGCACCCGCACGCTGATGGCTGCAACTAAGCTCCTACAAAGCTCCCTGGATTAGCAGGTGGGGATATACAGGGCAGGGATGCAGTAATTTGAGCTGGAGTAGTTAGTGCAGTCAGGCAAATGTCACATGTAAAAAGAGGATCTAAAATGATCTAGCACAGCAGTTTGTGCTCAGTTCTTACTGGCCAGTAGCAGAAACCAAGATAGCTTTATTTTAGTAAATATAACTGATACCCGTTCATCCTTGGTCAATGTATTTTTCTTGTTGGGTTCTTTTTTTTTTCTTCTTTTTTCTGGTGTGTGGTTGGTTGTTTGGTTGGGTTTTTTTCCCTTCCATTTCAATCCAGTATAGAGGGAAAGATTTGCAGGAGGATTACAGAGCTTTCATTATGCTCTCTGGGATGTTTTGACAAAGACACAAATACCCACCTCACCATAAAGTGGTGTTTTCTGGACTACTTATATTACTATTTTGCCAGAGTTAAAGCCTGCAGATTTAAGAACACAAGATCCTTTTAAAGACCAATTTCAAGCTGCAGTCATGTCAGGATCATTATTTCATTTGCAAGTAGCAGATTTTGGGGGTTTAAACAGCCAATTCGACACTTAAGGCTAGTCCTGTGAGGATGTGAAACTGGAACATTTTCTTCTGCTCCTAGAGTTTGTTCTGATTGCTATTTGTCCGGATCAGACCCATGGAAGAGAGATTTAGGCCACTAAATGAATCGGAACAGGGCCTGAGTCACTGATGCATTTACAGTTTTTCAAACCTGATGAAGACCCTGAGTATTTAAGACTTAAGTTAGTCATTTCAATTTCTATGTGTTGTGATCATATACAGAGCCATGTGGCTGAACAGCATCATTTATCCTGACAGTGTCAACCCAAATAACTGCACACGCTGAAAAGCGGAAGGCTACCCAGCAACAATCTCAGGCAGGCTTTCAATGGCATTAATTGAGGGCCTAATTAATTCCCTTCCTGTACCTAAACTGTGTCTCAGGTGAGAGCTGGGAGACCACTCCTTGAGGATCAGGCCCTAGCATGTGCACACATGCACATACACACATTTACTGGAAACATTTTAAAGGAAACCTGGGGAGCCTGATACTCAGGAAGAGGTTGCAGGAGCGGCCAAACCTGTCCAGAGTTATCCAGCCCTGGGAGATTTCACTTATTAAACTCTAGTGAACCAAACACTGTGACCAGCTGCTGTCTTCTAGCTATCCAGTGACAGTAGCTTGGCTTTTTTTTTTTGGCCTGTAAATTACTGTACACAGGTGGGGAATTTATTAGCATAAGTAAAATTAGGAAGCAGCACTCCATCTATCTCCCCACTGACACTGACAGGCTGTGAGATGTTGACCTTCTCCAAAGTGTTAGTCTGGATAGCCCTGAACCCAGTGAAAACACTTAGGCCTGTGCTTAATTTTGTATCCCATTAGGTCTGCCCTTGCACTAGAAGTTAAGTATGTGGGTCACTGTTTTCTTGGATCAGAGCCCAACTCCTGAAGGTCCTTCAAGATTCAGCTAGATAGAGCTTCTTAAATTATATGATGCAATTAATGTAATGGGATTCTGCTCTCTTTTCTGTTGGTAGCTGATTTGTGATGGGGAGGCTGGGCTGCACAGAAGTATACAGCCAGCCATCAACAGTTTCTCACAAACTATCAACTACAAACACATTAATAATTTTTAATTATCAAAATCTCTGAGAGATCAGCCTTTTTGTAGCGGATTAAAGCTGTCCCTCCTTGCAGATCCAGCATCTACATGCCGAGGTCTAAATTAAGAGCCAAACTCTGAAGCTCAAAAGTGACTTTGCTTTAGCTAGGAGCTGTGAGAAGACTGAGAGCAGCTACTGCAGGATGATCAGGTCTTCAGACTGAGCTGGTTGCTCTTGGGCCTCCTTGGAGGTGGGATATAGCCCCCTGTATCCCATGTACAGTGGGGTGCCTGGCATGGCAGGAGAAAGGGACTGATCTTTCTTTCCATGTCCTCTGACATACGCAAAGGAGGCAACCGCGACCTAGAACCACAGAATCACAGAATGTTTTGGGTTGGAAGGGACCTTAAAGATCACATAGTTCTAGGGATCTGAGAAGCGCCTTGCTCATGATATTTCTCTAGCATGACAGCTTTAGGGTGCCTCTGCTCAAGCTTTTACCAGCAGTCACAGAAGAGAGAAGAGCTTCTCTACTAAAGCATCTCTGTTCGAAAATCAAAGTGGAAGTGTTTGGGTAATAGCATGAAACTTGCCATGAAGAGCCACAGAAGGATCTGAAAATCACAAACTGTAGGATGATACAGTGGAAGTTCAGCAAAAATTTGGAGACGTCGCCTTCTTGCTTAGGCATGGCTGAAAAGTGCTGCTGAAGCTGACGGTGGCATTTAATAGAATCACAGAGTCACAGAGTAGTTTGGATTGGAAAGGACCTCAAAGACCATCTGGTTCCAAACCCCTCTGCCATGGGCAGGAAGGCCTTCCTAGACCAGGTTGCTCAGAGCCTCATGCAGTCTGGCTTTGAGCGCTTCCAGAGATGGGACACCTAGAACTTCTCTGAGCAACCTGTTGCAGTGTGGTGTTTTTGAGACCCTCAGCTTTCCCTCAGCTTTAGATACCCGTGTGCAGGCAGGCCCTGTTTTCCCCCTCCTCCTTTGCGGCCGCTGCCGTGCCCGCCGTGCGCCCCCTGCCCGCGGCCGCCGCCTCACAGGCAGCCGCCAGGTGGCGCTGCCGCCCCGCGTGTGGCGCCGCGCGCCGCGCCCGCCTTGTCCCGGCGGCCGCGTGTGGGGCGTGAGGGGCGTCCCGGGTGGGGATACGGGGCCAGCCCGAGGGATCGGGGCCAGCCCGAGGGAGCGGGACAGCCCGAGGGACCGGGGACAGCCCGAGGGACCGGGACAGCCCGAAGGACCGGGACAGCGCACCATGGGACAGCAGGGCAACCCACGCCTGATGCCGCGTGTGCCTTTCCGTGGCCTGACTCGCCCCCTCGGTGCTTCCTGACCCCTACGCAGCCCTGTTCGGAGAGCGGGCCCGGTTCCAGAAGCACCTTTGCCGTGTTTCGCTGGTGGTGCCAGCAGTGTGCGCTTATGGCCAAGAAGTCCAGCAGTATCCTGGGGTGCTTTAGGAAGAGCAATGCCAGCAGGTCGAGGGGATGATCCTCTCCCTCTGCTCAGCCGTGGTGAGGCTGCATCTGCAGTGCTGTGTCAGGTTCTGGGCTCCTCAAGACAAGAGAGACATGGACCTCCTGGAGCAGGTCCAGTGGAAAGTTGATTAGATGATTAAGGGACTGGGAGCATCTGCCTTGTAAAAAATGGCCGAGGGAGCTGCACCTGTTCAGCCTCGAGAAGACAGAGAGAACCTTATCAATATATTCAAATAGCAAAGGGAGGATGCCAAGAGGATGGAGCCAAACTCCTGTCGGTAGTGCCCAGCAACAGGGCAAAGGGCAACGGGCAGAAACTAGGACACAGGAAGCTCTGCCTGAACATGAGGAAGAACTACTTTACTGTACAGGTTACTGATCACTGGGACAGATTGCCCAGAGAGGATGTGGAATCTCCTTCCATGGAAATATTCAAGAACTGCTTGGACACAATCCTGTCCAGTGTGCTCCCCACCCTGCTTGAGTGGGAAGGTTGCACCAGATGATCTACAGAGATCCCTTCCAGCCTTACATATTATGAAATTCTGTGTTTTAACCAGGACCTATACAGAGGTCTGGGCTCCAGAGTGTCCATGGACAGTGTTTGCGCAGCTGACAGAGTGTCTGCAGTGTGAGAAGGAGTGGCGGAGAATCACAGGACTTTGGAGGTAACTGCTAGAGTGAAATTCAGGTCTTGGCTTTCCACTTTTAAATTCTGAGGCCCCGCCTGGCCCCCAGTGTTGCAGAGGGCAGCCTGAAGCCGTGACATATGGCAGGGTCTTAAAAGGTCAGAAACCACAGTGTAAAAAAGCCCACTCTTTCCTTTACACACATAAAAATCTATTTATGTAAGTTAAATCTTATGATTTAAAAATGGTCATGTAACTTTGGCAGCTGTGATTTTTTGAACAGGTAAAGATGGGTCTGCTGCGTTTTAGGGGTGTAATAAACCTTTCTCCCAAGGCTGAATCCAGCACCAAGGCACACCCCCACCTTCCCCACGGTGGGATACTTTTTATACGTTCTTCCAGCACTGATGGAAACAAAGCTACATGACCAGTTGGGCTCAGGTTTAGCCTTGTCTGCTGGGGCCCCTTTTCACACCAATTCAGACAGCCTGGCATCACTTTCCCTCTTTGTACACCGGGGAGAGGGGCAGGTCGGGGCACACAGCACGGCGAAGAGCGGCGGGGTCTCCAGGCAGCGCTCGGCGAGCGCTGGCGGGCACAGATGGTGTTATTTCCCCCCGAGGGCCGCGGGGTGCCCGCAGCGATGCTGGTGCGCGGCTGAGCAGGGCGCTGGGATTTGCATGTGCCCTTTGCACGCCAGGCGCCGGCTATTTAAATGACAATGGGGCGAGGGGCAGGTTAGGTATATATATAGACAGAGAGATATTTCTCTGTCTGCATGGGCTGCTGCTGGCAGCTGCAGTCCAGCAGCCATCCTCGCCTCCCCTATCAATATCCTTTCCCCGAGCTGGAAGGACTAAGGGATAATTTAGTCTTTATGCTAGTTTGGACTTTGTCTGATTACCAGCTGAGCCTGATTACACAGGCCTTGCTGTCCCTTCTGGGAAATAGTCCAGACAGCACAGAGGGGCCACTTCTCCTCCTGCCAGTTTTGCCACTGCCAATCCCTCTGATTTTATTTTGGATTGCAGGAGGGGTGGCTTGTTCTCTCTGCTGTCCTCCCTGTGCACCCTCTGTCAGGGACCAAAGGACCTAATTTTTCTTGAGGGCCATAAATCACATTCAAACACAGGTCTTGAATGCAAACATGTAGAGCCAGCTGGTGGGGAGCTGAGCCCTTGTGACTGACTACTGATGACATGGAGCTGGGTCCTACAGCAAGGAGCAAAGCGGGGCCCATCTTCAAGTGGGGCTCCTTACCCACCCCTGTTTCCCTTTTCTCTCATAGTTTGGCACCTCAGCATGTGTCAGTGGGTGCCTTGGACATGTGTGTAACTGGGAGCAAGAGTGAGCTGTCAGGTAGAAACCAGTCCAGGCAGCAAAGCTGAAGATCTGTTCCAGCTGAGCATCCCAGCTCCAGCTATTTCACTGAGAACAGAGCGAGTGTCAGGCCAGGCAGCATTGAAGCACTGGGAACTGACAGCAGCCAGCAGTTGCAGTCCAGCAGCCAGCCCATGCTCCCCCACCACTTGCCACTTAGGAGCACTTGGATCAGCCAGACACAAGATTCAGATCTCCATCCATATCTACAGTTCTAACAGAGTTCAGAGAAAGTGAAGTTTTGGCTTTGGACTTATGCAATTTTCAAAGCTAATGAACAGATGGTGTTTTACTTGCTATCTCCAGCCCCTTTGTATTAGCTGTGATCCAAGTCTAAACACCATAGATGAATTAGGATGGTCATGTTCCACATTCACTTGGAGAGGAATTATGTGGGAAGATGGAGGGACATAATGCAAAAAGTCCTAGAGCCAGGACCAGTTTAAAAACACCTCTGCACAGCTGGAGCAGTGTGTTGCACAGAGGAGTTACCACAACTTCTGAAGCTCAATGAAAACACTTGACCCTTGACTTGACCTGAGACCTCTGATTATTGATCCCAGGAAAACTTTAGAGAGAGGGCAGTTGCGTTCTGGCTGCAGCAGCTCTGGGTCCTGAATGGCTCCTCCTGTTTTTAGGAGCTGTCACCCTGAGCTCTCCCTTTGGCCTCTCTGTACTGTCTTCACACCTTGTGAGTGACTAGGACTGTGTGAGAGTTTGGCTCCATTATCTCTGGGGCTCCCTTTGAGATAAATGTAGGCTGCTCTTATACTGCCTGGTAGCTTCTCTGCACCAGAGTACAAGCCCAGCTCCTAAGACCTTTTCTCAGGCCCCTCAGCATCTCAATTGATTCTTCCAGGTTTTTCAACATCTTTCTGGAATCTGGGAGGTCCAAACAGAACAGAATATCTAGGCAGAGTCTCACCAACACTTAGGAGCAATCTGCTGGCCACCTTCCTCCTGATGTAGTCTAGAATGTGGATGGCATTATTTGCAATGACAACACTCTCCTTAGCCTCCACTTGTAATCCCCTGGTCCTTTTCACCTGGTTATAAACAGGTATATCTTCACTGACAGATCCTACAGGCCCAAGGAATGCTCCTGGTAGCATTAGTCATGGGCCTAGGTGGCATTTAGGATTTGACCCCCTGAGTCCCATTGGTGGTGGCACCCTGGCCATTTTTCTGTTCCAGGAATCTGAGACAATGCTGAGAACTGATGGAAGCATCAGAGGATGGAGCTGAAGCAGTGGTTTGTCTGGTGACACCAGGGGGTGCTGACCTCTCCTGTGGCACTGCAGGCTCAGGTATCACAGTGCTGTCCTGTGCTCTGAGGCACAGATGGTCTGAAAGAGACTCTCTTGTACATGGTGGAGCAAAACAGTGCACACAATGTTGTGACAACTCTATTGGAGCAAAGAGCTGTCTGTCAGCATCCTGTTTCCAAGCATGACTAGCAACAGCTGTGTAGGGAAAAGGTGGAGGATCACTGCCTGGCCTGGCCTTTGTAGCTTTGGGACATTTTAGAAATATCCACAGAGAGGAGTTTGATCAACCTTTCCACGACACAGCCTGAATTAAGCTGGATAACTCACAGCCCAAGACATTTACTGACTTGGTTGTGGCACTCTGAGCCCCTTCTCATTGTACATAGGCACGTGTGCCCTCATAGGAAATTTAAAGGTGGAACATCTCCAAGTTACTGAAATGTTCTGTATTAATAGTTCATTTTCAAGCAGCTTCTTGCTTAGGCTTTATTTAAGGTGAAGTAAAATATTTTCATGGATCTGAAACTCATTTCTTTGCAAAGAGTTTTTTTTCTAGATATGTAATTTCAAATTCCAGGCTGCTTTTCTGATATAGGTAGAACACAAGATTTGAATTTTTATAATTGCCTCTGCTGAAAAGACAGAGGAAAACTATGGAACCTTGATACTCCTAGACTTCAGTTGACCCTTCTGTTAAGTTTAGGGTGGTGGGTTTGTTGTTGTAGTGGTCTGGGTGGAAGCATTGCCATTTCTTGCTAAGAAGAGTGCAAGCTGCTGAGCTGTGTCATGTTTCCCAAGCCCAAACTTCCAGTGTTTTGCTTTGAAGAGCTTGAGGGCCTGTGTTCCTTAGTTGGCTAACTGGGATTTTAGGAATAGAATCTATTTTCAATAAATGATGCCATGCAGACATGCTAATGGGCAAAGTGTCAGCCTCCAGATAAAAATATTGTTCTTACAGCCTGCTGAAAGCGGTGCTAGGTGGTTTGGTCTCTCCTGCTAACCATTGCTTGCCTAAAGTGCAATTAAAGCTGATGCACAGTCCAGTCCTGGGCAGGGAGCACTGGGAGGTGTGCTGCAGAGATCTGGGGGTTTCTCCTGAACATTGCTTTGTTCCAAATGATGTGTCCTGGCTCTGGCTACTTTTGCCATGCTATTTGTGCTGCCATGACTGATGAGAGCTGTGCTACACCTGCTTGCTGCTGGTGTGGGCCCCTGCAGGTTCATTAGCTGTGCTCTGCACTGTGCTGACGTGATGCTGCTGCAGGACACAAGCTGTGCTGCAGCTGCTGAGAGCAGTTGTGCCTGAGGTGCTGTGCCATGGGGCTCAGTGCAGGGCCTCCACCTTCATGGTGCAGCTCTTGCGCAACCTGGACCCACTGCCTGCAAGCCTTTAGCTTGCTCTGTGCCAGTCTGTGGTTGGGTAGCAGGGGGCTGCATTTGGGCTCTGCCCCCGGCTGCTGTTATTTACGGAAACTGGGCAAATGCTCATGTTAAAAAGCTACCAGAGGGTGCCTTGCCCACCGCTCTTGTGCTGGCAGTACCCTGCAGAGCACGTGTGTGTGCAGCCGTGTTCGAAGGAGGTGTGCGGCTATGGAAACCTGCCTCTGCACGCCCAGAGAGTGTGTGAGAGCCTGCGAACAGAGGTACTAATGCTCCTCTGCCTTGGCTCCCCTGTGATCTTCTGCAAACAGCCCTGCGGGGAAAACCACTTCATTTTCTGCTCTGCATTCCCTATGCTCACAATACCTGGGGAAAAAATGACAGCTCTCTTTTCTTGAGACTACATGTCAAATGCCTGGGGCTGTAATGAAATATAGATCTACCTGATGCTGGACATAATACACGAGTGTTTCATTCTTACACTTGAGGAAAGAACCTGCCATGTCTCCAGCTCACTGCAGCCTACTGCAGCTGGAGGAGAGCCATTCTCTAGCTTCACTTTGCTACCTGACAGCTAAAGCAATAATATGGTGCTCTTTAGGGTGCAGCGAGGCTCCTTGGGAAATATGATCAGCTACAAAGATCAGTCAGGGGCTTTAACCAAAGACCCTATTTGGGGAATTGACTCCTGACTACTCATTTCACCAGTGCTTGTTTCAGAGCCACCTCAGTGTCTATCGTGCTTCTGATCTGGGAGGCCCTTGTTAAGCAGCTGCCGACGTCTGGCACATCTTCCTTTCAGGCCTGACCCATTTAATGCTGGGGGGACAAGCTGAGCCAGAGCTGACCTGCAGAGGAAGGAAGAGGCAGGGAGACCTGAGTTGCCCAGAAATGCTTTCTGCACTGCCGCGATGGTCATCATGCAGAAAGAGGAGCAGAGGAAACTCTGTATCTGGAGGAGCCTGCCGTGCTCAGACAGCGACCCATTCTGCTGCAGCTCCAAGCATGGTTTGAGGCCAGTGTGTGGCTGCAGTACGGCAGCTTAATGAGTTGCCACATGTCAACCACACTGCGGTAGCCATCTGTGTGTGATGGATGTGTGGCGTGCAGTGGGGTGCTGACAAAGCTACCTCACCTCCCCATCTTTGCTATTTCAAGTGGCTTTGAGTTTGTCACAGGCTGTGGGCATTGATCTCTGCTCAGCTGCCATGGGGTGGTGAGCCACCAGGCTGCAGAGCTTGGAGCTGCTTGCCCTTTTTCAAAGTGAGGAGTCAAGTTTTGCTGGAAGAACACATTTCCTCACATACTGCCCATGAAGGCATTCGCTATGACAGGAGATCACTAAGGCCAATGACTATGCCCAATTCAAAAAAAGCATCAAATATTTATTTAAGTGGGCCTTCCAGGAGATCTATCAGTAAATATGCAAAAATATGCAAGAGCCATGAGGGAAATGGAAAAACCCAGCTTTGAAGCGTTACAGCCCACGCTGGCCACAGCGTTCATGAGATATTTTCAATGGACAGGTAGTCCATCATGGAGGACAGCAGGTTTTTGAGCACTTTTTCCAGATGAGGCAGCCTAGGCCCATGTCAGGAGACTGGGGTACAAGAACCTTGTCCTTAGTCTGGCAAGTTCAGCCTGAAACATCTTTACATAGCTCACATCAGACCAAGACAAAACAAATGCTCCCAGCTCAGGTGTTAGGCTGATTTAATGACAATCTTTCTTTTAAAACAGCCTCAACACCACATCAGTGAAGGTTATTTTTTAAATTGAGTGGCTGAAAAAAGAAAAAAAAGGAATTACCTATAAGGACTTCTATTAAAAAAATAATTTTTAAGTAGTTGGTGAAGAGTCATCTTTGGTAAATGCCTAGTAGCTGGCTCGATGTGGGTCTTCTGTCTGCCTTTGTGTGCGGGTACATATGGTCTCAGTGGATATGTGTGGAGTGGAAGCAGTCCTGTTCTGTAGGTCCCCTGTGCTCAGGTTTGTGTTTGTGTACTGGGAGCGTTAATGAGAACAGACTGCCTTTCTTTCCCTTCGTTCCCCAATCCCATCTGTTCAAACAAAAGGCTGAAAGGGAGAGAGAGCTGAGACCCTGCTGGTCAAGAGGGGATGGATAATAACACATATCCTTGGGCTACATTTCAGCACATGCAACCCTTTCAAGCTGTGCTAAAGCTTTTATTCAGGCAAGAGAAAGAACAACCAATATAAAATAAGGATTTTTTTCTTCTTTTTAGAAAAGCTACATCAGCCCTGAAGGATGCTACATTCCGTTCTTTCCCTCTAACATTTTATAATGCTGGATTATCAAAAAAAAGGGTCTAAACCCATACTGACTATATATTTATGTGTGTACAGAAAGAACATGATACTGGACTAGAGTGAGTGACATATGCAGAGGGGCCAGGGATGGCTTAGAAAGTCAATTTTCACTCTGTTTGCACATGGTAACAGTTCCAGATTCGTGTAATTAACTATACATCAAAAGGGTGTGAAGGAAGATATATTCCTCTCCACCTTGGGGATTTGATAGGTACTTTGCAATTCATGGTTAACCCCCCATTCACATATTTGTCATTATGGTCGTGCCAAACAACTCATCTGAAGATCAAAACAGCTTTCTTGGGGGCTGTTACAGCGAGAGCAGCACAGGAGATGGCACCTCGAATCCCAGCGTGGGTACCGAGTGGCAGAGAGGGATGCAGCCCTGGATGGCGGCACTGGTGTTCAGCCCTCTGCCAGCCGTTCCAGGGACGTCATAATGGTTTACGGGAGAAAAATGGTCTCAAATGCCATTAGTTTAATGCTTCATAATGTCGTTGTATCTGTTTTAAATGCAATCACCAAGCTCAGGGGACACCCAGGACTAAAATAAAAAAAAGAGGAAAAGCGCTTCCAGAAATGTAACGGTGGAAAAGGAGGCAGGGAAATCTTTGGCAAGTGAACAAATGAGATTCACTGGTTCTTTTCCACTGAGCAGGTAGCACATGAGTAATTGGTATAGGATGGCTAAAGGGATATTCATCATGAGAACTGATTGCACCCAGGTTGTAATAAATACACCAAAGTAACATAATCAGTCTGGAGTCAGAGGAGAGTTTTGCAAAACACAAGACCTGATCCTGGCCAAGATTTTCTGAAAGAGTAATTTCAAGTGAGATTTCTAGTGCTGTGTTACTGTCTTTGCCTCATTTTCAGAAGCGCCACGCAACAGATCCCACGGAACGCGTCTATCATCCCCTACCCATCCAGGAAGTTTATTAATGTGTATATGGGTGCCTAACTCCAGGGTGCACTGCCTCAAAGAGAGGGACCCAGAAAAAATGAGACATATCAAAACCAGTGAACAAGCTGAATCTGATCTGTTCACACTAAGGGAAATGCAAATAAATAAATTGGAAAAGCAATGAGTACAAGCAGTGGTTGTACTCATGCAAGTCTTAGAAATCTTTCTAAGTGTCTCATATCTTATTTCAACCACACAGGTGGAGCTGTTTCCTTAGGGATGAAATCCTCCCTTGTTGACATCTCCCACTCCAAGTGAGGCAGGTATATGTTCCTTTCAGACAGGAGCTGTTCGGTTTCAGCAGTCATCAGTTACTCTTCTCCAGGGAGGGATTAAACAAGGTGAAGGGATCATAGGACCATCTAGCACTGCTCCTTTGTGTCCTTTTTCTTTGGAATCCTAGCAAATGGCAGCAACCTGCTCCTATGCATTGATGCTGGCAGCTAATCTAATGTAGAAAATTTACATGAGCAGTACATCCCCTCTCATCTCTACACCTCTTCTCACAGGGCATCCATCTCACACGTAGGTTGCACACTGTGGCTGCCCTCATGTCTATCATTAGAAAGCAGACCCTTGAGCCTGGCCTAACTGTGCACCAGTGATGTATTGCAGGACAGGCCTCTGCTGAATTCATCCATCAAGCAACCGCAAGAAGTGATTTCTGCGGATTAATGTGCTGGTGAGTGCATGCAGAGGTTGAAAGAGGAAAGGTTCATGGTAGTAGCTGGCTTACTGAAAAGACAGAGAAATGAATGTGGCAGAAATAGAGTCCTTAGCATTGCAGATAGGTATAGATCAATAGGTTGTTGCTTTCAGCTCTTGTATTTGCTTTCTGCTACAGCTATTGGTAGAAAACAAGAAAAAGGAGGTTTTGACAATGCTTTCTACAAGGCTGGTTTTAAGAGTCTGTCCCCAGAGTCTTACAACCCAGCAGAATGTAACTGTGGAGGCTGAGATCCACCATGGTGGATGTCTCTGATGGTTTGGGTTGAGGTAACTGAGTTTAATCTTGGAAAGAGGTTAGCGAAAAAGAAACAGATGTATCTGTAGTTTAAAATTGACTAGCAGTGCCTTTCTTTGAGATCTAAAGTTTCAGCAGAGATTAGAAATTTGGCTTGAAAGGAGCTCCACTGCAGGGAATATGACTTCTGTCATACCCTGAAAAACTGTCCCAGTTTGGCCAGATTGTGAGTCTCCAAAGAAAACCAGATTAAGTCTCATTGGCACTTGGCAATAGAGTTTTGTCAGAGTTTAACAGCTGAACTGCCGGTCCATCCTTGGCATGTATGACCACAGTGCCTGACCCATCCCTGAGGAGCGCAGCCCTGAGCTGCATTTTTCTTGGAATGCATTTAACCATGTGGGCCTGCCTTGGTGATGGGTACCACAGGTGCAGACTGTGGGAATACAGCTGAGTGGTGCACACAAAAAAGTTTATTTTGCATTTCACCAATGGTTAAAGGTGCAACTAGATGGACTTACAGCACCAGGAATCCCTGAGTAAGGAGAAAAGTCAATGAAGTAGCTATTTCCTGTAATAGATGAAATAGATAAAATTCTTCCATTAATGCCTGATGTGAAACAAATAAACTAAGGGGAATGTTTTTCACTGCAGGCCATCAGGGATATTTTTTGTTATCCTCAAATATATTCCCTGGATGTATCAGCAGGCTTTCAGCACAAGCTTTTAGAAAAAAGGTATTTGTTGGCAATGGATGTTTCTAGGAAACATCCTTTCCTCCTTCTGACATTCTGGTTGTGTTTCATATCTTACCCTGCTTCCTAGGAAAATAACAGCAAGATTGGTAGTATTAAGATACTTAGGTCTGCAGCGGTGGTATTTGGATATAGGAAAGATCATATGAACAGCATGACTGGTGGCTTGGAGTAACTTTGGAAAAAGCTGGAGGTTCCAGATGAACTAGCAAAACTGTTCGTTTCTTATGATGGAAATGGTGTGCTTGAAAGAGAAGTTAATACAGCCAGGTAGGCAAGAAAAATATGTTCAAAGAGTTAATCAAAGGTGTTCAGGAACTGAAAAAATTAAAGAGAGGAGCCAAAGAAGTTTCATGCTGGCAGCAGAAGGTCAGTGGCATCAAGGAGGCTGATGAAGCTTGTCAAATATCTAGGGATAAGTAACAGAAATAGTTGGGTCACCATGACTGAAATAGTAAGATGACTGTAAATGAAACATGAACAAAAATACTAGTTTGTGTGAAACCACAAGAAGCAAAAAATGGGTTGTTAGGCTGGTCTGTATTGAGCATCAAGATATGACTTCAGCAATCAAACTGTAGACACTGAGGAAGATGTTGTTTATGTTAGGCCTGGACAGGGCCCCAGCACAGACAATTCCTCAGCAGGTACCAGCTCTGATAAACAGGAGGATCATAGCAAGGTTGCAGCACATGGTTGTTCTTCCCATTATTCCAAAAGGAAGGCAGGCAAGTAAGCATGAGATGCTCAGAATTAGAATTCAGAGGTGTTGTGTGCCAGCTGTGCCTAGGGTTTATGGAGGCTGAAGTGAACAAGACTGTGAAGCAAAATCTGCTCCCATAGATTCTGCTGACTCTGAAAAAGTATAAAGGACCCACTCCAAAACCAGGTAATTGTCAGCCAGCAAGAGAGTTCCAAATGCATGGAAGGATACAATATACCTGATACCAAAATATCTGTACTCCACAATCTATCGGATTGGGTACTAAAGTACTTACTGAGGATGAACGCAGACCCAAATTCAGACAGATGATTAGTACTGCTTCAGTTCAGAGTAGTACCTCAACAGTATGGGTTGTCACATGGTCAGTAGGAAACTGAAGAACAAGAAAAATCCTGTCAAGAACACTGGGAATCAGAGTCCCTGGTGACTCTAACATAGAAAAAGCCAAGATAAAAAAAGGTAATATGTGACTCATGGACCCAGGAGTTGCTATAATACATCCTTATGATCAGAGGTAAAGTTGGAAATGGTGAGTTTCTACCACCAGAGTTTCCCTGCTACTATGGAAGACAGGTAAATACATCCAGTGAAGAAATAAGGAGCAGCTTCTCACAACACAAGCGAAAATGAATCTGGAATGATGCGCTCTCCGTTCTGGAAGGGCCTCAGACAAAGCCAGCAGGATCACGAGGAGACAGTTGATATTATGTGACCACAAGCAGGCTTACTGCTGCTTGCCAGCCGTGCCATTGCCCTCTCAAAGGAGACATTAAGACACAATAGACTCAGCACTGTTGAATCAGCTAATCCAGAGGCTCACTGGATATTTCTGCTTTTTGAAGGTATTTTTTTCAAAGTTCTGTGCTGCAGGGATGTCAAGCAGGGATCCCATTATATGGTGAAGCACATCAGTAACTGGCTTTTGTGACAATCAGCTGTGATGCAGCACATATCGAGACTAAGATCATGCTGTACCAGTCCCTCCAGGAGAAAATGATGGTAACCTCCTTGCTTCTGAGTGCTTGCTGAAGGGTGCAACCTTTTACTCACACTCCATAATTAGAGACAGTTTCTGCTCTCATAAAGCAGTAGCCAGCAATAAAAAGGCTAACCCACAGCTCTGGATCAAAACAGCCTGGGATGCTGATCTATTTGAAAGCTGGCTCCTAGTTTGGTGGATGGATCTAATGCCTTAACAAACTGGCTGACTGCAGATGGGCTTACACAGGCTGCTCAGCTCCCTTTTTTATCTCTTTCAGATGTCACTGCTAGGAACACTGATTAAATCCCCATGTGACCACTCTCAAATCAGTAAGAGCAGGTCTTGTTTCTCCAGAGGCATGTACCAGAGTGGCTCAGGCACCTCATGGCACTGAGAGAGCACCCATGTTAGCCAAGGATTTAGATACTTCTCATGGTGGGATGAAGCTAGATGGAACTGGTCAGCTTCACAGGCAGGTTGGGACTGGGCAGGCTGCAAATTCTCCTGCTGTGTGGGTCAGGTCCTTACACTGCTGACAGAGTGTTTGCAGTCTAAACACGTAAAGGGTGGGAAAGGGAAGCATATGTTGTCTCCCAGGAGGATGTGAGGCACAGAGAAATACCAGACTGGCTGTGAGATTCAGAGATGTAGAGAAATGGCTTTGCTGGTGTCAGTCAAGCCAGAAGCTGCAGCTCTTAGAGAAACTCGAGGAGCCACCATGCAAAGGAAAAAGGAGCCAATCTGGTGTGGACACTTCTCTGAGTGTGACAGTAGTGTAATTTCCACATGACAGAAATTCCCCTGCTGAAGATACTGTTGTTTTGAACGCAATTATCTTTCACAAGGTTCTTCCAATCCACCTAATTGTCTTTATCTTAATGTGCTTCTCCTTTCTACATTGCAACGTAAAATCCATTTCCTTTCAATTTATTTCAGATCTATCTGCATCCAGATTACTGTAAGTTGGACGCATGGTAATTAAATGCGGTTTGTCTGACTAGACAGGCGGTGAATGCTATTACAGCTTGTTTATGCTAGCAAGCAATGCAGGTTTCTCTGTGCCATCCCACCAGCATGGTTTAACCCTACCCTAGAGAGTCTATGTGCTAGGCCATGTGCAACCTTCACCATGCCTTTGGTCCTTGGTTCATGGAGTGACTTTGATGATTAATGCTCCTTGGGTTTCAGATTCTGAGATTTCAAAATATTCGTCCCACTACGATCTGCCCCAATAGTTCATCCTGTGTCAGCTCTCACTTGAACCTCTCTTTCTGATGGGGGCATTTAAGAGACTGCTGACAATATCTGCATGTTTAAAAAAGGATAGAAGGGTTCTATCCTTTGACTCTACAATGCAGCCTTGTGCTAGAATCCCTGTGCAACTGACAGGATTTGACCCCGGCCTTGGCCCCATATGACACTGTATTCTGGGAGCTTGTTAAATATGTACTCTGAATCACATTTCTTGTTGTACTTTCACCTTTTGGATGCTACTGAGAAGCAAATTGTGTGGTAGCAAGAGTCCTGAATGTCTTGAAATGATACAGAGGAAGTATTATGAATGTCTGTAGTTCAAGCGTGTACTGTAAATGCACCACTGAGAGGTGCTTTAAGAATGATTCAAGAAAAGGTCAAGTGAGGTAAATTCACCTTTACAAAGTAAGGTTCAAATCGGTTAAAATCTCAGATACTGTTAAAAGGCAAATGGAGTAGGAAAGTTTTGTGCTAGTTTACTTTGCGCATTGTCAGAAGATACTTCTTGGGTCAAGAAAGCTGGGAGGTTTCCCTTAGAAATCCTTTGGCACTGATGAGCCTTGTGTGATAGAGCCTGAACTAGAGACTATAGCTTTTGAGACAGTCATATGATTACGTACAGCAAAGTGACTTTAGCATTTAAAGATGATTTCTCAGTCTCTAGATCCTTTTTGTGTTTTGTGTCCCCATCAAGAAAATGGGGTGAGTGCCCTCAAACCACTTTTGAAGACTCCATTCCTAGCTGGTCAGCAAGACCTTGCTCATACTGGAGGTGGCCTCTGGCCACAAGATTTAAGCTGGTTTGTACTGGGATTTCCTACATATGGGGTCTGAGACTGGTTGTTTGTCTGAGACACCATTGATCACCCAAAAAAGCCCGAGTGGGATGAGCTTAGAAGATAATTGTCCATTCCCCCCACAGTTCCTGTAAACCATGATTTCCACTCCTCCTCTCTTTGTTATTATTTTAAATTTCCCTTCCTTTTCCTTGTGTCTTCCTCATTTTTGAGGCTTGAATCTAAAGCATGTCAAAATTTACTAGGTTTTGATGACCACAATGGCTGAATCTAAACTCTTCAAGCCTCTCAGCAGTCCTTTCTTTTTTCAGACATTTTGCTAGACCAATATTATTTAAGGTCTCTAGAGCTTAGATCTTCTTGGGGCAATTCAAGCAAGATAAGAAGTTGTGACCCTGACTAATATGACCTACCTGTTCAGAAGGCAGTCCTGTCAAAGTAAAGTCTGAAAAATATGTCAGGACAAGGAGACAGGCTGAATTCAAGGCAGGCCCCATCCTACATTTGACCATCCTACCATACCATGATTATCTTCAGGATCCTTCTTAGGATCCTTCTTACTCTGGGGACAATCATGAGCAATTCCGTTGAGATCACGGAACTGCTGTAAGTCTACCTTTATGTCTTTGACATCAAATTCCAACCCTTTGACTTTCAGGAAAACCACATTTGTTATGCTTATTGCTGCAGGGAACAAGTCCTCCTCCCTTCCTATCTAAAAGATTGTATTTATCTTGTCACATTGACCCACTGAAGACTCACAGACAGCTTTTGTGGACAGCTTTTGTGTTTTGGTCCAAAGAGACCAAAGCTTGAAAGATGTTGGCATCTGTTAAAGATCTATTTCCTTCAGATCATGAAGATGTAGACTGAGCCAGACTGAAAATTCATCTATCCCAGCATCCCAGTGCAAATGGGAGCCAAAGCAGATGCCTGGGGAATATCACAATAGCAGAGGTATATATATGATGCTTCCTGCTAAAGGTCTTCTGCCCTTCAGCCATTTGTAGTTTGAGGAGAGCCTGAGTTGGGAAGAACTTCTACACATTTAAAAATCCTCAGCAGATTTCTATTTTGTGAGCTTCTGTCCTCGAACTTGTGTAATATTTTTGCTTTCACAACATCCTGAGGAAGGAGTTCCACAGTTTTACTGAACATGGTGTGATAAGACACCTTCTTTTGTTTGTTTGTTTTGAGCCTGGCATCCAACAGTTTCAGTTGATGCCTCCTGGTATCAAATTATATTGGATGAGACAGGGAACAACTGATCCCTCTCCACCATCCCTTGTTAACCAGGATATGATGGCTTTCTGTGAAATCACTGCTGGTTCAGTCCTTTTCACTTAGTCATTTGCTGTATGGAACCTATTCCGTGCTTTGTGTTACCCTTGCTGCCATTCTCAGATTCTTTTGGACTTTTACTTTGTTCTTATTAAGACAGAACTAGAGCTGCACATGGAATTCAGGATACAGACTTACTCTGGTTTTATGCAATGGCATAATGATTCTCTCTGCCTTGCTCTCTACCTGTTCTGTTCTATTCTCTCAATGGTGATAGTAATATCTCACATTTCATTTTCTTTTTGCATGACACAAAGACCCAAGCTGATGTTATCATGAAGTAATATATCATAGCTACAAGATCTTGCTTCTGTGCTTGGCTTAGGACTGATCAGTTATATGTGAAGTTAGAAATGTTCTTCCCTGCATGCATCACCTTATCACTTTATTTAGATTGAATTTCTTGTGCTATTTTATCAGTCTCACACAGTCCTTCTGCAATTTTTCATGGTCAGTCCTTGTCTTTATTATCTTGAATAACAAAAGTCCAATACAGCTTTGTGGCTCTATCCTATGGGGATCATTTCTGGGATAGTCTTGAAGCTCGTCTTGAATCTTGAAATTGCTTAAATGGTCAGAAGACCCTTGGTATTGGCAATATTTGGTCTGATATGTGGGAAAGAGTTGTCTTTGAATGCTTTGACTGCACACAGTGGAATTCTGCTTTCTCCTGATCTGCTCTGTTTTGCATTTCTTTTCTTTCTTTCTTTGTTTTTACCTTGTCTGTGAGCCCTTGTTGAGCTCTAGCCCTAGGGTTTGCAAATCTTTCTGCCACTTCTATCCACAGAATCATTTTAAGCAAGGAGACAGAGAATTTCTCTGGAGGATAGATATTATATGACAAACTCCTTGTCTTTTGGTCCTTGAAAAAATGTTACTGTGCCAGTCCATCCCTCTGGCCATGACTAAAGTTGTTGTGATCTCTCCTGGGTAGTTTTAAATGTCTAGTTAACAACTCCTTCCAGTTCCCTTCCTGCCTGGTTCCTGCCTGGTTCCTGTCCCTGGACTGAACTCGCTTTTAGCCCCTGAGCAAGCTGCTCCTTCTGACTTTGCCGGAGCATCTTCTCCCCATCCACCCATAACAGCAGCTCTACCCAGCCGCTCATATCCTTCTCCTTCCTCACATTTCCTGCTGCCATCTTTTCCTATGTTTGCTGCCTGCCTTTTCAGATGCCTTTTGTTCCTCATTATGCCCTGGTGTAGACCCCAGGTTCATATGTACACCTCACCATCCTCATGCAAAACCCTTCATGTTATGCCCAGTTGCTGATTGATGAGGCCCCTCCACGTATGTGACCTGGCTTCTTCTGTTATTCATTCACTCCATGCTGCTGTTGCTTTGGTTTAAGCACTCCTAATGGCACCTTTTTTCATGCCTTCTTCTGAATCTCCTCTGAATTCTCCACGGATTTCTTCTCTGATCATCTTCTTGTTGTAGTGAGGAACAGCAGAACTGTTAGTTGCTTTCCAAGTGACTTTGTGCCCAGCCACTCAGAAAGCAATCATTGCATACATCAATATGTGTGTGCACTCATATCTAGGAAAGTTTGGCAGAAAAAACCCAGCAAAAACAAGGTGGAGGGTGGGGTGGGGTAGTTGGGGGTTTTTATTAATTCGCTAAGAATGCCTTCAGCAAATAAGTGGATTTGAGGAGTGTAAGTTGTGTAACATCACCTCTCTCAGATCAGTTGAGTAGAAGTCTGCACGGATGAGAAGTGAAACAACAGCCCTGAGCTGGAGCACCAAGCAGCTCCCTGTGAGAGCAAGGACTGGCTGCACTGTAGGGCATGGGCTGGTGGGGTGGCAGAGGAGCAGAACCACCTCTGCAGAGTTGTGCCACTCTCAGGGACCTTGAAGGGCAGAGTAGCTGTGGGAAGGCCAGAAGAAGCAGCTGGAGGGAGGGGTGCAGGAGCTGTTGTGAAAGCTGGGCTGCGAGGACTGGGTGGAGAGCAGTGGTGGGCAGAGGAGCCTGCTCTAAAAGCACAGAGGAGGTGACATCAAGGAGCACAGCCGTAAGCTGAGAAAAACAGCAACTTTGTGCCCGCACTTGTGTCTGAAAGTGGACAGGGTCTGAGCTCTCTTTCATTTTGAGCCTGAGTTATTCCAGCCCAGTGACTCAATTTATTCCTGTCTCTGCTCCTGACATTTCTCTTTCAGGTGGCTGCTGCATGGTTTTGGGTGGGGCTGTGGGCTGGGGCGACTCGTGTTTTCAAGCTCTTATCGGCATCAGTATGATGTTCTGCTTTTCTTTTCTGTCATACGGCATCCCGCTCCCCTCCCCTTCCTCCCCTCCCTCTGCCGGCTCCCAGAGGAGGCGACAGACGGTCCTGTAATTTGGTTCCATTCGCTCGACTGGAGCAACACCTGCCCCCCTCTCTGGGGACAGGAGGGTCTCATCCCAAACCGTGCAAGGAGCCAAAGATGAATCTGAAGCTCACATGCAAATAGAGCCCAGGATAAAACAACACGGCCATTCTGGGCAGGAAAGGCAAAATCCGTCACCAGGGGAAGAGGCAGGAAAAACGAAATCAGCTCTGAAGAAATAAATATGAAGCGCCAGGAGATTGCCTTTTCCTTTTGGGTCGGTTGCTATTGTGGTTATTGATCTGCCCCACCCTGGAGAATAAACTGAGAGTACAGAAAAATAATGGCTGATATTAGAACACATTTATTCACCCTAAAAGAACTGGGTTAATTGGGTTACAGGATGGCTAGATGGATAGATATGTGAAGAGATAGATAGAATTTCTCTACTATTTCTTCACAGCTATATAATGGAAAAGATCAATTTCTTTGTTGAGTTTCATATACAACATCCTTTTCAGCTTGCCATGCCCCATCTCAAACACACACACTCCCTTTGCTAGAAATACAGCAAAGATATCAAATCACATCCAAGACCCTCAGAATTTATCTGCTGGAAGTATTAGCGGTCGTATCCTACCTGGCTCGCACACTTTTTAACACAAACAATAAGACACAACTTTGTGGCTGGGGAGTAATGTGATCCTGAATGCAGAGCACCACACACTTTTCTGGACAGTGATGGTCTATGCCTAGAAATCCTTCCCTTTTTATGTGCATATGTAATAGCAGCATAAATTCAAGTCTGTATTTTGGAATATTTTGTGCTGGAGATCTTTTAATCTCTTAGGAAACTGTATGATACTCAGATACAGTTCCCCCTTAGCTGTACAGTCTTGTCAAAACCATTATGTTTATTTGGAGGAGTTACTTTTGGCTTGCTGTCTGTCCTCGTTTGCTGTATCAGGGTCAGGATCTGTTTGCAGGGTTCAGATGAATGCATTAGCTGCCCTGCTGCCTAATGATACCATGTGAGTGTGTATTGCACCATGTCCCTGTGAGTCCATATAGGCCTGAAAATGTGTCTTAATAGGTGTTATAACCTGATGTTAGCATGCATTGGATATCCCTTGTACTGGGATATTCTGGGTTTACCCATTAGAACTACTTGCTCTCTGTGAATGCTGGAGGTTTCCATTCAATGTTTTATATATTTTTACATAATGTTTTAAATGTTTTATATATTGTATTGAGTTCAGGCCTAAAGTCTCTCTTTTAGAGTCAGCTAAAGTTTCAGAGTGCACTTTCTTTCATGATTTGTAGGATGAGCTCCTCTTCAGTTGTGAAAGAAAGGTATTTGAATGTAGCTAAAATATCAGGAAATATTAACTGTGTGTCTTCTCTGCCCGTTGATGTAATGCCTGAGTGTGATAAACACTTCCATTCAGAACTTCCAACCCCATTCCTCCTATAGTATTGTCATTCAAGGTCATTCATTCCTTTATTGCTGAGGGAATATAGACATAGGCAAAATTTGATTATATAATTAGATTTTATTGCTGTCTAACCCAGACTTGCAATGAGATGGAGTTAAATTTGTTTACTCATTCTTCATAAATCCAGATTTCAGAGCCCTTAGCCATGCAGCTTTTTTTTTTTTTTTTTCTCCACAGGCCTTGTAGGTTGTGCATACTACTTAGCTCCTTAAGAATTAAAAAAAGGTATGGAATGTGGGAGCAATTCTGTTTTCAAAGCTCATCAACTGCTAGATGAGAATGAGTTTCCTTCTTGGTGCCAACAGAAAAAAATAGAAGTAGTTGGGGTGATGTTATTGTGGGGACAGGATTTAAACAAGATCGTGAGCGTATGGAGGTGAGGCAGGACTTGTAGGAAGAAGCAAATTCTTCCATCAGATAAAACTTGGGAAGAAAAGGACATCTCTTCAGGTCAAGTGCCCTGACTCTTTTGTGGGTTAAACTTGAGATTTCACCCTTTGGATACCACTGAAAGCAAAGCCCTTGCTGCTCTGTGTGTGAGTGTCGACAGGCTCTCTGTTGTCTCAGGGATGGTAAGAATGGAATAGCCCACAAGATTTTCTGACTTCCTGAGCCTGTTCCCACGCATCTCCATGCTGTACCCTTCTTTGCTCATAACACAGGAGCCTTTCTGGCTTACCACTTGGGCACAGGATCACATGGCTGGGAACCTGAGGCTCAAGCATTATCTCAACCTGTGCCTCTGACACGTGTGTGAGACCTCCAGAAAGGGAAGGGAGGCCAGGGGGAATGTGGGGTTCACACCTACAACTGCCATCATACTTTACAGTCAGGTGTTGCAGAGCACTGTCTTCCCCTAAAACATGCATTCCCAATGGTCAAGAAGGAAAGAATATGTTTATCTTTTTATTAACTAAGTCCTCCCAAATGCTGGTAGCATGAAGGCTTTTTGACTGGCCAGATTTATAATATCATTCAGGCAATTACATCAAACTCAACACAGCACCGTGATATTGAACCTAAAAAGCAAAACTGTCCCAAAGGAAGCCAGCTCCAAAATTGGTGGAGTTATTTCAGCCCTGAAATGCAGGACTTGATACCTGTGCATTGAACTACCAAACCAGTGTGTGTTCCCTTGGGATATGGCAAGCATGTATTTGTAGGAAATGGAATTAACAGTCTCTCTGACAGGTTTTCTGCATGGACCTTTTCAACTGGTCAAGATCACACTTAATTAAATCACTGTGCAAAGTGTCAGCTATAAAAATGGGGTGGAGGGGAGGGTTTTATCTCTCCAGGAAGTAAGCATGGATGACCAAGCCACCAGAGTCAATGGCAGTATTCAAGTTATAGGTAAAATTAACCCCTTGTGGTAAATGAGAAAAGGGTTTAATAAACGAGATGGTCTCGCATTACTCGGGTAATAATCTGTCTGCCATTGAGTCTGTATCTGTTCCATATTTTAAATGACAAGATTTGGCAATGAAGCCTTATATAAAAGATTATGGTTAAGGTTTTCTAAAGAAGGGAAAGGGCAAAAGACTTTTCCTTGGTTTTAGTAGAATAAGACCTGGCCATAGAGGGATCAAAACTGAATTTAAACAAGAGAAAGAAAACCCAGTGCACTCAGGTAGGACACAGCACGTACATTTGGGTCACAAAGCCAGACATTTCAAAGAGTGAGGTAGCAAAACAGGTGCTTGCAAGCATCAGATTGAATTGTGCAGCTTTAACTTTGGGACATGTGACCAGATGCCAGTCATGATGAGACTGGGAGAAAGTGACAGCAAGGGTCTTATGTCTCCTTTGCATTTGGGCAGGGCAGCCAGCTGAGAGCGGCTGGAGCAGGGGAGCTGTGGTGGAGGGACTGCAGTCCGAGTCTCCCTAGGAAGAGGCAGGTAACCTGTTGAAGCTTCCCATGCAAGACTCGAGAAGCCTTTGCAATCCTTATTCATAAAGACTCTCATGTCTGTCTTACAGAAGGACCAACAGGGAAAAATAATTAGGAAAAAACAGATTTTATTTGATACTTTTATTTATATGCAAAACAGCTCACCATTCATGAGAGATATGAAAAACGCATCAGATAGAAACCAGATTTATCTATTTTCACTACAAAATATTGCATTATATAAAGCAACATAGACACACAAAAAAACCCTGAAAAAGACTAAAATCTTTGGATAGCAGATGTGGTTTTTTTTTTTCTTTTTTCTCTTTTGTCCCTAAAATGCGCTTCTTGTTTTAAGAGATTCACAGCAAAGAACATGAAACATTTTCAGGTTATAGAATTTTTTTGGTTGTCACAAAGGAAAGCAGTCCTGGATTTACTTTTCTTTCTTTTTTTTTTTTCTTTTTTTTTTTAGGAAAAAATGTCCTTTCCTAAAAATATACCACACACATACACACCCACGCTCACTCCCACACACATGCATGTATATGCACACGCACGTATACACCCACAAAGAAACTACTTCCCTTATAAACAATTTGCAAAGTACCTTTCAGACGCAACTATAGATCAGAATAACAACAAGTTAAAAAAAAAACCAAACAAACCATCTCCTAGTTAAGTGCTAGTGGTTGTTGATCCCACACAAGGAAAGAAAGAAAAAGGGTCAAGAGCAAATGCCTTGATATATATAAAATATAAACAGGGAGGGAGGGGAGGTTTGGGTACACAAGTGCAATATAATTGGAGGGAAAAATAAATTAAAAAGAAAAGAAAATGAACACTGTATTGATCCCAACAAACACTCATAAAGTCAAACATAATATTCCACAGGAGAAAGTGTAAACACCCGACTATAGAAAACAATTGGCACGAAGTATCCAAAGTAAAATTGCCACCACTCTGAAAAATAAATAAATCTTGAAAAAAATAAATTGTCAACTCCTTCTACCATAAATAAAAAATAGTTATTTTTAACTGCACCCATGGGTCACACGTTTAAGGTCACAAGTAGATGTTTTTGGATATATATAAAGGGGCACTTGACAGCCTGAAGAGACAATCCGGTTTTACACTTCTCTTCGAAACGCGGGCTCTCGATCAGTCGGGAGCCCTCCGGGGGGAGCACAAGCAGCGGGGACCCCCCGCCCCGCCGCCCGCCCCGGGGAAGGCGCTGCCCGCCGCGGCCGGACCCGAGGCGGCGGGACTGGGGGTCCCGGGGCTCCGGGCGTTTGTCGGGCGCTACACGTCCAGCACGTGGTTGAGATAGGAGATGTAGCAGATGGCGAGGCGCAGGATCTCGATCTTGGAGAGCTTCTTGTCGGGGGGCAGCGTGGGCAGCAGCTTGCGCAGCTCGGCGAAGGCCAGGTTGAAGGCCTCCACGCGGATCCGCTCACGCGTGGCGTGGGCCGAGCGGTACTTGGCCGTGGCGCGACGCCGCCGGCGCTTCTCCTCCCGGCTCAGCGGCGGCGGGTGCAGCCCGGGCCGGCCCCCGCCGCGGCCCTCCCCGCCGCCGCCGCCGCCCCGGCCCTCGCCGCCGCCGCCCTCGGCGGGCTCCGGGTCGGAGACGCAGCAGCTGAGAGCCTGGGCGTCCGCGCCGCCCAGGGACTCCGGATCGGAGGGCGCCGAGGAGGGGTGGTCGGAGTCTGCAGCTTGGTCCGGGCTAAGCATCATCTTGGAGGGGGCGGAGGAGCCTTCCCGAGACAGAGAAGCAGAGAGAGCGGGTCAGCGCCCCGGCCCCGGGATACAGGGGCAAGGCGGGGAGCAGGGACACGGACAGGGACATGAGGGACATGCCGGCCCCCGCGCCCTGCCCCCGGCGCCGGTACCGCCCGACCGGGGCGGGGGGAGAGCCGGGTGGACGAGTCGCGGCTCCTTCAGGGAGTACTAATGGGGGCAATATCGGGGATAAACGATACCCCTTCATTTAACTATCCCTTCTCTAGCGTTTGACGGCAGCTTCAGCAGAATATGCACTTCCTGCCGTTATTCCCTGCGCTTCCTTGGGTGTTGAAACAGGCCCAGAGAGCAACAGAGGATTTTTTTTCCCCAGCAAGCTAATATCCAGTGTTTCAATATTATGGTGATTCCACCCCCGCCCCCGCCTTCCAGGCCCCCAATTTTAATATTGTCCTTTCTGGCCTGCCAGTCTCTGCTTAACCGTTTCTCTTTCGGCAACGCTTTATGGGATTCTGGCTACAGACATGATACTTTTAAATACACAGCTCAAGGCTCCACAAATATAACAAGGCCAGTGGGGAGATTTATTTCCCCAATCCCTCCGGGATCCGATGTACCTGCTAGGCTCTCTCCTCCACTCTTTTCTCTGTGCTCCTTTCTTTTTGTTTGTTTTTATTTTTTTTTTCTTTTTCTTTTTTTCTTCCCTTTGCTGCTGCTAATCGTGCAGATAGCGATTTGCTAGCAATCAAATGGGAATGTTTGGAGAGTTTCCGTTTCCTAAGCGTGGGATTCAAAAAGAAACAAAACCCCAACGCAGAGGCCGAACTTTTCCATCCCTTTAAATTTTCCCTCCTCTCCCCTCCCTGCGCGAAAAGAGAGGGAGGCTAAATAAATAAATAAATAAATGCGGACGTGCCTTTCAAAAGAAAATTGAATCGTATCTTCTTGCGGCCTCACAGAGCACCATCTGTCATGTAGACAGCAATACAAATCCGAGCGCGTCCGTGGACATGCCGGCATGTAATAAAACAATACATCAGGCTACTAGTGAATAACCTTGGACACAAATGTGTGTGTGTGTGTGTGTGTGTGTGTGCAGCTGGGGTGTCGAGCGAGGTGGGGAGCAAGCCCGATGGAGGAGGGAACATCGCATCCTCCCTTTCCCCGATTTAAGATTGCAAAGTATTTCCACATAAAGTTTGCAGGGAAAGTCCCAGTCGGGCGTCAGACCCGGCTGAGAAAAATAAACTATTATTATCGTTGTTGTTAACAATAGTAATAATAACAACAACAACAGCAACAACAACAACCACACGGGCAGGGGGAATTCTTCCCAGGCAGGGCTAGAGCCAAGCCTCCCCCAACGGGGCGACGCGTGGCGGGGCAGAGGGGCTCCGCCGGGGGCCAAGGCTCAGCGCTCCCCGGGGTGCGCCGGGAGCCAGGACTGGGGAGAGGGAGAGAAGAGCGCTTCCTTCCCCGGGAAAGGGCCGTCTCTGGCCAGGGCCATCGGAAACACTTCCTCTTCGATTTTTAATAAGGAGCGTTAACCAGGCCCACAAGGCAGGGGTAGGGAAAAAAAAAATTAGCGCTCAAGTCAGGTATCAGTGATCTCGTAGGGCAAAAAGATAAAGCGGAAAGGTTTAAAATCACCTTTCACCTGGCATCCAAGCGAGGGGGCTTATGCGAAAAGCACGCCAGAGAGGCAGGATTTGCAGGGTGGTTGTACGAAAACGGGCAATTAAAGCGGTGGTTCCTGAAGAAAGTTGGTTAGAGGTTTCTCTAAGGTGTGTGTTGAATTTTTCGCCTTGATTTGGATTTATCTGTACGGTGGGGTTTGGCGAGCTGATCCAGAAAGACGCTTCCCCCCGCCCCCCCCTCTAATTTTTTAAAATGATGATTATTATTACAGTAAACTCATGCCCCGTGCTACCTGCAAAAGGGAAAGATATTGTTAAGGCTGCTTACCTCGGTGGAGTCGTTTGGATAGTCTCTCTCTCCAGGTCCCCTCGCCCCCTCTGCGATTCTTTTACAGTTCAAATGACCCTCCGGGAGCGGAGCATGGAAAAATTTAAAAATCAAAATCAAATGAAATTAATTACGAGCGAAAAAGTGTCCTGCTCGAATGGGGAAAGGCAGATCTCATCCCTCGCCGCGGCCTCCAGCGCTCCAGAGACGGGAGATGTTATACTGTCGTGGTTTTTTGCGGAGTATAAATAACAACTTAAGTTACTTACGATGCAACAGGGGAGAAAAAGCGTTTCCCCATCAAAGTCCTCCTCAGACCGTTTGTCCGGGGCAGCGGCTGCGATGCACCGGCGGCTTCGGCCGGTCGGTTTTAGAGGAGGAAAGTGTCCTCTCCCCCGCTTTTCTTCCTCCTCTTCCCCGACCGCGATAAATAACAAAAGGGATGCGGCGACAGCACCAGCACCGTCCGGGATTATTCCCCCCTCTCCCGCCCCCTCAGCCTGTCCTTCCCTGCGGCAGCCCCGCCGCTCCCGGGCCGGGCCGGACGCGGGGCCCGGGGCGCGGAGCCCGGAGCCCGGAGCCCGGGGCGCGGAGCCCGGCGCGGCGCTGCCGGCTTTGTTCCGCCGCGGCCCGACGCACAGGCACGCCGCGGGTCGGGGTAACAATGCGTCGCTCCCTCCTTTCTTCTCTATTCTTTTTTTTTAGGGGTGGGGGGGGCGGGGGGGGGGCCCTGTAACGTGAGGTTTTGTTAATTCACCGGTCCGGTGGAGAGGAGCAGGAGCGGGGAAGACGCCGTCGGAAAATGAATGTTTGGTTTAGTTCTTCCTCTGGTCCTTCAAGAACTGGCGAGGGGAGAAAAAAAAAGGATAAACGGAACCCCCATCCGTCCCTGAGCTTCCTAACTCCTTCTGCATCTTTCGAGTAAAAAATAAAGGAAAATATGCGAACGCTGAAAAAGAAAAACAAAACGAAATAAACGAAAATCTCGGCGCAGGTTCGGAGCGGCTGCGAGAGATAACGGCGGTGCAGGACAAGGTACGCTCACATGCACAAAAAGAAAGTGCAGTTCCTCCTCCCACCCCTCCCGGAGCGGCAAAGAAGCCAAGGAGGGGTGCGGAAGGTGGCAGGGGCGAGACAGACAGACGGAGCGGAGATGCGTGTGGATCCACTTCTGGTACCAAAGGGTTTCGCCTAGAGATGGTCGGAAGAGATAAAGGCTCGGAGAAAAGGGGGCGGCATTTTTTCCCTCTTAAATTGGTATTTAATGGGAAAGCCTATTGGACAGAAACCTGGACACGAGTCACTTAATTGGACTTGACATCTGTCACAGTGTGGGAGTTTTCACAGCCCAAATATTTTCAGCAGATCAGATTCTCGCTGAATCTGTGCCACAAATTATAACAGTCGAGAGCAGCCCATGATATAAACCCTAGCCTCTGGATATATAGTCTCTAGCCATGCTCGCTCCCACTGCCGTCGTCTCCCCCCGCCCAAATATTGGATACCCACTGATCTAGAAAAACACCGCTGGCATTTCACATGTAAGCTAATAAATAAGCTTTAAACATCAATTTGCATCATGTATACCAAGCTTGTGGAGAATCATCAGACTGGTTTCTTAGTTCATTTATTTTGGCGGTCCCCCTGCCCTGTTCCCCACCCACCCCCAATCCCAGTGTGTGGCAGGCATGGACCTGTCAGAGCCAGGGGGATGGAGAGTCTCCCCCACTCCCTCTGCCTCCTGCCCTCTCTGCTCCAGTGCACAGACAATGAGGCGAGGGAGTCAGCCATGAGTCTGTGGCTTTTCTGCTCTCAAGAGACTGGAGGGAGGCAGGCCCCTTCTGTGCCTGAGTCAGGGGATGCTTGTGACCAAAGTGACTCCTCTTGCTGTCACCCTGCTCCAGCCCCTGCCAGATGGCGGTGCCTTCCATCCCCATTACCCTGCCTGCAAATCCCTTCAAATGGGTGCCATAGTCACTTTTCTGGGTGTAGTCATCTTCTTCCATGGGGACTTTTCCATGCCAGGAGCCTGTACTGGTAGGCTCCCTTTAGAGCCCCCCAAAAAGGGACAGTGGCAGGGGTGTGTAGAGACAGAGCAGAACTGATTCTGCTGCTCACCAGCAGCTCAGTGGGTGGTTGTGGGTCCCATCAGCAGGAAGTGTGGGGGAGAGGTGGCAGGAAGACACTTGCAGGGATCCCTGAGGGATGCAACAGGCTTGAAGATCTCTGAAAGGGAAGAGATTCTGCACTTGGTGTGATTTGCAGGACCTTAACAAGAATGAGTAGCTTGCCAGAGTAATTTTGGTGTTTGTCTATTTTTTTTTTAAATGGTGGGTACTATTGCAAAGAATATAACCCTTCTTCATGACACCTGGCCCACTAGAGAAAGAAATGCCTGAAAGTGGATCCTAATGAGCACTTCTCCCAGAGAAATTTGGGGATTTATCTCTCTTCTCCTACCCATTACAAGTCTCCAAGGCAGAAGGAAGCTATCACTTGCTGGTGCTGGTTCCATGGATATCCAGCAGGATCCCAGCAGGGCTTCTGGAGATGCTTGTCTAAGCTGTCCTTGTCTGCAGTGGGACATGCCAGGAAGATTCAGATGCAAGTCACTGGGCCTGTGGCACATCCTCATTCAGTTCACCTTACTGGTAACCTTCACAGGTGCTCTTTGGAGATCAGGATCTGAACAGTTCAAGGTCACTGTGCTCCACATTCCAAGACCCAAGATCCCATTCCATCAAATGACCAACATCCCAGACTTCAATGAGAAAGCTCTGGTGGAGACCTTCTCCGGCTCTTTTTTGACTGTGGCTCAGTGCTGGGGGCTTTGCCTTGCAGTGCTCCCCAAGGTGTAAGTCTGAGGCCTCAGCCCACAGAAGCTGCAGGTGATGGAATAAGTAGCTGGCTAAGGCTGTCACAGATAACAGCCAGAAAGCTGCTAATTCATGCAAGCCACCCTGCTCTCTGCTACAGATGCTGTCATCATATGGCTTGCTTTTTAGCTTTAATTTCCAGGAAAAGACCAAACAGTTGCTTCACAATGCTGTTCAGTTATGATGGACATTTTTGACACCTCATAAAGCACTGGTTACTGCCCCTGGGATTTGATCACCCCACTGCTCCACTACCAGATGTGTTAAATCTAGAGGATCCCAGTTTGCCCTGGGCATGCCAGGCCTGGGGGTCTATCCAAACCTCTCTGCTGGGATACTGAAAATCTTCTCACATCAGCTGCAAGACACAGGGTGTAGTCTCTGTATCTTTAGTCTTAAAAAGCCAGTCAGAAATTCTGGAGCTGACAGCCTGGCTCTTCTCTGACCAAATGAAGTTCCAAAGCCCAGAAGCAGGGTCAAATTCTCCCAGCAGAGAGCTCTCCTGTCTCTCACCACTTACACCTGGAGCAAGAGGCTGGTTTTGAGAGCTCAACATACATGGGGCCAACTGGCCCAGACATGGGGAAGTCACCAGAAACAATCAGAAATTGAGGGACAAAAGCACATTTGATGGAAACTAAAAGTTTCACTTTGACAAAGGAAGGATGACTATAGGTCTCCCTCAAGCTCTTTTTGTCTTTTGCTTAGGAAATAGCTCACAGCAAGTGGAGACCTGCATGTTGGCCATCAGTATGGTCTCAAAGGAAGATTACAGATGCAAAGTCACCTTATGATTTATATTCCCAAATACAGAGCCAGCCACAAGTCTCTGGTTGGCCTATTCACTAAGCAAGCACCTCATCGGCATCAAAGCAAGCTAAGATTCCCACATGGTTTCAAAGACACCTTCAATGGCATGAACAGCATGGATTTGGCTTCTCCATAAAAGCTGAAGCTGCAACCTACAAGCTGCACTTGCTTGAGAAGAGAAAGTGAATAGGAAAAACAGTGGCACAACTAGGGTGTCCAGTCTGTACAATGGGCATCCAGGGGTATTGCATGGCTGTGGCCTTACTGCAGACTAAATCCAGGACAGTGAGCCTTGCAGCACAGGTGGGCATGTATCTCCTGAAGGAGAATTTGAGATTTCATTTTCCCATGCTGGAGGGCTGTAAGGGAGTCATGAACATCTCTTCTTGTTTACCTGGCTTGAGATGTTGCCTGGCTGGAGGTACAGGAGAAGGGGAGGTGATTTCCTGTGGACAGCATTGTAGCTCACACTGCACCTTCCCCCAATGACCTCTTAAGTTTAATGAGAATGAAAGGAGTCCAGAGCAAGACTAGGTATGAACAAAGCCACAGCCCACCTTTGTTGGGCCATATCACTGAAAAGGAAGATGGAAATCATTCTGTTTTGACTTCCAGGGCTTGCTGACGAGCCAATAAAACCTTATGAACCAGCCTGCTCCCTAGATAAGTCCTAACACAGAACTATTATTAGTTAATTCATTAATGAAAGCCAGTAAATGTCGCCCACTCTTGTGAGACTTACAGTGAAGTGTCACAGGCCACCAAACAATACCAAGTCATAGGTGGTACTGAATTTGTGACAGAGACTCACAATTCAGGGTTTTTTCAGGCTTCAGTGGGATCAGACTTTGGAAAGGCAAGATTCAGAAGAGGATTGTCTTCAGGATGTAGTACAAAGAGACAAGATTGAAAACTGTGATGCCATGTGATTGTATTTTGTGGAAAGGGGGCACTTTCTCATGTGAACATCTCATATTCACATCACACAATGATTTGAAGGTGATGTCATTTTTGAGAATAGTGTGGGTTGGTGCGTAGCGCCTAAAAGTCTAAAAGGGTGAAGCACTAACACCTTGAAGTGGCCATATGTACCAAGGAGATGTCCTTCTGACCTGGAAAAGCAGAATAATGAAAAAATCCAACTGCTCTGTCCAGTACTGGGCCAGGTATTAGGTAATAATTTTTCACTTTCAATTTGAGCAAATCTCTTAGGTCTGCTGTGGGGAGACATCAAACATGAGAACCCACAATGCTGCTTTTATGGTGTTGCTTGTCAGAGCAGAGCTGCACTTCCATTACCTACATGTCCTCTGTCTGCTGAAAGGACAGCTTTCTAGGATGCTTGAGAACATCCATTCTCTTTTATAGCATACGCCATTCACGCTGCTGGCATATGCTGCCCATTGAAATAAATGGAGCTTGTCACTCTTGGATGTGTTCCTTGGAAATAAACGGTCAAACAAATTAGAACGCTGAGCCATGAAAATCCTTGTCCTTTTGAAAAATCTGTGCTGGATGTAGCTCATGGTTTCCTTAGACATTTGGGTGATATTTTTTGTTTTTCTATTGGTCATGTTTACTTTCTCTGAGGCTGTTCTAATAACAGGTCAGGAGTTTTGAATGCTGGCAGGAACAGCCTGCAACTGGGTAAATGGAAAAAAAAAAGTGTCCCATGAACAGAGGTACTATGGCCATCAGGTCTGGGTCTGAGTTCACCCTGGCTGGGATCTGCCAGTGCTTGTGGGACAGGCAGGACCGCCTGCTGCTCCATTGCAAATATGAGTGTGACTTCCCTGGGAGTGGCTGCTATGTTTAAACCAGTAGTCTCCAGCTGAAATATATGGCTTTTGGACAAAATCCTGATTATTTTTTGTCTGATTGCAGCCTTTGGCTTATGAACCTTGGTCTCCACTTCTAGTCTTTTCCTTTGCATGTTGGACTAGAGGAGACATGGCATTAAGATCCAGCTGCCACTGTAAAGAGCCAGATGTGCTCATGAGGGCTCATGTCCCTTTACTGCCACGTTGTCTTGACCTCTCCAAAGATCATCCTTGTGATGTCAGTGAGTATTCACAGCTCTCCTGAGAGAAAGGTGTTTTGAGAAATGGAGGATGATGAGGAGTTTTTAAAGGCAGAAGGGACCACTGTGAGCATCTCCCTGCAGGCTGAAGGCCCTAGGACTTCCCTCTTAATTTCCTTTATGAGCATTTTTCAGAAATAATACCTATTCATGGTTTAAACATTGATGGTGGTGGAGGACTCCCAATGATACCTGGCAAGTTAGTCCACCAGCTGTTTTTTCTCCACTGTTGAAAACACTGATGTGAAAAATAAGTATGCACACCTTCATCATCCAGCTGTGGGATTGTTCTATATCTTGGCCCCTGGATTAAGAGTTCTCTTTCATTATGTTATCAAGTTTAGATGGGATTTTGTAAACAGGTATATGCATGTGTGCTGTACTGCTGATACGCCTGCATGCACCAGTTATTAGCTTGGACTTTCCGGTCATGAAGAGCATAGCTACAGCTATTGCTGCTGCTCAGGTCAAATGTCTGGAAATTTTGGACAAATGAGAAAATTCCACCTGGGCAAACATTTCAGACAGAAAGAGAAGACATGCCTGAGTAAACCCAGACATCTGTTGGTCCTTCCTAGGTCAGTATTCATTAGTAGTGGCCATATTAATTCTGCAGCCTTCTTTTTGTTAAACTAACACGATTCAATGCCTTGTTATTACGCAGAAGAGACCAAGTCTGTTTTATTTCTAAGGTTGTTGTGATGATGGGATATTTTCCATTCTTCCTGCCCATATTCCTAGACCAGAAATGTGATGCTTAGCGTGCCAAGCTCTGAATGTAGAACAAGAAATACTTATTGTGCTCTACAGTGTGTCTGTAAGACCCTAATGCAGCCTGGATGCTCTTGGAATGGGTTTATTAGGAAATCATATCACACTAAAATTATGGAAAATGTGTAAAAACCTAAGAATGTTCACAGTGGGTTAGATCAAAAGTATCTTGTTTTCAGCATTACCAGAAGAGGGAAACCTGTAGAAAGAACATAAATCTATGGTGATACTGCCCTCAAATATTCTCCTGACATCCAGTTAATTAAAGTTTAATGCACTGGATGAATTTTCCTTTTCTGAATTTGTCAAGTTGTGGTTTGAATGCATGCAACTTTTCAGCATCTATAATTTCCCATGGAAAGGACTTCTCTGTGAGCCATGTGATTTAGGTAAGTGCATAAAGAGATGCTTGTAAACATGTTTGCAAATAAAATAGCCAAGTTTGCTGAATTACTGTGGCTTCTACTGCTGATGAGCACATGAAGAGTAGCATTGAGTATGTGGGCAGTAGTGCCTTATGTTTTCAATGAATGAATTTGGTTGGGAGCATAAACAGTGGGTGGATTAAAGCCAGTTAAGAAAAAGAGTAGGCATCTCCTGCAGTGTGGGTAAGAGGAAGGAAGCAAGATCAAGACCTGTTCCTTGATATTGATCACCTTTAATTAACTGGGCCAGGGTCTGAAAGTGAGACCAGTCATGCACAAGCACACACAATCATTACATAAGTTGGAGCCATGGAAAGTGTCCATCTGGATCAGGCACTAAAGGAGTTAACAAAACAAGCCAGAAACAGAGATGTGTTAACCTTTGCAAGGAACTCGATAGCAATCCCCACACATAAATGACTAGTGAGGAATTTGCAAATTAAGCAGGACAAATAAGAGGAACTTGGTGATTTTTATACAGGCCTGATGCACTAAATGGGGAGTGTAGGTTTATGTGTCTCCCAGACACACACAGCTGGCAGGCAGCAGTCAGTGAATTGAGGGGGAGGCAGACACTGTGTGCTTTGCCACCAAGGACCTTACCTGTGCACATGTGTGCTACTACTGGCTGCCAGGGTGAGGAAAGAAAAAGTAGATGTCAAGTCTAGCTGGCAGCCAATGCATCTGTCTTCTGTCTTTCACTCACCCACCCTCAACTCCAGTCGAGGTGGAACTTGGCTATTTTTAAATCTGATGTCTGTGTGTGTAGCCATGGGGAATGCTCTTTCCTATGAAAAAGAAAAAAAAATAGAAAAAGAAAAAAATGAAGATTTTGCAGCCACCTGCATTCCATAAGCAGATGTTTCTCCCTCTATTGATGCCAAGCACCCCAGCCCCACAGGCTTCCTTTCTTCGCTTGGAAGTAGAACTTGTAAAACAAAACCCAGTCATCATTACTGGATGCTCAGGCCAGTTGACCAGGGAAAAAAAGCTGCCATGCTTTTCTAACCTTACATGCAGGTAAGAATGGCCTCACAGGAGGTATCAGGTACTCTGCCCAGTTCAGTGTTTTTTCCCCAGCCATGGGTAGTATCAGCATCTTCCTGGAATGAGCAGGAAGGTTTTCACCAGCATGTGGAGTGTTGAAGACCATTTTATTTCTACTTGTATGGCTTAGGCCAACTGTAACTGGCTTTATGTTGGCTTCTGTGAGTTGTATGGTCATTCCTGGTAAAGGAGAAGGCAAACTGATTTATTCCAAGAAGTCATTCAGGCTTAACAAATTGTTTTTTCTATCAAGATGTTTCCAGGGAATACAATCAGGTGTCTGAAAAGGCACTCCTTTCCCACAGAGGCGTACACCATATCCTAGGCTCCATCCCTGTACAGGTTTAACATCCTTCAGCAGCTGCTTCTCCCTCAACTTCCAGACCTCTGGCTCTCCATTCTTGAGCATGTAGAACATGGTGTTGGGTCTTCTGTGTCTTCAGTGATTTCCATTGACCACCTTCTCCATTTGACTGAGGCTATGTAGCACAGGTGTCCTGATTTTTGAGATTCTCTCTGAACTTAAACCAGCTAGGTCACTAACTGCAGGATGTTCCTCTCCTTCCATTCCCATTATTTTGAACTCTGTCTCCTAGTGTGGGCCCTAGAGTTGGTTTTGCATCCTCTTCTTGGACACGTTTCCTCATATCTTTCTCAATATGAAATTTGTCCATTGGAGACTGTTATCCTTCCTGTCTGGACCCCTTATTTTCCCTTTTGTTTCCCCATGCTCTAATTTATTATTTTTCATCATAAACTATTCTCAAACTACCTAGTTGGGTGGCCCCTTGTTTGAAGGAGAGAAATCTTAACAAGAAGACTGGCTGGTCAGGACTCAGTCCAAGTACAGAACACAGCCTCCCTGAAGGATAAAATAACTTCTGTTATCTTTTCAGGATTTCCTCATGAACTCAGACCATTTCTGTTTGTATCTATGACAATGCTTGATGCTTATAGGAGCTCTACTGAAACATCCTAGGGCAGTAACTCCTTATATATATGTATACATATGAATTCAGATAGGGACGTTTGCAAGGCAGCTTCTTTAGATTCCTCTCAGGTTCCAGATTTTCTCCTCGTCTTCTTAAGAAAAGTCCACTTTAGGGCTACAATTAAAAATTAAATAAAGAAGTAAAGCAATTGCATGTGTAGGAAATTTCCTGTTATAATTCACATTCTAATTTACTCCTTCTGTGGCCTCTGTGTTCATGTCTGCAGGGTTAGTATGAGACATATGAGTCTGGATTTTTTCTGGAGTCATGATTATGTAAAATTACAGCATCCCCTTACAAAAGTGCTTCTAACCCTCCTGGTGTTGAGATGAATTTGAAACTGTGCCTGGAGAGTGTCAGACGCAGAGAAGTATGAATGTGTATGAAGAGTACTGAGGTCAAAATTCCATGAGATATGAACTATCTTGCATCATTTTGATGGGGCACAATTTCATCGTTCACAGTTACTGACAAGATTTTTAATAAGATTAGAGATGTAGTAAGATGCTGTAAAGCACTTGAAAGCCCATATGGCTTAGCAAGTGTATGAATTTCTAGGAGGTGAAGAGTGCCTGATGTTGAAGGCTGTGGGATGGAAGATGTTTCCATTTCTGTGTATTGTAGTTAAATGTTCAGCTCTGTGTAGCTCCACTTCAGCAGTCTTTCTTATCCCTTTCAGGGCTGTGCCCTTTTCCCCCAAGAAACTCTCACTGAATGACTGGAAAGGGACATTTTACAAAGGTTTGTAGTGACAGGACAAGGGGGAATGGCTTCAAAATGAAAGAGCGTAAATTTAGATTAGACATTAGGAAGCCATTCTTAACTCTGAGGGTCGTGAGACACTTGCACAGGTCACCCAGAGAAGTTGTGGATGCCCCATCCCTGGAAATGTTCATGGTCAGGTTGGATGGGGCTTTGAGCAACCTGGTTTAGTGGAAGGTGTTCCTGTCCATGGTGGGGGAATTGGAACTAGGAGATCTCTAAGGTCCCTTCCAACCCAAACCATTCTAGGATTCTAGAGCGAATTCAAACCTTTCTTCACCAAGACTCAGCTATCAGGAGTTTTTATGCAGAAGAACAGTCTCCTGCCTACCTCCATGAAGTGGCTTAGTATAGAGCAGTAACTAATGGTGCTCTGCTAAACCAAATAAGCTCACACTCTCAGGTCTGCTGATGCTGTCATTCTCTGATCCCAGTGTTTAGAGAACATTCTCAACAGAATTATTCCACAGACTGGTGGTAGCTGTAGTCTCCATAGGGTCATTTACAAAGCATGGCATCTCTGAGTCCTTGGTTCCAGAAAAAATGAAACCTCTAAGCTGGTTTTAGACTGTAAACACTCTTGCTTGCTATTGACCATAGTTTGCTTGTATTCAGGGCCCAGGTTTAAAGAAATAAAGTTAAATCTTAGGCTGTCTTGAAATTCTTTTCTGGTTTTCTCAGGTAAGGTCTCTCCACTGCTCACTTTCTCCAGAGTCTCTTAGAATGTGGACTCTGTTGTGAGTTGTCTCCCTCTGTGTAGTGGGTATGAACTTCCTGACAACTGCTGCTCTGCAGTATTGAGCAGAAGCTAATGCAGTTTGATTCACCACTCACTTAGGGCTGACAGAAGAACTGGCCAGTCTTTTTGTGGCAGTTTAGGCTACTTTCATATCCAGCTGTCTGCCTCCTCCACCAGCAGCCACAAGTGATTGCCCCGTGACAGAAAGTCTCAGCAGCTCTAGTTCGTCATCTGGTGCCTCAGTGCTTTTATGCTAATGCACCAAACTTCGCCATGGCAGAGGCACAGGAGGATGCACATTCCCATCTGCCAATTCTGCAAAGGGAGTAATGGGAGGAGGGTCACCAGGAAGTTTCTTAAACTGCTGCTATGGGGCTCATCAAAGCTCATCTGTCGGAGCACTAGAGTGAATCAAGTTACTGGTAATTGAGATCAGTATCACTGGTCTGTGCCTGAGCAGACTGCAGCTTGCAGGGTATGGAGGCTCCAGCCCAGCCCTGAGTCCTTAGAGGCTTAGGTCTTAAAGGGAAAAGTCTCTGCTTTCTTGATGGATTCAAGATTTCATGACCGTATCCATATTTTATATGCTATAGCTGGAAAATGAGTACGCTTTTCATTCAGAGCTTGTCATCTCAAGGAAAATTACAGGATGGGTCACGGAAGGAAGCAAATTATGGACTGCAGCTAATAAATGGCCATTTACTAGGGCTGCAAAGACTCAGGAGATGGAGGGTCTTCAAGGCTGCAGTTTCACAAGCAAAATTAACATTTTGCTGCATGGAGTTTGACAAGTATATTCAGGCTCTTTATGAAAATCCCTCAAGAGAAAAGAGATCTCCCTTTTTTGTGAAATGGGGAGCATGGGCAGGTAGCTGGGGAGGAGAGAAAGATTAAAGGTTACAGGCAAGGCTTGGTTTTTCATCCCTGCTCAGAAAGTTTGGAGGGAGACTATTTCAAAGAATGTAGCCTGGCTCTGGAAACATGCCTTCTCAAACAGCTCAGCCTGGCTCATGGTCCATTTGCAGGAAAGCAAGAGGTGAGCCTGCACCCGCTACAAGCATCAGGCAGGGGCACCAATGTGGCAGCTGGCTCCTGTCCCTCTTATGGCTGCTCAGGCATTTCCCTGTGGCATATCCCTGTAAAACAGAGGCATCCCAGAGCCTCAGCAGAGACTGAGACTTTGCCATGGTGCAGACATTGGTGCTGGGCTCCCCCTCACCAGCTGGACTGCTCTTCCAGCAGCCAGGAAAAGCAATCATTGGCAAAGGTAATGAGATGGAGTCAGGCACACTATGTAAATACTGTTTGGGCTACATTCATAATCCCACACCATGAGCCACGTCTCCATGAGAGAGGCAGTCTGGCCCCCTTGGATAATTTTAATCATTTCTGACATGAAGACTTCTTCTCCTATTTCATGACTTATTTCCCCAGTATCATTTAAATGTATTAAAACACTGTTAGCGTAGAAAGTAGGCATCATGTTAGCATAATATCTAATCAGAACTAGTCTGCCTGTCCCCGCAGGGTTTATTTATTTATTTATTTAGTGTCTGTTTGTGCTGTTTTCTTGTTAGATTGGAAAGCCCTTCCTTGACATACTCATTTGTTCTGCTGTGTAATAGAATAGGATCCTTCAGAGCTGCTGACATCTGCTTTATTTTTGAGATCTGCAACTCTCAGCCCACAAAGCAACAATGATAATAATAATAGTGATAATAATAATCATAGTGCAAGAAAGCCTGAGAAGTGAAGTTAAGCATGAAGAGAAGAAGACAAAAAATGGATGAGGAGAAAAATGGGCTGGCAAAGAATGTTTCGATCACTGGGAGTGTATTTTTATCAGCCCTGATTCTCCACTCATTTACTCATGCTTTATGATTGCACTGCCCTGTGGACTGCAATTAATTTCTTTGTGACTTGCAATATTGCAAGGGAGAGGGGATCAGGCACTGTGGCCTGTGTGATCAGGACACTTGTTCTCAAGTATATTCAGCTCTGGTCTCACTCAAGTACATTGCTTTGATTTCTCAATGGCATTGCGGTATTGATTTTGAAGAGAATTAGTTTCTTCAGAGCTCCTAAAGATCTGGCCACTGTGATTTCTCAGGGACTTATTCAGCCTCCTCCCCCACAACTTTATCCTCACATGTCACAGCTGAAATAATTGGCATTGCACTATATCAAACTGGCAGGATGCAGTCCTGAAGGCTGAGGGGAATCAAATCCAGAGCAAGGCTTGACAAAAAGCTGCATGAGGAAGAGAGTTGTTGGGCTAAGCACTGTCTGAAATAGGCCTGGTAGCCATGACTGTCCACTCCAGGTCATCTCGTCTGAATCCTGCTCTGTACAGGGCTTTGTACTAAGGAGAGGAGACTGAACTGCGAGGAGGTAAATGGTAAGAAAAGGTACAAAAAGGAAAGAAAGAAGAAAGGAGTAGGAAAAGAGGAAGGAGAAATTACAAAAAAAAAAAAAAAAAGGAAGAAATAAAAAAGATTTCTAGCAGTAACATCAAGTCATGCTGAGCTTCTAGTGTCCTTGAGGGTGGTGAACTTATTTGAGTGTGTTAATCTAAGTAGTTGCCACACCATCCACTAATGTAAATTATTCATGCTTAGGAATTCTGCATAATTTTTGACTTGAGATGGAAACAAAACTTAGGACTTGTGGTATTGAAAAGTTGGGTTCTGATGACAAGTTTCATGGCTGATCTCAATAGTTGTGGCCAGTCAATAAGCAAACAAACCTAGAAGGTCTTGAAATTGGTAAATCTACCTCATCCTGAGCAGCTGAGAGCGAGTGGCTGTTTTGCTCTTTAGCCTAAGGCCTTCTGTAATAAAAACAGGGTGGCTGAGCAATAGAGAGACCTTAAGAAGTCTAAATAGCAAAGGCACAAAACCACCCAAGCCCAGAAGCAAAACTCGGGCTCCAGCATTTGTTACCCTCCCCCTTTCAGGAGGACAGTCTGGGCTAAAGACTCTCACTCATAATGATTTTACCATGTCCCATTTCTTCTGGCCCAGAGTTTGGGTGTCCTCAGAGCCCCCAGTGCACACTATTGCTAGCACTGGTGTAATTATTTTTTACTCCAGACATAGGTGTGACATCTTACAAATATGGGTAGGGTCACCTTTCTGCCGAGTTCCTGATGTATATGGCATGCAGGCATAGGGTAATACAAAATAGGAAATGGGCTTATGAAACTAGAGATGGAAAAGATTTATGAGGTCCTGTCTGCTCCTTTTTTCTCCTGTCATATGCTTGTAAAGCATCGTACCTCTATTACTGTTTTGACTAGTTTTAAATACTCTAGCCACAGGATTTCTGTGTCCCATTGGATGTTTTCCATCTACCAGCAGCTCTCATATGCTCAAGAGGTGCTTCTGGAGACCTTTTCGCATGTTCTACAGCTTGTCTAATTTGCCACTATTTGAGATACATCAACCTGTGGCATCCTTCAAACACGTAGAAGCATTTTAGTACCATTCCATTCCATTCCATTCCATTCCATTCCATTCCATTCCATTCCACCATTTTCTTTCAGGAAGCACTAGCAGGAGTAGTTTTCCCAGGAAGCTAACGGATTCTTACACTTCTCATGAGCGACGCTGTTCCACCAAGCTGTATGGGCCAACAGAGTCCTTCACTGGCATGGGACTGTGCTCACCACTCTTTCACACATCATGATTCAGGCCTGTGGGAGTGGCCACAGGCTGGCTAGCAAGCTCTGTCTTTATAGGTCCAGATCGCTTTTTCCTTCCTCTATGTCCTGTTCTGTGCTTTCTTGTTTTGCTCCTTAATGAAGTCCCACAATACTTTTCTTGCTCTTGTTGCTGTTTCTGCTGTCCACTGGATGCTGCCAAGAGCTGCTCTTCCCCATAGTCTTTCCTCAAAATAAAACTGTTCTATCCAAATTTAGGGTTATTTCTACTGTTCTTCAGTTTGTCCTTGTAGTTTGCTCTTGTGTTTGTGGAAATAAGGCATTTACAATTGGTTCATTAGGAAAAAAAACCCCATTTTGGATATATTTAAATTGTATCCGTGCTTGTACTCCTTAGTGGGCCAATGCTTTTGAGTTTGAGAGCCAGAGGATGAAGTAATAATACTTTTCTTGCCCTGTTGGTTAAATAGGACTTAGAAAAGCTCTGAGAAATTTGAATATGCCAGTGGTTCTTGGCATAGGAGAGGCTGGAGTGGGCCACAGTCTCTTGAGGTAGGTGGGCTAAGTGTGCCGACAGAAAATGAGCTGCAAGTTCAGGATGCAAATTTATGGGAAAACATTGAGTTCAGCTGAAATGAAAAAAAAAAAAAAAAAAGTGGAAGGTATATTACCTTTACTGAAGTGAGGAGAAGCCTTATGGCTTACAGGCTGGCTGATAGGAAACAAGAGCAGGTGATAACAGGCTGTGGGGAAGTACTTTCTTGTGAGAGAAATCTGCTACCTCTCCTGGTTTAACCAATGGGAAAATATTATCTAAAGAGCAAGATCAGTGAGCTCTGTTTGATGAGGACCATCATGGGTGTCATTTCAAGAAGAATCCTCACAAGCACTGTTAATTATCGATCCAAGCACAGTGGCTCGTATTTTTATACCTGAGTGAATAAAATTAATCTCAGATCTTAACATCTAAATAAAAGTGTCATTTATCTCCCACAGCAGCTAAGGCTAGAGAATTTACGGATGTACAAGAGCTCTGAAGATAAGGCCCTATTTGTTTCTCTATTTTTGCAAACTTAACTATGGTCACCCAAACCAAGATGTTTTGTGCTCTGTTCCTATGGATATGATCACATAATCCAAAGCAATTTAGCCAAACTAGAGAAATCAACTACTCAGAATTTCCCTCAGACACCAAACATGCCAGTTTTCTTGTACTCCTGTGTCACCTCATTATGGGATATTGATTTCAATTACCATGTATTTCAGAAAATTCCCTGGGTAATGCTCTGGTGATTTGCTCCAAACAGGGCACCACAGTAATCTTTTGGCAGACAGGAGAAACTGTCAAGCAAAACCCTGTCAACCCAACAGACCAAATTCAGCCCACTGCCCTGTTCCTGTTCCTCTTGCAGTATCTCTGAGGTGGAATTGAGCTGGTTTTCATATTTGTTCACAAATCAAGTGAGATTCAGGATCCTTTGCTTAAAAGTGCCATATCACATGTTGCCACCTCTTGGCGTGATAGCCCAGTGAGAAAACACTGCAGTAATAATGTTGCCCTCTAGCCCTGAGGATAGCAAATACCCAGTTCTGCTGGGAGATAGATGCATTGGTAATTAGCAAATGTTTGAACATGCTGTACCCTGCCAACTTATACCCAACCCGATGCTACGCTTCCCATTTACATTTTACATCTATCGTTGCTGCTGGTGAGGAGCCCTTAAGCATCTCTTACTGTATGATGAATGTCAGTAAAGCTGTGGTACTTCTCTTAAGCTACATCAGTTGACACAATATGGGAAAGGTAGTGAAGAGCTAGGAAGTTTGATATGAGCTCCTCATGGGCTCTTAACAGAACCAGAACCATCAATTCCATCATAAGTTTTGGACTAGAAAAAGATGTCATGGGAGCTGGCCATGAGTACTAAACTTGTTTAAACACCAAACACTATTCAAACTCTTGCAGGAGAACAGGAAGACTGGAAAGTAGACAGAGACACTGATGTTTAGGGGGGTTGTCATTCTGGTCATATAAGGTCATAGAACATTCTGCTTTTAATCGAGTAAATAGAACAAATTTTATCTGAAACAATATCTGCCTTTAGACATGACACTGCTCTGACAGTCTGGAAACTCAGCTCTTTCTGCATGTGTGATCCAGTTCTCATTCATTCCAACAATCTCTGATTGCTGGACTCTTAGCCTTCTTAGGGCAATTTTGTCCCTCAGCTAGTGACACTTATCCAGTGTCATTACCTTACACTCAGTGAGATGCAGGATACTCCTGGTGAATGACTAAGGTTCAGAGGAATAACCAGTGTGGTCAGGGGGATTACATTAGACCTGATCAGACTGCCATGAGTCGACTTCTTATGTTGCCTTTTCAGTTTCTTCATTGCAAATCAAAGCAACTTTACCACTGCAGAAATATTCTGTGTGATTTGTTACAGGGGTGGCTCAGAATAGAAGATGACTTTGTGCCTTCATCTTCCATAAAGGCATCTAGATAAAAAATACTTTCAGAGCTGTAGTTCACCATCTCTAGCATCTTCTTGGCTTTCTGATTTGCTTCCTTTCTATGCTTCCTTGAGGACAGGTAAATAAACCTTTCTTTTAAAAGGCTTTATTCAGAGAAGAAACCAGGAAATCTGACATTTCCGAAAATAAGGGTTTGGGCTGTAGGCCATCTTCAGGATTTGCAGAACTATTCTCTGAATTTGATAATCCTCGTGGCTATTTTTCTTCGCTGAAGCTTGGATTGTTGTGTCAACTAGAGTAAGGGTCAATCTATGAAGTAATATTAGATATCAGTGGGGTCAATATCCTGTTTCGAATGTTTCACAAAACTCCAGCAAAGAGAGATCATGCACATGACTAATCTTTATGGAGCATGATTACAGATCTGGTCCTCTTTGCCAACTCCTTAAAGTAGAGCCAGATTAACACCTTCTTGAGAGCTGGTCTCAAAGAAGCTCCACTTCAGACATCCATTAGTCCCCTGCCCCTTCCTGCCTCCCCCAACACCAGACAGGTACCATATTTAGGAAAGGATGATTGTCATTTTGGTATTTAAACTAGATATGGTTAACTCCAGGTGCTGGCAGTTACCAGATTTTCAAGTTGTCCACTGTTCCTGAGAGCAATTTTCAAGGTCACCATGTTTTGAACATCAGCCATTTTCCTCACGTGACAATGTCCTCCCAATGAAGGTATCATCCTCACCATTCTTGACAAGCATCCTGGGAAGGGATCCCTATGGACCAACTCCCATTTGCTGTGATGTGATTTCATGTGAGTCTGTAAAAGAACAATGGAAGGGATAAAGATGAGCTATTTAGCAGGAGTCTTGGTGCCATTGACATGCCTGGAGTGGGATTTATCTCTGTTAACTTCTTATGTCCCCACTTCATCTGAAATAGTTCCTCCTGGCTCCCTTTACCACTGGAGATGGAGATGCTCAGCACTGATCACATAAATCCCACCCCCAGCTTCCATAAGAGGCCCATGCAAGTCACATACATAGGTCTGGCCTTCTTCTGAGCTGAGATTCTGCACCTTGCTTCTCCATGCTGGGCATATTAATTTTCGAATCAGTTCATACTGAAAAGGAATTTCCATTTCTTCTACAACTGACAGCAGCAGAAAAAAATGCTGTAAGCATTGCTGTAAGACTTCAGAAAGGCTCTACCTCATTCTGGTATTGGTATCTCCCTACCAAAGTCATGGCCCAAACACCAATTTTTTTTTTTTCTGTTGGGATCTTAATCCAGTAATTTGTGCTACAATTCCAAGACCCCTTTGTGATTTCTTTGGTTATTTGGCATCTCCACAGGGGTCTTCAGAGAGACACAGAAAGTGGGTTTCCCAGTTTCTTCTCTCACTCAGTAAGTGAGACCCAAGTTTTCATAAGCGTTGTACAGACATAGGAGTTCTTGCTGTGAAGGATTTCAGCAATTTTGTTTCTGCCAGTCACCTCCAGGCTAGTGAGAATGTCCAGACAATGCACACGTCCTCAGAGGTAAGCTGCAGGTGAGGCAGCTCCTCTGGCTCCATTTCTCACATCCCCATAGGATGTCCAGAGGGTAGCTGTAATCCTCTTGGTGGCATGGAGCTGGTGCTGGGGTTCTCAGATTGTACCCATTCTGGCCTGGGGTGGGGTGAGAAGCCCTGATCTCTGTTTAGAGCTCTTCTCAGATCCTTCAGAGTGGCCTTGTTTGGCCTGACCGATTGCGAGGAGGGCTGTTGCAGGGGCAGAAGGGCGCAAAGGTGAATTTACCGCATTTCCATGGGCTTTCCCTTGGATTTGACCTGGTATTTTTATACCTCTTCCCTGATCTCTCTCAGCCCCAATCTCCACCCTCAGAACAAGACAGACTTGCAGGCAGTGTAAATGGTTGCTGCTCCACCCAAGGCAGTCCCCCAGAAATCACAGCAGCTGTGGACCCTCTTCTCACCTCTCCCTATTTCCTTTCTTTCTCCTGATCTCTTCACTTCTTTGTCTCCCTCCTCCCCACTTTTTCTGCCGTTGTTTTTTTCTTTACCCTGTTCCCTCATGATCTCCCTCTGCCTGTGTCTCTCAGTCCCTCTCCCCAGCTCACTCTCTCTGGAGACAGGTCTAGTGGCCTGGTTGCCATCTGCTGCCTGGGCTGTTTTTTGTGTGAGTGCGTACGCGTATGCGCGCGCGCGGGTGCACGTGGGGTTTTTTTTATGAGGTTGAGATCAGATGGCATCTAATCGATCGTCATGGTCTCCATGGTTACCTGGGTGACAGAGTAGTTGGGAGAGACACATACTCCAGCCTGGGGCTGTCAGACCATTCCTGAGAGAAATAATAAAAAAAAAAAAAAAAAAAAAAAAAAAAAAAAAAAAAAAAGAAAGAACAAAAAAAAAAAAAAAAAAAAGAATAAAAATCAAAGCTCTTCCATCACATTTTACGCATTTACATCTTCCTCAGATCCAGGAAAACGTAGTCTGTGCTTCTATTTTACATTGTCACCCTTTGACTTGGCTCGAGGAGGAACAAAGCAGACTTGTTTTCCTTTCTGCATGGCACAGGCACAAAAGTGAGCCCCATCTTTGGGAGAAGCTTCCCTTTCCCCTTCTGCTTCTCTGAAAGGTTTGATTTTTTTACTTTTTTTTTTATTCCCCCCCACTCACTGTTCTAACTGTAATGATTATTTTTATTCTTCTAAATTGGTTAGTCTCTTGAATTGACTAAAGGCAATTTCCCAGGTATTCTCTGGGAAAAGAATTACAGTTTATTAGTATGAGCAGTATCTTTTTCTCCCTGGCCTAAGCCCCTAAGACCATCTTCACCTCTTGTTGTGAGAGATCAATCAATCCATATATGATTCTATGTTTGGAAGCAAGTGGAGTGTGATTCTGAGGATGAATTATGGAATTAGGTGAGTTTGTTGTCTTTAAAAGCAGATTGAGTTGGGCATGGCAACATCTCCGACCATGGTAATTAGTGTGTCAGGAGCACGGGAACTAAAACCACACAGTGCAGAATATGAACCTGCATGAATCGGGGGAGGAGAAGGATACTGCTGCATTTCAAACAATCTCATTGTGGCAGACACCCCTCAATAATCCAAGAATTTCACAAAGTTTGCCTACAGTGCACCACCCAGGTACACCCTATCTGGTTCTCTCATAGCCATATTCTGCCTGGTGCAACACAAACTTGGGTTTGATTTGACCTCAGCATGGCCCCCAAAAGGCAATCAGGTTACATCTTCTGTTGTCTGGCTGCAGCCAAAGTGTTAGTGCTCATTAAAGCTCGCCCATTGCAGTGCTGGGGCAGCTGCTGCCTGGCCATGTTCCTGCTCATGATAGCACACAGAGCTTTGGAAATGGCAAATGTAAGCACAGGCAAAGGGAGATAATAGCAGCGATGAGCACAGCTGTGATGGGCTGAGAGGCTGGTGACCCATCAGAGTTCTCCAGAGATCCAGAAGTGCTGACTTAATGCTGCTTACTATGAAATACATCAGGTCAGAGCACCCCTGGACAAGGGGTTTGAGAGCTGGATATGCCTTTACTTTCTCTTCCCCAGTTCTGAAATAAACAGACTTCTAGTTGGAGCCTGTGGTCTTGCTTTGCTTTTTTGCCTTCCTGGTAGAAGCACAAGGTGCCCAAGTTGGGTCGCTCAGTTCAGGCTGCAGATAGGCACTGAGGGTGGTATTAAGATGTTGAAGGGGTGTCATTGCAGGTGACATTCTATCCAGTGTGCATGCACTACCCCCGAAAGGTACAGGTCTTTAAACTGTTTATGTGTGATCTGCCAAACTCCTTTGTTTAAAAAAAAAATCCATGATCATGCCTGTTTGAATTCTGATTATGCTCCCTCCCAGCAGCATAACATCCCTGCTTATAACCAACAGGGTGGGAAATCCTCTGCTCTTCAATATTCCCTAATGTTAAATAACATGGGCCTCCTAGATTTTCATACTGTACAAACACAAACTAATTAAGGTCGTACAAATACATCCCAGGCAGAGAATGAGAATCTGCTCACTTGAGGGAAGACCGCTGGCTTCCACGTCCCAGGGAAAGCTCCCTCACAGTTCACATTGTTCTTTTTGCAAGGGATAATTTATGGTAAAGCCAGTTTCCACTGAAACAGCAGACGTGCACAGAGAGGGGAAAAAAATGTAAACACAACAGCATCTTTGTGAATGCAGCAAGGTGCTGGTGCCTGCCTCTGCATGCTCCATAATATATTAATACACACTGGCTGGCCAATCCCACTGGAGCATTCAATCATGCCACATTATAATAGAATTTAATGGAGTTGACAGCTAAGACCTAGTTGCTGGAGACATGTGAAAGACCTTTGCAATGAGGATAACAATTAATAAAGGAAAACGCCATAGATTTTTGGAGAACCTCATAAAAAAGTAAAATATCGACATTGATCACGGCATGCAAGGATATTAGACACGTAAATCGAGCTATTGCCTTTATTTATTTATTTGCACATCTTTAATATTATAGGCACAGGTTTCCCCAAGGCCAAAATGCAATTTCTCTCTCCATTTCTCAGCAGGAGCTTTTCATCTCCCTATTCACTAGGTTTTGAATTGCACATTTAATAAGCGATAAAGAATTCCTGTCTCTTTTCCTTGGGCTTTCAGCCCACAGTTTTTTCCTGCCTTCTGTCTTGTGATGGAAACAACAATCCCCTTTACCTGGTAGTAGGCTGCTTAGGGATGTGGGGACTGTGTAAAAGGGGACCTGGAGCCCACAGGGAGTGTCTGGACTTCAGTGTCTGCTGATGTGTTTTGTATGCCAGGTTGCACTGGGCAAGGCAAAGAGTGCATGGGATCAACATAAAAAGAGGGAGAAAAAGTCTACAAACACTGTAAACCAGCATTTCCCTCTCTGCCTCACCAGATATTTTTGGTAGGAGGAACAGCTTATGTCTTCACTGCCTTCATCCCTTGTCTGGGCAGAGACATTCTTCACCCTTCGTGGAATATTGTAGTCATTTTAAAGAATCAATCCTGTGGGTAAACTGCACCTAGCTCAATCCTCTCCCTGACAGAGGTGGCAAAAATTTCATCAGCCTGCAGCTGGGAGCATTGCTGGGCTCCCACAGGCTTAAATCTCTCTGGATTTCCTTGGCTGTGCTCAGTTAACACACTCCTGAATCAGGGCTGGCTCCTCGCCCCAGAGAAGTCCTGGACAGCGTTTCCAACAGTATTTAGGTGTGAATTGGTACCTGGTGGGATATTTAGAAACACACAGGCTCCTCACTGGCCAGAGGTAATGCCCAAGCCCCTGATGCTCACAGTCCCTGCATCTGTAAAGGCCCATGTAGCACTGGAGAGCTGCCCTCACAGAATGACAGGCTTCAGTTCCTTCTGGCCTCAACTTCACCCCACCACAAGCCCACTCATCTCACTGGGCTTCTTCTTAACCTCCCCTGATGAACTCTGATGACAGGATCAGCCCCAAATGAACCCAAGCATCTGGTAATGTAAAGGTCCACCTTCCTTCAGTTAGACTCAGTGATCCTTGTGGGATCCTTCCAACTCACGATTGCTTCACATGGTTCTATGATTCTATGAGTCCAGCTGTGCAACCTCAGCGTGGGGTAGCTTGGGGCATTGAGTTCACATCAAAGCCATTTGGAGCAATCAGGAAAAAAACTGAGGGGTCAAATCCATCACTGGTTTAGGACTGTAGAGACTGATGGTGTTATAAAAGGGATGACTTTAGCATTGTGTTTAGAAATTAAAAACAGCTGAATGGATACTTGAATGGGCATGGTGCAGTTGTAAATAAAGGGACTAAATAATTAGATACTTCCATTTCACAACCAGCTGCAGTAGGTTAATTTCTTGTCAGGTAAATGAACCTTGTTTTTCTTTCGCTTACCTATGCACAGATGCACTTCCTCAGGACAGGTGACATCTTGCTTGGAACAAAAGAGACCATTTGTCCATATCACAGCAGCAGCGACTGCACCATGTCATCTCATGCTCTCCTCCAGCAAATTGAGTTTGTCAGTGCTCAGCCACACAGCTGAGTGGAGTGCTGCATGATGCCTCACCTCTCCTGGGAGAGAGAAGTTGGCATAAGCCATATCGTAATGGGATCCAGAAACAAAGAAGCGTGAATGAAGTGCTAATTGCATTCATAAAGACATTAACAAAGGAATTAAAATGGCAGAAGCTTCCTTTCCCCCTCAAGGTTCATATAAACAACCAAAAATATATTAATAATCGCTGAGGTTTACACTACTTTGAAGGGATTATACAGAGATAGGGCATCAGGGCTTAGAAAGACCATTTCAGTGGTCTTTTTTTATGGGATTCTGTATCAGAGATGAGACACTACGATTCTTCCATTTATCCAAATTTGTTCTTTTCTTTCTGTCTTTTCTCTTGTCTTTATGCTCCCTTCAAACAACAGTAAGACTGCTCATTTTGCCCTGAAACTTTTAATATGCTGTAAAAATAATGACATCATATTAAAAACTGTAAATTTTCCTAAAAAATCCCCAAAACAAAATGAGAGAAGTTTGCCCAATGGCACAATGGAAGTTGCTTGTGTAAAATGGCCTGAAACATGCTGCCTGTGTTTTTATATCATTCAATTCTGCTTACTTTTCCATGAAAAAGGGGGGAAAAGTCATGCTTTTTGCTTTTTTCTCAGTTTCTACATGATTTCATCCTTCCATTGCCAAACTCTAGCACTTGGTTCTTATTCGCATTGCTACTTCTGAGAAAAAAACACTTCCTGTGAAAATTCTCTCCAATCAATGTGGTCTTTCCTCGCCCCCCATGAGAATAGGACTATTAGTCTTAAACATGGAAAGAGCTAATTTCACAGATCCTAAATTCTGAGGCTATTTTAAATTGCTTGTATCAGCAAAATTATAACTCTTTCAACTACTTAGCTGTATTTATCACACCTCTCCAACTCCTGCACTCACCTCCCTTCCACCTGCTGTGATGTGGGTGTTGTGCTAGTGACAGCGACAGCTAAAGTCAGCTAAACAGTTTGTTCTGTTCACTAATCTTCAGTCACTCATAACTTTCTAAAATGTTTGTTCTGAAGGCTGCAATCTGCCAGTTTCTCATGACCACTCAAAGGTGGATTTCTCTAGGAAAGATGAGTCCAAGCCATTCAGCAGTTCTGTAGAATGAGACACTTCTATCACCTTAGGGCTGAGGCTGAGGTGCCTGCAGAGGCACCATGCATGGAGAAGAGGACCATGAACCGACACAGGGAGGTTGCCAGCCCCGTGTCTCTACATGTGCTCCATCCCCAGCTGAGACTCAGGACTTGTGAGTGCCAGGATTGGTGTTTCCAGCTCTGCAGGGCAGAAGGCAGGGAGAAGTCAGGAGCACATGCAGGGAGATGAGATGGGATATGCCACAAACACCTGAAGGAATGAAGCTCAGACCTTCATGCATGTGAGAGGTGTGTGGGAGCATGGGGATGGGGCCTAGGATGGGGTTTCTGACTGGAGAAGGGGAAAGGCACTAACCAAGGGGGAGGGCTTGTATAAGGTGGGACAGGGTAGGCTGAGAGAGCAGAGGGGCACAATCCCTCCAGTATTCTCTGCCCTCGGGAAGAGGGTCTTCTCCAAATAGTGTTTGGGACATGAGCAAACAAGAGAAGCCATATCCAAAAACATTTTGAAAGAAGAAAGAGAAGAAAATAGACCCCTTTGTGCTGCATGGAGTATGAAGGCAGAGATTATGCTACTGGCTAATACCCCAGCCCCTTTAAAGCATTTGAGCCATTCAGGGTTGTGTCCTAGTTTCAAGAGCATACCTCTTTCCATGGTGTGCACAGTTCTTTCCATGAAAGCCAGATTTGGGATCATTAGCACAATGAGGACTATTGGAGCTAAAACATAAACAGTGGTGTGGTAGTTGGTATTAAATCCTAATTCTGAGGTGGATTTAAAGCCTGTAGAACCTCCCACAATAACATGACCTCTCCCACCCCTTACTTCTCCATTTTTGCTTCCCTTCTTTACTCCTGGACACAACAAAATCCCTCAGAAATACACTCATAGACCATCCTTTCTCCTTTGCCCCTGTCCTGTCCCCAACAAGGTCCTGCCAACACCTCAGTGGAACCTCCATCTGTGGTGCTCTCCTGGCACTACTGCACTGCATCAAGAGCTCCTGAGGTCACATGCTAGAAGTATCATGGAAGGAGTGATAAAAAGAGCTGGTGCTAGGATGAAGAATGAGCAATTCTCCCACACTAAATGCAAAAACTGAAATTAAAGCAATTTTCCATGTTACAGACAGCTACAGGAAAACTGGTTACCAGTTAGCAGCAGCAGGAATTTTCTGGAGGTGCTGGAAGTTAGGATGGGGCTCAGCTATTCTTCTCATCTCAGTATCCCCAGTTCAGGAAGGAAACATACCCCTGGCTGTGACTTCAGTGCCGGTGAATGGAGTGCAAGGGCAGCCTCAGCCCAAGTCTTGTTTCTGAATAAATGAAATGTGTATCTTCCACATTTTCAGCTGGGAGAGAGAAGCCTATCTCAGGAGTGATGGCAGGTGCTGCTGAGCTATTTCCATTTTCCAGCTCTGCAACTTCAGGAATCTCTTTAATCCAAACCACCCGCCAAGCTCCATTCATTGGCCCTGAAGATCAGCCAGTGGATTTGGATTAATTTTTAAGGCTGTCTTTAATTTTTTTGAGGTATCTTGCTGGCGGATTTTTGGTGTCACCTGTGACTCAAGAAGAGATTTGCAAATCTCATTCTCATATTTTCAGTCATTTAAAGGGGCATATCACACCAAGATTTTAGGTTCTGCTTTCAATAGAGGAAACAGGGGAGTAAAGGTATATGAAAAGAAAACCAGGAGGTACAGAAATGCTTTGACAGATTTGTTAGAGATGAAAACATTCTTTATCTGGTTTCTGCATTCCCCGGGGCAGTGAGGGGAACCCATATGCAGTTGCATTGAACTAAAGTATGAAAATCAGAGAGCAAATTTGACAAGAAGCTCCACTAAACCCATCCAAGAAGCTCAGTGAAGTGCAAAATGTAAAGCTGACAGAGCAAAGAGTGGTGTAGCTCAGGGGCAGGACTTCAGTTACCGTGTTCTAAGGCATTGGCAACAGGAACGGAGACAGAAAAATACACAGAAGGTACAACCTAGTGTGATCTTACTTGGGGGTTATGCTCCCCAGTGCTGACAGCTATTGAGAGATGTCAAAGGTAGACAGTAATGTTTTAGTCACTCATGCAATTTTTTAGTCAATTCTCAGAAGAAAATATGCACACATGGACATGTGTGTGCTGCTACTGTCCAAGCACCTTTTGGTGTCTAGCTTGCTGAAATGCTTTCAATTAGGGTTTGGAAACGGTTGCCTCAGTCAGCCTATGTGACACTTGCCAAAGACAAAATTAGTTTCAGTCATTGATGTTTTCCTTCCAAAAAACCAAAGCATCACTCTCCCTTTCTCTCTTTCCCTTTTATTGTGGGAGACTATTTCTCAGGTAGGTGTTTAGCGGACTTTTAATGCCATGGAAACTTCATCTGCAAATTCGTTAGAAACTCTTCAGTAAAGCAGCCTAGTAAAACAGATGATTAATATTGGTAAGCTCCTCATTTGCATATTAATTAGTCTCTGTACTCAACTAATTAAAACAGGCCTGCCTGTTTGTAGACTTTCTGAATTCCAGATTGTTGCTATTGCTCCCATGTAAGTGCATTTAGTGTAACTAAGGCAGGCCATTGATATTACAAACCAGGCACCCCAAGCAGCAGTAGCAATATTTTAAGGCATTTAAGTCTATAAGGGAAGTACTTTTAGTGTCTTCTTTTAAAAACAATCAAAACCAAGACTGATGCCTGAAATGGCAGGATGTAATGACTAAGCAGTGCTTCTATTTCCCTGTAATGCTCTCGCAGAGCAGGACAATTCCAGAAACCAGACAAATCCAAGGCCAGAGGGAGAACAGCACTGCAGGGCACAAAGAAGCCCAGGCTGAGCTGCCCTTAAGCCTTGCGGTACTCACTTTTCTCCAGAGATGCAACCTAAAATTAAGCTCAGGCTGATGACTCAAGACACGAAAATTCGAGGTTAATTCCGACCTGTGTTGCTCTGGCAGAATTCTCTTCAGTCTTCCAAGGCCGGGGATGGAACTGGGATTGGAGTCCTTGCATGTCAGCTGGATTTGCCCTTGCAAGCCTAGTTCACGGCCCCATGTGCTCTGCAGAGATGCTGCAGCGGCCAGGCACTGGCTGAACTTTTATAGGTAAAGAGCTGCATTTTCCCCATTCCACATTTCCCTGCTGGCTGTGTGGACGGAACAACAAAGAAATTCCCCTGATGATTCCTTGCCTTCAAGCTTTAGCACACAAAATGCAGCCCTCCCATCAGCCACAAAGTCTTCCTCCATGCCAGAGCCAGACAGTGCTGCCTATTCCAACAGGATCTTGCCTCCTCCTGCCTTTGCCTGCCTTGAGTACACACCATTTCCTCCTCTGCCATGCGGGCCAACAGGCAGCCCCTTCGTGATTCTCAGCCAACACACCTGCTGGTGGCCATGACACTCCTCTGTCTTCCTACTACCCCTTCTAACAGCTCCTGCTGTTCTTGCTTCTGGACCTTGGCTCTTTATCTTCTTCACCTTCTCATGCACCTGTTTTTTGTTCCTCCCAGCTCTTAGCATTCCCCACTTTGCTGTCCCCACAGTTCTGCTGGAGTCCTGTAGAACTTCAGGGACTGAGGATAAAACATTCAGGGCTGAGACACACTTTATGATGTATATTTACTGCCATAAAATATTTTGCATGGCAGTGACAAGTAGGTTTTCTCAAACTGTCTGTGCACCGAGACTTTTCCTCACCCTAGCTGCCAATAGCAGTTTGACAGGTTTTATTATACTCCATTATTCACAACAAGCCAGGTCGCTGTGCCATATGCTGTCCAGTCCTGCTAAAGCTAACCATGTGCCCATGTTGGCTGCAAACCAAGGCTGGTTAAAACCTGCTCCTTTTTTGCATGCTATTTGTTTTGAAAGAATTGGAGACGGGCTTCATGTCAGATGTTCCAGTGTGTCTTATCACACCACTTTGCTCACCCTCAGCAGCCTAAACACCAAAACAATTTGAAAAATCAGGGATCTGGGTATGGTTTGGAGCTAGGGTTCTTCTAGAAACATGTGCTGTTCTAGAGCTGATGGAGTATAAGGCAGGAGAAGAACCTTAAATGTCTCTAGGGCCACTGGCAGTGTGTTCCGCTTGGAGTGTAGCTTTAGATATGGCTTCAAGCACTGCTTAGTAGGACCCACAGCAAAGAAAAGTGCAATGTTTCTAAGATGAAACCTGTGCTTCCCTAGCAACAGCTGTTCTAGAGGCATTGCAGCTACAGTAGTCATTGTGTCTGCATGTGGCTGGACAGACTTCCTAGTGCATTCTCCAAAGCCCAGCCTCCTCCAAGCCTGCACTCACAGCTCCATGGCCCACACAACTTGCTATTTCTTGCTTTTTTAGCTGCTTTTTTTGGTCTGTTTTGTTTGAATGTTTGCTGACTTGCCAAACCCTGCAGTTACCAACACACAGCCCCATCTAGAAAGAACATGTATTGCTGCCTTTCAAGTCTGCCAGACTTTGGATCCCTCTCCTACTCATTGTTTGCACTGTTCCTGTTCTCAGATGGATGTTTTCCTTCCTCTTGCTGCATCCATTTAGCTGATCCTTCATGCTGTTCCCATAGCTTTTTCTACCCAACTCCCCATCAAATAAGCTGATGGCAGAGGCTACTTACAAGTTCACCCATTTCTGGGCATAGCTCTTGTTTCTTGGGGTGTGCTGTCTGCTAGTTCTCCTGCATTGCCTTTGATGGTGTTTTCCGTTTTGGGAAATGAGCAAAAACTTTCAGTTTTCACAAAGCGGTGCATTCCTTTTACCCTGTTCCATGTCCATCACCAGCTTGTGATTTCTCTGATCACAATTACCAGTGGTGTGTGGCACTGTAAGGACAAAACAGAGGTCTTATCTGCCCATCACCGTCCATGTAGTGTCACTGTGATGATACATGTGAATCACGGTGGCAGCCCCAGGCTGGAAACTGTCTCCCATTGCCCACAGTGAAGGCAGACTTAGGTCCATACTGATGACATGAAGTATGTTTGATTTTAATTATATACCCAGATTTGCACTTGAAACACAGTGTGAGGCCCGATTCTTGCATCTTCTCATAAGGTCCTTGATTTCCATCACATCCTTAATGTATCTCAGTTTGTAAGAGTCCAGCCATTTGCAGAAATTATAATTTTAATGCTGTGTATCATCATGAATTGTAACAGACTGCATACTTCATTTTTATTATAGAGCTGGGGATCTTCATGCCACTGTCTTTTTCTCTTCATGTTGTCATGAAACATCTGTAGATGTTCTTCATTGTTCTTCATTGGCTTTATAGTCAAGGCCAGCAAAACTCAGCTTCATTAGTCTCACAGATGGCACAAAGGGGTTACTCTCTATCTTAGTCTTGAAGGGCTTTCATCTTCTTGAAGTATTTTGGTATAGAGCTGGATAAGGTTTATAATAACCTCTCCATCCTCACATGTGACAAGGATGTTCTAGCATTCTGCCATGATCCCATACAATAAACGTAGTACTAACATCTCACACAGCTTTTTCTAGGCTGTCTACCCCAGGTAAGCCCAAGGTAAGCTCAGGGCACAGATGGCCAGATCTAGACTGAGCTATATATCTGCCTTATCCTGCCTTACTGGCTGGTTTTCCAGACCTGTGTTGTAACCAGCTTTGTCTTAGCTCTGCCCCATCTCCTACAGCTTCCGATTGAGCTCTCTGACCTCACTTCATCTTTTCTAGGACGGTCAGTGGACAGTCATTGCTCTGCCCTGCTCCAGAACTGTGAGACCATGTGGATGAAGGTGCTGTTCTGCCTCTGAGGTCACCCCTAGCTTCCTGCCTGTCCCCCTTAGCAGAGCAGCCATCATGCTGCTTCTGGACAGGTATTGTGTTGGTGCTGTGAGGCACATCCTGTTTGGTCAACTCCATAGCAATAAAAAGCAGCCAGCTTTCCAGTTATTATCAGGGGAAATGGCCCAATGTTGTTGTGGTAGATCTAGAGAGACAATTAAGTTATGATGTTTAGAACCTTCAGGGAGATGTTGGCACCCAGGCAACCTTGCTTTAGTACACTGTACACATCAGTACTGAAATTCTGCCTGCTGTTGTGGGTCTGCTCTTGACTCTTCTAAAGCATGTTTTTTGCTTTCTTTGAATCTTTCCTGAGATCAGGATGTGTTTAGCTGTTTCAGGCACATAATAGGTTGCTGCTTCTTGTACAGAATAATGCATTTTCTACTATGAATTGCATTTACCTTCCACTGGCCAATGCATAATCAGCACACGGATGTATTTCTCCCAGCTCATTTTCCTGCTCATCATTTTTGTTAGTATTGCATGGCAGCTGGGTCAGCAGTCCAGCAGAAATCAAATTGGTCATTGATCTTAGAGCAGAGTTACTACAATGGTAGCTGAATGGCAGCCTTCAGAGATGTGCCTCGCATATGTGAATCTCCCTGGCTCTGTTGTCACACTACAGAAATCCTTTGCACTGGAAGTCTGTGTCATGTACCTCACCAGCCATTACACAACTGTGCTTTCCTTCTGCAGAAGAGATCCCACTGGGAAGTGAAATGGTGCTGTTTCTCCAGCATCTTCCACACCTGCTCATGGGCCTGTATGTTATCTACCTTGTCTCTTAAATTGTTTCTGTGGGATGTGTCCTGGATTATTATTTATTATTTGGCTTTCCTGCTTCATGAAAACTGTTAGCTCTGGCAAATACCCATGTTCTTCTACATTAGCCATTGTTTTGGTGCTGCTTTTTGTTCAGGTCAGCAGCCCATGCTACTCTTTCCCTGAGTTTTCCCTGGGTTTGTGTCTCTGGGCAAACTGGAGTTCTCTCAGTCCACAGGTAGGATCACTTGCAGGGATTTTTAGTGAGGCTCACTTGGAGCTTTGTTGTTGTTGATGTTTCTTCTCTGCTCGTTTATTATGCATGGTATTTTTGTATAAGCACCAATACATTATAACTTCCCTAAAAGCAGCTCTCTCAGCTCTTATTGCACTGGGGTTACTGTACTCACCAAATATATTGCAGGCTTCCCCATATCATGGGGGTAAGGGTGTGTTTACCCACAACAAGTGTATCTCAATCACTACTTAACCTTTTACTCCGGTGAGATGTGAAAGGGATAGCTTTGACTTCAGTGTCCAAGTGCCTCATAACCAGTGATGATAAAAAAATCAAAGCAGGAATGCTTCCTTGCAGGCTAGGGCACATAACTTTGAGACTTGAAGCAGACTACTCCTGCACCATTTCTACAAGTTGCTTTCTTTCCATGTAGTCTCATTCTTGCTGTAGATCTCATAGGACTGCAGGCAGTCATCCTCTTCTATATTGCCATAAGCTCACTGGGTAAGAACCAGAAAGGCCCCAGCTATCAAAGAGAAGTCGTCTCCTTAGGGATGAAGATGTCTTTTTACAAATAGCATTAAAATACATGTGCAAACTGACCTAGCAGTTCCTCCAATATTTCCTTCCCACTTCGACACAGACTGCTACATCAGAAAACATGTCTTTTGCTGGATCCTCAATATCACTCCAAATGCTGCCCAAGGAACTGTGAGCCCTCAGCCCCAAACAACAGATGGATAGGTTTCAAAGGCTGGAGTCTCCACTTTGTCTAGCAGCTATTTTATTAGTGCCAAACAGATGTGTGTGCAAATGCCTCCTGCTGGAAGCAATGCCTTTGATCCCTGATATCTAAACTATTCACTGGTGGAAGGAGTCAACAGCCCAGGTTTAATAATGAGTTATTGTTACCCATTTCTTTCTTATTCCCTGGATCCTCTCCAAGATGAACTGATAGCTTTGGTAGATCACTTGACAGACAGAAATAAGACATTGGCAGCTTCTACAAAATATCCCAGGCTACAGAAACTGAAATCTTCAAACTCTGCCCTTCAACCCTCAAGGAAAAATGATGCAACAGACTATTGTAAAGGGATCTGAAGATGATCTTGCTTATTAACGGATCACAGAAATGTGCCCTAAATCCAATTGATTTCTGACCTTTATCTGACCATAAATGCTGCCCCTCTTGCCCAGCTCTGGGAAACACCTTGAAGAGTGGCATGATTGACCTTCTCTGCTTATCCACCTGACACGGTGCATTTGCAGGAGCTTACAGAGGATTCTCTGCATGTGACACCACTTCTAGGCCAGAAAGAAATGTCTGCTGTGTATTGTGTGACTCCAGAGTGGCAATTCAGACTTGGGAACTCCTACCTCTGTCTTGCTTTGACAAGCAATATTACAGGGTGAGTGATCCAAAGAGCTTGCTCAGTCTCACATACAGGTCAGTGCCTTTGTTTAAACATTCAACACACTTCTTCCAACTGCCTGGCAAAAGGAATGTGTTTGGAGGTGTAAATGATTTTGACAATTCAAGTGTTGTGTGTTAATACACTGATCAAAACGCTGAGAATTTTCAGGTCAGGGCACATCTGTTCATCTCGGCGATCTTGTTAAGAGGTAAACCCTTATAGCCTGGGAGACACCGAGGAAGCATTGCAGGATTTCTCTGTCGAGATTCCTTTCCAGTATTAACTACTGCTGGATCTTCATCACAGAAAGATTCCTGTCAGGGCCTTAAGCACTAAACAGAGACCTCAGCAGATCAGTGTTAAACCAGATGGGACCGAAAAGGCCAGAAGCGCCTCCACGCTGTTTCCCAGCCTCAGCACTGATGAATGGCGAAAGTCGACAACCATTCATCAACACGGCTAAATGAATGCAAGGAGTTTAGACAATGCTAAAAGAAGGAGCAGAGTCATGGGGCCAATCTGCACAGCTATTCTTGCTTATGTGAGCTTTGGGTCAGTTCCCTGCCTGTGCTGCCGATTCATTAGATAAATCTGGGCGCTTCTGAGGCTAACGGGAGGTTTCCTGTTGTCTGACAGGAGTTTGGCTTTAAACTGTCATTGCCTTCCCTGCTTAGGAAATATGGATACTTCTGCTCACTAGGGAAGCTCCCTTTCAGCTCGCACCACCGAGGATGTAACAAAAAGCTAAATCTCCCCGCCTGGGTGAAATGCAGCTTGTCTATCAAGAAATATCCCTGAGAATAAACACTTCTGTTGAGTTGCTGCACTTCATTCCTAACAAAGCAGAACAATTTGCATTACAACTCAGTTGTTTTAGAAGACAATGGGTGAAATCTGGAGCTTGACATTTGGCTTTCACTCAGTCTGTCTTCTGTGGGACTATCGCCAGCTAAAGAAGGGACAGAAGACAGTGCAAGATGCAGTTGTACCAATAGTGCATTTTTATAGTGCTATTTGTCCAAAGGCTGCAGAGTGAGTATACTTATAAACTCAGGTAAAGCTCAGGGAAATCAGTTGAAATCTTTGCATTGACCTTAAGTAGCTTTTAGATCAGTGATAAAATAAGGGAATATGCAGGTTCTGGAAAATCGTGACATGCAAGCAAGAATACTACTCTGGTTCCTCTTGGAGGGTATGGGGAAGAATGGAGGCACAGAGGTGAAATGACTTTTCTGGTGCTGCTTGGATAATCTGAGACTGACACTAGATAAATGCATAGATCTTAGAAGTACTGAGCATGGTGCGAGGATGTTCAGTTGATGTGAAATGCGATAAACTTCAAAATGCAAATTGAAATTGCTTCAAGAAACTTTTCAATCTAAAAAATCCCAATGTCTCCTATGGATTTGGTGTAGCTGGAAAGGAAAGGAAAAACTGGATCTAAAAATCTCTCTTGACTACTCTCTCTTCCATTTCTGCCTTTCCCCTCTTTTGGTGTCTTTGTAGCTGTTATGTTTTATTTATTGATAACTGGAAATGGAACATAAATTACCCCACCTGGAACTCCAAAGAAATCAGCAATTTATGAGTGTATTTAAAATATTCTTGCTTAGAGGCATTAATGATGGATGGGTAGATGGATGGATGGATAGGGTGGCAAAAGGTATGTTCTGACACATGGGGTGAAAATATCTTAGACAGATTTTCCTGGTTTAGAGAAAAACTAAATCCCCAGACTTGAAATCTAGGAATTGACTTCCTTGAGTGTTTTGGTTTCTGTATAAGATTGACCTGCCTCTGATCATAGCTCTCAATTGACTCAATTGACAAGTCTTTATTGACTTCCAGATAGCTGAAAATATAGATCCTTGTCTGAATTATGGAGTGTGGTTCCTTCTTCTGGTATTAGGAATATAACTTAACTGATCATATATAATGTAACTGGTAATATAGTTTAAGTGGTCATGATGGCCCAGAATGTGACAGAGGAGAACATAGGACTCTGGTAAGATGACTAAAGTTACAGCGAGTTTTGAAGAAGGGGGCGTTGCATTTTACCTCAAGTGTTGCATTCCCTTTCCTGGGAGGTGTTTCATCCATGCTGGCTGATTGCTAGGTTTCCTGTCCTCCCCATGGGCAAATCTGTGGTTCTCACCTCTTGACTATTTGCTTGTAGATTTAGCAGTGCCTCTCTGCAAAAAAAAAAAGTCTCAATTTCCATTTTTGCTTTTTCCCTTTTAGTCTACATAGATGTATATGTAACTTTTCTCACTTAACTTCTTTCTGTTGATTTCTTTATTAGCAAGTATTAAACTATAGAGAAGTTTGTATTGAAGTCCATATGGCACATACGATAAAGATGTTTCAAGTGGCACTGTGGACTAATCACTTCCCAACTGTTCTCCACTCATGAAGAGCAAAAGCAGCTCTGCCTGTATTCTTAGCAAATCTTTCCTTGCTTTTATTGGCAATGCTTCTGTTTTGGCAGCAACCTGTCAAGTTTAGAGCTGGCAACCACAGTTTTTTCGCATTCTCAGATGAAACGTAGGCAACATGTTTTCTATGAAAACACCCTTCCTACTCTTCATTAGTGCTTCCAACATTATTGTTCTTGGTACAGAAAGCAAACATTGGTAGCTTTCCCTCTCCCAACACTGTAACTTGAATGGAACAGGGCTGAACTGACACGAAGTTTTTTGACTGAGAAAAAATGTTCAGTGAAGAAAGAACAATCAAAGTCCCGCTTAGCAAGGCCAGAATGGCTGAGCCTGTTGTGCAAGTGCATACCAACTCTAAGAGTTGTAAGCTGGTTTTGAATGAACTGCCAGGTCCACACTGTGCCATGCAGAGATACTTGATTGAGAGTACTGGAAATGTTACAGTGTCTTAGCTTCACTGCACCATGTTCCATTCATGTCCCATGCATCTCTTTCAGCTCCACAAACTGATCTTTAGAAACACATTTCACAGGAAGCAAAGCAAGTCAAGTCCAAGAAGTCGGGTTTCTTTTTTCCACTTGGTATAAAAAATGTGGCATACATCCATACATCCCATACATCCTGAAGCATCAACAGGATCAGGATACTCTTTGATTGAGAAATGAGCTTGTCCGTGTATAATCTTTGTTTAAAACCCATCTGGCTCCCTGTGCATCTCACAAATTATTTAAAATCCAAATCCCAGTAGGGACTTTATTTTAACCTCCTAGATCTCTGTTGTCCTAATGTGTCTACCCTTACTGTGAGTTTTATACCTTTGCAGGACCCCTCCTTGCAGGAATGTTGCCAGCTTAGTCTTTGCAAAAAGATCTGGGATAGTGGCAGTCCACTTCACAGCTGTATCTGGAAAAAGATCTCATAACATCTTCCAGCACTGCTGCTGACTTCCTGTGCATCTCACAGAGCTTACAAAAATCAGCTTTGCTCACAGCCTCCATTTCCCTAAGACTCCTAAAACTGACTTTTGAATTCTTGCTCCACTCTAGCGCCTAGGGGATCTGGTAATTTAGGGTGGGATTCAGTTCCCCATACTCACACATGAGGATTTAAAAAATAAACTGGGAGGGCAGTGAGGAAGTTAATCTCTGCTGAGAAGCTTGAAGCCCTTTCTCTTGCCCACCCTGGGGTTAGGATGGATATCCCAGTCCCAGTGCAGAGTAACGCAGCTGTTCACACTTGTGCTTCCTTTATCCCTCCAAATGGAGCCTTTGCCCCCTCGACACAACGCACTTCAGTGACTGCAATCATTAAAGGCGTTGGAAATAGGGTCTGAGACTTATGCAAACTCCTGCCTCAGGTGTTGTGACCAACGAACCGATCAAAAATGCCAGCTCCTCTTAGAATGCCATCCCTGAATTCATACCCCACGGCAGATCTGTCACACAGTAGCCAAACATGTTAATACAGCTGAAGCCTTTAGGTACACTTGTACCCTCAAAACTCAGTGGAGTTGCTGTCATTCTCCAACTGTTCAGTGGCCTAGATGAAATTAGTTAGAAATGCAGCTGCTAATAAAGACACTGTATTTCCACCTCAGAAAAAGCACTAGCTCCCTTTGCTACCAGATGTCCTCCTTGGCAGTTTGAGTCAATGAGGAGCTAAGTGATGGAGAATGAACTCAGCCTCCAAGAGAAGTCCTCAGGCCCTGAATGTCAGTCACGGAAACTGAAGAAGGGAAGTTCTCTACTGCTGCTCACTGCTGGGGCTTGGAGTTGATGCCAGTTCCTACTGATGCTGTTTGTCACTAGAATCTAATATAGTTGCTTGTGTGAACTGTCCTCTGCTCAGGAAACTTCTTTCCTTGGCTCCACACAAGTCTCCTGGAGATCAGTCTGGAGGTGGATCAGCAGAGCAATCCATCAAGAATTGCAGGGTCTGAGGCCAACTGACAAGTACAGCTTGTGGATAACCAGATTTTGGGGAGAAGAAATGCATATCCTACCTTTTCTGCCTGCTTGTTACTACCAGAAAGAATTAGACTGGGAGACCAAGCTCAGCTGGATGGATTGTTCTCATAAGCCAGAGTTCCCACAGAAGGGAAATCAAGCAGGAACATTGCCTGCAACCTTTTCTGAGTAGCCTGTAGATACGAAAGCTCTGCATAGCTTGAATTCAGCACCACTGCCACCTTTAGAGCAAAAGTGCTCTCCAGATTTTACTTCATTTATATCAACAGTCCTAAATCAGACTGCTCCAAATGACCAGCTCTGGACTGAAAGAAGTGCTTTGGGAGCTGGTCACAGAATATCACACATCTGAGAACCTTTTATGCACTTTCCCCCTGCATTTTCAGTTGAGGATCTTTCCCAGTTAGTTCTTCCTCTGTGCACTGTCCCAAAAGAATAGCAGATGTAACAAAGTAGACAATCTCAGAGTTGGGGCTGTTCAGCTTGGAGAGGAAATTGCTTTGAGGAGACCTTAGAGCACCTTCCAGTACCTGATGAAGGGGGCCTAAAAGAGAGTCAGAGAGGGTCTTTTCACAAGCGCATGCAGTGAAAAGCCAAGGGAGAATGGCTTTAGACTGAAAGAAGAGAGATTTAGATTGGATATTAGGAAGCAATTCTTTACTCTCAGGGCGGTGAGGCACAGGAATAGCTTGTCCAGAGAAGTTGTGCATGCCCCATCCCTGGAAATTTTCAAGGTCGGGTTGGGTGAAGCTCTGACTACCCTGGTCTAATGGAAGACCATGATGGGGAGGTTGGAACTAAGTGATCTCTAAGTGGTGACCTAAACCACTCTACGATTCTGTGAAAGTTTAGAGAACTACAGGTAGCATGGAAAATGCAAAATCTCCTCCAATTTCACCAAATGAAGAACAAAGCATTAGCAGGTGGTGGGTGTCAGGATAACAACAGGAGGTCCTCTTTCAAAGAACATGCAGTTACATGGTGGAAATCCTTGCTACAAGACACACTGGACAAAAGAGTGGGCAGAACTTCCAAAGGGGACTAGACAATGGGAGAGAACCTATCCAGACCTACTAGCCATGAAGGTATCAGCTGTGGCTGAACCAGCCACACATTGCAAGAAGACTGGGAAAGGGGCCTGGGAAATCTTGGAGTGTACTTTCCACCTTCCCTAGAGTCTTCCCTTGATATCTGCAACTCATCAGTGGTAGAGACAGGACTGATCTTTGTTGAGACACACTACAGCTACTTCTATATGAGGTGCATACTAATGATACTGGCAAGGGTCAATGGGACTAGTCAGGTCTTAGAACGAGCTCATTTCAAAGTCAGACAGCCCACTCTGGCCAGCATAAGCAGAGTGGGCTTTCCCTCTGGCCATAAAACACTTATAGGAACTGAGTCCATGGCCTTTGACTCTAGATTGAAGAAGACATCCAAACACACCCCCACAGAGATGTGTAACAACTTTTACTGAAATCCACCCAGAACAGCAACATGATGTTTTGGTGAGGCATCCATGTTTCCAACAGACCTACAGAGTACAGAAACTGTCCTGGAATGAATGCAGCAGAGTTACCAAGTTTGTTAAGTGAATCACCCAAAAAATTTCAGGATAGAAATACTAGTGAAAATAAGATCTCCCTTTCCTTTATCATACAAATCCAGAGAGACTGGAAATGTGGTTGCCTCTTGCTGAATGTATTTTGAATTCCTCTAGAACATGTTGATTCAGAAGATCATGTATTTTTAATGTGGAGAAATCCATCTCTATTTGGAAGAAAAGGATGACTCTCAGATTTTAACATCATCCAGATTTTCTAAAAAGTCTTTGAGTTTGCTGCATAAGACTTGGATTCTATCATTTTTAGTTTTCTAAAAGGATTTCTCCCATTCAGCCTACACTAACTCAAGACAAATTTCCTTCTGTGCAGTAGCCCAGAGACTCAAAAATGTATAAAACCACCACATGCATTTACCTCCAATGATTCAGCTATGTGATTTAGACTTGAGAAGGGTCTCATTCTGCCCTTCTCCTAGGTTTTGCCAACATAGACAAATTTTGCAGCTACTCTGTACCTAATATGGCAGTTTAAAACACCCTAGCAGTCTGGAAAATGTGACCATCATGGCCAAGAGACAATATACTGGTAAGACTGGTACTTATCATTGCCATGTTGAGGAAGTCAACCCTTTGTAGAGCAGCTGCTGCTCTCACCTCTGGTAGAGAAATGTTCTTTGGCTTTTGTTGCATATTACAGCTTCATGCTGGAATAGTGTGATGTAGTGATGGGCACAGCGACTAATAGTCATAGCAATTAAGAAGTAGATCTTTACAAGTCTGAATGGCAAATTTGCATATCTTTTGCCAGAAACATCCGACGAGACCGCTTTCATATTCTGACAAAGATTAATCCCGGCTACAGCATCCAACCCCAGATTTCAGCCGTGCCTTATTTAAATAGCACATTTAAGCAGCAAGATGTGCAAGTTGCTGTCATGCCCTATGCTTCAGGAGACACGCCAAGAGGGCTGATGCTCGAGTGCCGCCCTGCATAAGCGGCTCGCACGGAACTAATTAGCAGCGATGCAAAGCCCCGCGCAGCGTTCCGCGGCCGCTCCGCGCCCCTCCGCGGCTTCGCCCGGCGCGGCGGCGCTCGGCCGCCCCCTGCGGGCCCCCGCCGGCAATGCAGCCGCTCTTTGTTCCCGGCGCGCAGGGAACCTCCGCCAGCTGTTCATTTATTGATGGGTTTTGTCCCGTCCTGAAAAGAGATTTAGGCATCTTCCTCGGTTCCTGCCGTCTGTTGGGTGGAAGGGTTCCGCCCTCCCATTTGTTTCACTCGCGTCGGGCCAGAGTGGGGGCCGGGAGGGAGCATCTGACTAGAGAGGGGCTCCCTGTTGCCTTCTTCCCACCCTGCTCTTTTTCCCCTAAGGGCCAGTTGCCGAGGGTGCCCAGCAGAAACGTGAGAAACGTGGCATCAGGGTAAGTTTAGATTGGATATTAGGAAAAAATTCTTCAATGAAAGGGTGGTCAGGCATTGGAATAGGCTGCCCAGAAGTGTTCAAAACCATTTAGAAGTGGCACTTGGGGACACGGCCTTGTGGTGAAGATGGTGGTTCAGGGCTAATGGTTGGACTCAATGATCTTAGAGGTCTTTTCCAACCTTAACAGTTCTATGATGCTATGAAACTGTGCCCTGTGTGGGGTTTTTTTTGTTTGTTTGTTTGTTTGTTTTCTTTTTTTACCCATAAATGAACTGTGATGTCAGAACACAAGGTTGACTTTAAATCTCCTTTTTCCTTGGGTAATGGGAAGCGCTGCAATTCTCTTTTTCCACTGCCTAGCTGCATATGTTTCAAAAGTGTTCTTTGCTGCAAAGCCCAGATTGTGTCACTGTCCCTTCCCTGGTATTATTAAGTAAGGGTCATCCCTTGCATCTTTTGTAGATGCTCTACAAGATCACTTTGAAAACTACAGTTCTTCAGAGAAACAAAGTCCACAAGGCCTTTGTGTCTTTGGAACTCTCCCAAGGTGCAAATCTGTTTGCTGGAGAAATTCTCTCCTACTACCACCTATAAAAAACATCTTTGTGGAATTCTGGTTATTCACATAATGAGTATCTCCCAACTCCCATGTCTAGAGCTAAATATACAGAATCCCATCATCCATGGCTGCTCCCTCTGTTTTGTGCATAAGCCTAAGGTACACCTACATGGTTCCTTGGATCATACTTTGGATAGCCCTGAGATAGTGCCAGCCAGAGCCTGGCAGTCCATATAGCACAGTCTGTGCCTGCCCATCAGGTCCAAAAATCACAGCCTCATCAGACTTTACATGGTGCCACCACAGTGCTCCTAGGTCTCCAAACTTCGGAAAATTTTGACTATTAGTTTCTACCTTATACTCAGCAGTACTTGCCTGGTTTGTGGCTGTCTTCACACCTTCACCCCTTTTTGAGGAGTGTTCCTAAATTATCACACTTCTTTTGCAAGAGCAGGACAGGAACAAAAGCCTTATTTTTCAGGTTGGAGTTGCTGTTTAAAGATAAGTTACTACTGTGATAACCTGCAGCAGTGGTGATTAAAAAATTTAATGGGGGGGGCGGGTCAAACATACTGAGAAGAATACCAGAACTGCACTACATGGCACACCTGGGATAGAAATAGCTGCTGAAATCCATGAGGTTATCCTTACTTTTTGCATTTTGAGGGAATTGTGAAAAAACGATCACTTGCTGAATGCCCCCTCTGCCTCCAAATCCAGAGTGCTGTTGCCTCTGCCAGACAAACCACCTGTAAGTGCTTCTGCTTACTTTTGTGGGATCTTCACCAGTCTCCAGAGCAAGAGACATGGTCCAAACAAGTCTTTTGCATGCTGGTGATATGGCAGAGAATGAATGGTGTAAATGTCAAGATTATGAGCAGTACTGCAGCCAAATGATGACTGCTTGGAAAGAAAAGAGCCTACAGAGAACACATGGGTTCTCTCAAAGGCAGTGTGGCTCAACTGTTCAAGAGAGCCATTTAGAGGTACAAGCATTCACCTTTATGTTCAACATTGTTATCTCTGTCCCAGTCACTGCTGGGAGGCCAGAGGCCAATTCTGCTTCTTAAGGCTACTCTGCTTTTTCCTTTTTTTTCCTTTTTTTTTTTTTCATGTCTAAGATTTTAGAATGTTTAAGCACAGAATTGGGCTTCACAAACTCCTTTGCTCAACCTGAAACCCTTGACAGTGTTTGTGATGAAAGCAGAGCTTCCACCCTGGGACACACACTGCAGGCGATGTCCAAGTGATGGGAAACTGAGCAGGATTGAGAGTTACAGAGGCTGCTGGCCACTGAGGTGTTGGTCACAGATGTGCACTTTGGGGCGTGACCAGGGGAGACATCCTGGGAGCAACTACCCACTGCCAGAGATACATGATATGTGAGCAAGCTCAAATTTCTCAGGAACCTGAACTGGACCTGGTTTGCAACAGACAACTGCCCATCTAGGAAGGGATAGGGAATCAGCTTTTAACATCATTCACAGTTCAGACAGAAATTCAGTATCCCCAAGCCTCATCTAAAATTGAAAAGTGCCTCCAAAGGAATTGTTTGTTGCTTTGTTTGCAAAAAGTGCAAACAACACATCAGAGAAGCAAAAATGCCTTGGTGGATTGTTTGGCTGCACACTTAGTCAGGGTATATTGTAATGAGCCATATGCTAGCTTTGCATAGTATTATGGGGTAAGCCAGCTGCAACGAGCAGCTGATTAGTCTGGTTGGAAAAAAATCTTCATTTTCCATAACAGAGGGCCAGCAAAGGCAAGCATTCTGGCAGATACTGTCAACCCTCTGCTCCTGCCATCGTGCTGTAGACCAGATGAAGTTAAGAGATCAAGAGAACCTCTGCTTTATTTTCATCCTAAAGGAGGGACCCCTTCTTAGCCCTAGGCTTGTTTAATAGTAACGTGTTATATGAACAACAACCCTTTTATATCCTTGTGGGAGAGATTTCCACCACTCTTCCCACAGCTGCCATTCTCACTGCTGCAGTCAGACCTCAATCTTTTGCCATTCAGTGTTCAGCATTCAGCTCAGCTGATGTGGTGGAAACCTCCGTGAGGTAGCGGGGGTGGAGGCCACGAGGGGATGGGAACCTGATGAAGTACAAGATCACAAAAGTGGCAACAGGACTGCAAATGTCCTTTCTAGCCCAAATGCCGTCTCTTGCCGTGGCCAAAAGCTAACGCCTACACAGGAGTATCACAAAAGAGGATAAATATTTCCTTCAGATATCAGCTTTAAACAATTTATCTCTGGGGCACTTTTCAGAGTCAGAGGTGTTTCCATTTTAAGATAAACCTCAGAGGAATTTTATACTTGTTAGTACTTGGTCCTTCACTTGAAGCCACTTATCTTCTGTCCTCTATAGCAGCCTAGCTACAGAGTTTCATATCTAACCACAATATCCACTCATGGATGACCTGGAAATTCCTCCATCAGGAACAAAACTTCTTTAGATCTCATCTGTGCCAACTACTGAATCAACAATTTGTGTGGACACCTTTGAATGGGTAAGAAATCCCCAGCCAGAAGGTGGGAACATCAAAAGTTCTTTTAAGGTCTTTTTAAAAGCTATTATTGCTTGTGTTTCCAAAGAAAAATTACTGGCCATTATCAGAATCTACTACAAATGAATATAGCAAATCTGAAAACACAACATCAGTGAACTAGAACGAGTTTTTAGCTCTAAAGCTCTAAGATATCCGATTTAATTTTTGTTTGTTTGCTTGGATTTTTGTTTTGGTTTTAGTTTTTGGTGGGGTTTGTTTGTTTGTTTGTTTGTTTGTTTGTTTCTCAGACAGGAACATAGCTTAGGGTTATCCCTTTGCACTTACACATATCTAGTACTTTGAATGCTCGGGGTCATCATTACATACAAACAGAAAAGGGCAGAATGTATCTGGAGCTATTATTTCAGAAAGGCTGAAAAAGAAGCTACACAGCTGTCTCCGTTTTGGGTTGCCCAGATGAATTTAATGTGTAAGCCTCTAATGGCAACAAACCCATGAAGCAGTAGTAACAGAGCAAGGGTTGGGAACGATGTGGAAAAACCTAGGGGGAACCATATTTATGGCTGAGTAAGAAGCCTGATTTGCTCTCATTAAAAGAAAAAATCCCCACAGACAGGAATATTAAGAGTATTCTTATTTGACATGGTTATTAATAAGTAAGAGGAGCAGGCAAATTGCACATTAATGAACTTCATAGACAGTAATTCTCTGGGAAGATCAGAGGGCTCCAGCAAGGACAGATCATTGGCTAAGTGGAGTGCAGTGCTATTATTGACTGAAACCTCTAAACATTGTATCCAATCCTCTCCAAAAACACTGATCTCCAGTGCGTTTTTATTAACTTGTCCCCATTGCCTCTTGTCCTGTTTGAAGGCAGCACTGAGCCTGAGCTCCTCTTCATTTCCTTCCATCAGGTTATTTACACACATTATGAAGTTCTTCCCAGAGCCTTCTTAGCTTTAGGCTAGACGGTGCCAGCTCTTAGCCTTTCCTAACACAACAGATGCTCCAGTCCCTTAATCACCTTCATGGCTCTCTGCTGGACTCAGTTTGGGAAGCAGCAGCACAAGAGGAGCTGTCTGATGAACAGCTCCCTGACAGCTCTTTTCCCCAGGCACAGGGCATTGGTGCATGGTGTTGATATGTGTAAGGCCAATGCTATAACTTCACTATGGTCAGGACTGGAAGCTGCAGGAGTCAGAAGTGTTATCTCAGCAGAGGCGTGGCAGGAGCAGAGCAAAAGCATCATCTGGAAGGCAGCAGCCCATGGAGGTGAATACAGAACGCTGACAGTTTTTAATTGCTGCCCATATAGAGGCAGAGCTTGGAGCTTGGGTGGCTGTAAGCAAGCAGGAAGCATAGGGAGGAGACCCTCCAGACAAGAATGCTGGAGGTCCCAAATGAGACAGAGATGAGAAGTGCCTGGAAATGCAGGGTACACACAGAAATTTGGGAGGCAGTACAACCCTGACAGGGAGCCACGCACCACCTCTTTCCCCAGGGTCTGTTCACCTTAGCTCAAGAGTCAAGGACGAGCTGGGTGTTGATGGTAAAGCTCCCTGTTGCTGGACAAGCTGGGATAAAGCTGTGGTTGCCACAGAGTGTGGCTGAACTGGTGAGAGTGGAAAGGATGCAGGGGAGATGAGTGCAGAGCTCCCAAACACAAGGACATGTCCTCCACATCTCAGCTGAGCAATAAAATGAGACAAGTGCAGTTGGGTGAACGGTAGAAAGGTCCTGACATTTCAGAAATCCTTTGCTGTTTTACCTTTAATCAATCAGTACTAAGCCTCAAATATGAAAAGAAGTGCTTAGAGCAAAGGTGAATTTCATTTTAAGAGTAAATTGCTTTGATGATTGTCGATTTGCCAAGAATTTTTCAGCACAGAAATGGTATTATGTCCCAGGCTCTTGGCATGGTCCTAAAGGTCACAGCTCACGATAACTCTTCCTTTCTATTGTTCATACAATAAAAGCTACAAGCATAAAGATGTTGCTGCTGCTTCTCGGTACCATAAGTAAAAAAAGTCTCAACAATCTAAGTTGTTTCGTGTTTCTGAAGCTCTATTGTAAAGGTATAATGAAAATGGACCATGAAAAGCTCACTGCCATTTTGCAAGATGACTATTTCACTTGTATTTATCTTCCTCCCTTTCTCTATGCAGTAGAGTTCACGCTCCTTCCCAAACCAGTCCCATTACTTCTAAGTGAGAACTTCTACCCCACGTTCACAATGAAGGCTCTCAAAATTCTTTTCATAAAATACACCACTACTGTTTTGTGGAGACTGGTGTAATGAAGAGAGGCATGTCCTCCCCAGGCATTAAATCAAGAAGAGTGAGGTTTGTGCGGGTCCAGAACTGACCTCTAGTGGCACCTACATGCCTTATGTCAGATTCGGCTTTTTTTTTTTCAACTATCGGCAGGTAGGCTATGAAGTATCATTACAGAATATTCCACAGCTGAGGTGTTGTCAGCATTTTGGGGTCCGCTGTGAACTGATGGAATTTAAGCAGCGTGCACTACTGTGGGTACAGCTTCTCAGGCACAGAGATTGCCCTGTTCAGTACAGTGCAAATCCGCTGAGCGCGCAGTGACTCCACTGTGCTTTGTTGGATGAAACTAGACGATGGGAGCCCAGCTGCTGCATGGACAGTGCCATAAAACCCGGACAACTTCGCCAGCATGGACCCAGTGAAGCCTTCTCGCCCAGCCCGCAGGGCCAGCGTGCTGCCCTGGTCTAACCAAGGGTCCAGAGGCAACACCTCTGTGCCCTTTTCCCTTCCCAAGATCTATCCCCAGGTGTGACCTCCGGAGGCACATCCTCCCTGCACCTCGCACCCACATCCCCAGCGCCGAGCCCGCTCATTGTAAGGGACTCGGCCGAGGCGCCAAGGCTGCCTGCCTGACAGCGCTCACAAGCCCCCCACACCCCCATCCCAAACCACGGAACCCCGGGCCCTGCGCCTGCGCTGAGGCCGAGCGCGTTTCCGCTTCCCCGGCGGCCGCCCGGGAAAGAGGGAGGCGGCCGAATCCCGGCTGCTCTCCCCGGAACCTGCGCAAGAGCACCGCATCGCGCCTCCCGCCCTTCCCTTCCCTCCTCCTCCTCCTCCCTCTCCTGCTCCAGCTCAGCGAGGGCCCGGCCGTCGCTCCGCGCCCCGCCCCGCCCCGGGGATGCGCTGCTCGGCGGCCGCTCGTAGGAGCTGCGCTGCGGGTGGGGAGCGGGATGGAGGTGGAGGAGGCGTTCCCGCTGGTGGGGCAGATGGGCCCTTACCAGGTGTACCTGTGCGTCCTGCTGGCCGTGCTCCTCCAGGTGAGAGGCCGCCCTTCCTGCCCGCTCTTGTCCCCAGGAGGAAGCAGAGCCGGGAGGGGGATGCTCTGGGTGCGGTGGACAGCTGTTCCCAAAGTGTTGGGTGATGTCCCTGCGGTGAGTGCAGCCCGGTGCGAGGGCTGGTGTGGGAGGGCTTCTGCTGAGGGCTGTTGGTGGCACTAACAAGTCTTCCTCTCTGGGTCTGTCCTGCAGCAGCGTGCTGCGCTCCTGGGACACAGGTGACCTCTGCCCAAAGGCAGCGCTCAGTTCTGCGGAGTGAATTGGGGGCAAGCAGCTGATCCTTTCTGTGCTGCATTGCCTGAGCAGTAACACCTTGTGTCGCTCGTGGAGCACATTAAGAGCTGGTCAGGTGAAGGGCTGGCTGAGGTTAAACTGAGGTTTCTGTGACCTGGACTGGAAGACGTGGACTTCTCTAAGAGGCTCTGCTGAGAATCCTGAGTTGATGGGCTGGACTGGGAATTTCTGGGTTGGATGTGGCTTGATTGTCACTGATAAAGTGACAGGTGACCACTGATACTTCTTTGTGCAGAAGCTCTCATGTAAACAGCTGACAGGTGATGATTGCTTATGGTGCCTTGATTTACCCCGAGTTATGTCGCAGAATACAGTGGCAGTGTCTCCACTAGGTATTTGGATGAGGCCTTACATTTTGGGTAGTCAGATTTGTGGGATACAAAGCTGGAACTCTCTTAAGTTTTGTGATATAAGTGAAGTCCAAAATAACAGTAGAATGCCAGATGGGAACACTCTTCTAGTGCTCTAGAAGAGACAGACTCTCTCTGGAGAGTTTCAGAGACTGCATGAGCAAGTGATGTGCTCTGCAGCCATGTTTGTCGCTTTTCAATTTTGCTTCATCTTTGTGCATGTTCCTGTGAGGACAGGAGAAGAAGACAAGAGTAATATGTGTACTGTCACGGTCAGGCATAGGACTGAAGGATGGTTTGAATGTGACAGAAGTCTGCTTTACCCCATTTTAGCATCAAAAACTTCATTGTCATGAATTCAGCTAGACTGACAAGTGCTGGGTTACCTCCACTGTGAAACTAATAGTTGCAGGAAGGAAGAGGGGAAGTTAAATGTCCTTCCTCCTCTGCTGATCCATATTTTGTAGTAATCAAGAACTTCCAGTCATGAGCTGTGAGACTGAATATGTCTTCTCCTGGCAACCCCTACTTCCCTACTGACTGAAATATTAAGAAGCTTTATGAGATGACCAAAGAAAATTCAGATGCCCAGTCCTGTTGGATGGGAGCTCTGTACTTGGTTGCAAAGTTATGATGATAAGCAGCAAAAGCTTTGTAGGTTTCTATTTCCTTGTACAGTTTTTCTTCCCCTTTTATTTTAATACTGATTTAGCTGATTAGTGCCTTAAAATTAGACGTTGCTTGTTCTGCTGGGCAGCTGGCTAGGAAATGTATATGTTCACTGAAGATTAACAATTAAGGAAGCAATAGCTACTTCTTCCAGTGCTGGTTGTGTTCTGGAATGAACTGCAAACCCTGACAAGTGCTCTGGGTTTCCAGAACTTTTAGTATGGTTCATCTGTTCTGTATTGTTTGTGTTCGTTTGTTTAGTTTTTAACGGATTAACTTGCGTTTCTCATGGGAGAAGTAAACAGAAGGATCTTTGCAAATCCTGGAACTAATTCAGAATAACTGAAGAAGAAATGATAACAGGTTTGCAGGTCTGCTTTTTTTTCTTCTCATGGTATCTTTAATTCTTGAACTGTACCAATGAGTATCATCCTCTGACTGGTAGGTTTTCTTTACTTCAGATCATGCAGGCACAAGAGTCTGTAAGGAGTTTAGATGTGAAGCTGATTGTCTTTCAGTTCATGAGTAGATGTGGACTTACTCAGCTGCTTCCTGCTTGGGTGGTTGATTGCTTTTTGTGTTCCTTTATTGGTGCCAAGTTACGTAATGTGTCGTTGGGTTGTGCAAGAGCAAGACTGAAGGCAGGTTCCATGACTGGTGTTAGTCTTTTATCTGGTTTATCATCAACTTTTGGACGATGGAGCCAAAGGTAAGTAATGTATCTCAAGTGTGTGGTGTAGAATGTAGATCTAGGTAATCATGGGCTCCTGTAGTGGATTAGATGCAGCATATGGCAGCAGAATGAGAACTCCTGGTAGTCTATATCACTGGCCGTGCCATGATTCCATTTTATTGCTAGTTTTCCTGTCCCTTTCCATGTGCTCCCTCAGTTGGCCCCTATTTTTGTGTTGGCCTGTTGGTATAAAAAATATTTCTGCATTCTTAAAGGTAAGAATACCCAATGGGTGAAAAATGTATGTCTGCTGTGTCAAGTCTCTACGTCTTTGTCACCAATATCCAGAGCTTAGACTCTGTGCTTTCCCTTCCCAGTAAGATTCCCAGCAGGTGCGCTTTCTTTCCTTGTAGGCTTTTATGCTTTTTCATCTCTGCATGTTACTGATCTCTGAGTTTCATACTTTGTAAGTACTTTCCTTCATTCTAGTGTTGTTTTTTCAATATAAATTTCTACAGTAAGCTACTTCCACCGTGTAGCCTTAGTGATACGCCAGTGTATCTGGTCTCTGGATTCTAATTACAGACATAGTTTAGCTCACAGACCTTCTTTGAGTCAAGCTCTACCAAACACTTCTGTAGGGGTGAGACTTTCACGAGTCAGTTTTCAGGTGGGCTTGAGTGAACTGGTACTTGATATGTGGAATGAGCTTACTGACATTCTGGCAAAAACATGCAGGTTGTTGGTAATTAGAAAAATGTTTTTCTATGTTATTAGTATAAAACTAGATTAAGTATAAGTCTTGTGTGCTCCTTCTTTCAACTTTCCTGATTTCTCTTATTCCTCTGCTACCTGCTGCTGTTATTCATTAACCTGCAGAGCTGTTTCTGTATCAAGGTATGCCTGGCTTATTCACTACCAAGTTGATAGGAATTTGGAAGATTTTTAGACCTGTTCTGGAGCAATGGTTGCTAACATTATAATGTACTGACTACAGCTAATGTAGAAAAATGTTTTTCCAGATGACATGGAGTTACAGAAAGACTGGACTTACCTGAAGAATGTGAAGATTGACTAATGATGTGAAATAAGGGTTGGATTAGTGTTGCATTTCTAGTATATCTTTAGGAAAGTGAGGAAGAAACAAAGGGAGCTGATAACTCTTAAAATACTTAGGACTTTATTTTGAGCTAAAAGTAAGTATTTGAAACCTGTTAATTACTGAAAATGTTGTCACAACCTTTTGAAGAAATTATACGGAAGTATTATAAAAGAATATGGTGTTTGTTTAGTGTGTGTAGAAACATGAGACAAAATCCCACACCTTGATCAGATACTTGAGAGCATACAAGCATACTTAAAAATAAAAAGTTTCTTTGTCTCTTGTGGTTCAACATATGTGGTTGAACAAGTCTGGCCTGTGCCAGTGAATCGGAGCTACAGGATTTCCCAAGCCCAAACTGAGGATGGAAATTTGCTCTTCCTGTATCTCTACTAAAAGCCTTTAAAAAACATGTTAAAATTTAAAAAGGAGCTCTTGTTTGCACAGCTGAAAAAGGCTTTGCTTTAAGATGAGTAATGTGCATTGCACAGTAATATGGATAATTCCCAAGGGTGGTTGTTCCCAACCATCTTAGGAACTCCTTACTAACTGAAAGAAGGATGTAAAAACAGTTAAGAAGTTACATCAAGTTGCTTGAATTATACCTTTGCCTTAAACTGTGATGCAGTGCAGCTGTAATGAGTGGTGCTGCTAACATCACGTTACTGTTGACAGTATCATGTATGACTTCTGTCATTACAAGATCCCAGTGCAGAAAGATGGTCTTTAATCATCCCATCTGCACAAATGTTTTGAGGGAAAGCACATTCTTGGGCATGTGGCTTAAGTAGGGCAGGCTCATTCCAAATCTCTAGAAATAATTCAGAAGAAATAGTGTCTGTTTTCAGACAGGATGCAGATGTGATCCCCTATTGTAGCCGTGCTTAACTGTTTCTTGACATTTCTTGTCTATGCCCTGTACATACTCTACCTCTTTCAATGGCGTGAGACATCACTCTGTAGTTGCAATGACATAATGAAATAATTTGTCAGTGAATATTCTTTCAGTACTTACGTTTGCTTGAATCTTTTAAACTTTTCTTTGAACCAGCCAGAATTGATCATACATTGAACAACTTATTCCCAGTCCTTGATGGTGTATACTATTTGGACTTTATCTGAATAGGAAGAGCAAAACAAATTGGAAATGTAATGAACAATTTAAAATTGAGAAAGGAGAGAGATATTTCACAAATTGCATTACAGCTCTGGTATAATATGCTGCAGTTGTTCTGGGGCATCATGACAGATAGGCTGTTTACCCAAAGTTGCACTGTAACTTAGGCACAGCTCATGTACAAGTGTCTGTAAGGTAAGTGAGCAAGGTGTCAGATATAAAAAAGATTTTCAGAATTTCTGTGTAATCTTTTTTGAGTTTGATTATCTCAATGTTTAGGGTTTTTTCTGTGTGTGGGAGAAGTATGAGTTTTAAGTCTCCCTGATTCTCAGTAAAGCAGTTGCAGAATGTGTGTCAGACTTGTGCAGCCACTTCCGTGGAGAGGTTTCAATTGTGACATGAATACAAACATAAAAAGTAGGGACCCAAATGTTTTTCTTGAGGAAAGCTTTGTATTCCCACATCTTTTTGTGCATTGTGTCTTACTCAGAACATGCTTATGCTGAAGGATGGTGTTGCTTTCCATGTAAATATGATGAAGGCTTTTAGACTACTTGTGTCACTGAATATAAATCCTTGTTCTGGTATAGCATACTCCTGTTTGGGAGGACAAATAAATGAGGTGTGTATGAGTATGTAAGCTATTAATGCATAAAGATGTGCTGCTACTCATTTAGCTAAGAATATTTCCATCTGAAAGTTGATGAAACTTCTAAGTGAAGACAAATCCTACCAATAACTTCAGTTGGGTGGGGGAAATCTTTCAAGAAAAAAGGTAGTTCTTTGTTCACGTGTGACATTTGATTTCAGTGGTGTTAACCAACAATCTTTGGTCTCTTAGTCCTTCTTTCAGATCCGTAATTAACTTCCTTAAGAGAGACAAGCACCTGCCTTTAATGATATTACATTTATAACCTTAAAAACACAAATGCAGATGCAGATATTGTGGTATTTTCTGCAGAAAACCTGAAATAACTGCTGGGCTGAGACATGCCTTATTAGGAGTGGACTCCTTAACTCTTAGATACAGTGCAGAAGTCTGGATCCTGACTATTGCTTCCTTACTGATTAATTTTAAAAAGCTAACTTGCTTCTGTTTGGTTTTTTTTCCAAAAAGAATCTCTAGTGGAGAGAAGTTAGGAATACGTAATCAGCTGCCTACATCTTCATCTTCTCTTGAAGTTATGTTGTGTCTTAAACACATACATTCACATACATTTGTCTGCAAGAGTATGGTCAGAGCAAGCTTGAGGTAGAGAAGAAATGCGAGCTGTAACTTCAAGACCTTCCCTTCTTTAGCTGTATCTGAACTGCAAAGCACAAGCAATTGAGCTCATATTTAGATGTTTTTAAGTGCCATTTACAGTTGCTGGATGTTCTTGCTCTTCCGATGATCCCAACATTCATTCTGACACTAAACCACAAATTCTGTGCGTCTATCTGTATAAACACCTCAGCTTCCGCAATTTAACATACAAGGCTGACTTCAGCTTCTGTGCAGTTCACTAGAAGATGCCTGTTCAATGTGCTGTTGTAAAGACCTTAACAGAACTACTGCTGATGGGCATAGCAAGAAGCTTGAGTTTTGGGAGAGGCACAGAGCAGACATTCTGAAGACTTACCAACAGAGGGAAGGTAGCAAGAGTATTCTGCCTGTTTAAAAAAAATTCAAAAAAACAAACAAAAAAACCCACACCACAACAAAAAACTCAAAAGTAAACCAAAACCGAACTTGTTTTTAAAAAAAAAATAAAGAAAGATGGCTATGTAGTGTGTAGAGTGACGTTGTCAGGAGGAACTTGCTCTGGGGCTCTTTACTGGAGCTGTGGCTGAATGCCTTGATTTTTGCAAAGTCTTTTTAACAACAGGGAATGGAAGGTGCCTGCACGCACTGTGTCAATAGTGATTATCATCTTTGTATGGGCTGTGGGTAAAACATAGTGGGAGATGTTTTCAGATTATTAATAATAAAGTTGTTATTACATAGAATATTTGGTGCAATGGGATGATATTTGGACTCAGTGGGAGCTGAAGCAATCCCATCTTCTGCTATTTGTCTTTCAGCCTGGCAAACAACAATCCATCTAGCCGATCTGTCCTCTGAGCACCCTTGAGGAGCAGCCTGGGAGTTAACAGGCATAATTCTACTGGGTAGCAAACACTATGGGTTAAAAATATTTGTATTATGACACATTATCTCCCCTTCCTTCTTTCCTGCCCCTGTGTACTCATAGTCTTTAACTTCCCATGTTTTGCAGGCAATAAATTACCTGTGTTTTTCCACTAGCAATATCAAGGCACTCCTCACTGACACATCTCCATTTTAGAGGCTCTAAATTCCTTTCCTCTTGGGTGAGAGAATTAGTACATGTGTAATTGAACTCAGAATAGTGGTTTCCCATTTGCATGAGATAGTTGCACTTTATTTCTGACACAGATAAAGTTTTATGTTCTCAAATGCCTTTGTTACTTTAACTGCAGTAGTTAATATAACTACTTCTTTATGAGGGTGCTTCTTGTGTATTGTTTGCATTAAGCAAAACCTGTTTGCTTTTTCCAAGTGTTAGCCCAGTGGGACTGGAGTCCCTCTGGAGCAATAACATCTGTTTTCTAGGTCTTGTCTGTTTACAGTATGATCTCTGACTAAGTTTGCAGTTTAACCTGGTTAAACATTCCGTTCACTGGGTCATTTTCCTAATCATGGTGGGCTCAGGGTGAAAGAGTGTTAAGAATTTGCCTTGGGAGGCTCGATGAAGGTTTTGAGGTCCTCATATAAGGAAAGATGGAGAGAGTTGTGTGTATAGCTTACAAAACTTTGTGGTGTGATGTTCAGTTAGTGATGTCTTAAAAATACATGAATACCAGAGTTCTTTAATATCTTTCAATATGTAGACCCCTGACAGACTTCTTCCTGAAGAGGTTATGCCCTTTTACAGTAAATTTAAAAGTGCTGAAACAGTTTTGTAATTCTTAATCATTGGTTTAGCAAGTTCTATGATGAAACTGGAAAAACATAATTTTGCAGTTCTGGAGCATCATGTTGCTCTGAAATAGTAGTAAACAGAAGAGATTTTTCAGTTTAAAAAACCCCATAAACAAAACACAAGTAGATCTAATTGCTTACCCTCAGACAGATCCTTAAAATGAATAAATAAATGAAAGTAGCTTATAGAAATGTCAGCATTGTCTTTAGTCTGGATGCTTAAACAAAAACTTTGGAAGTAATCAGTAAATTACCAAATTAAACACTTTAGCCAAGAATATGCTTTTCTTACAGTCTTAGCAGAACTGCCTCTCTGAGACCAAGATGCTCACCCAATATTCCTTGGCAATGTCCCAAAATGTCATACAAAGGTTAGGACTTTGATCTCTTAAAATACTGCCCGTGACTCAGTTTATAGCCAAGCTTTTAGTTATAAGTTTATAGCCAACACAGGCTGAAAAGTATGGAGAGAAAGAGGGGCAAACATGAAACACAGACAAAAAAATAGTCCTGCTTGTGGAAGCAGGACTAAACCCTGCCTGATACTTGCCAGCCCACAGTTCCTGCTCTTTTTTTTTTTTGCCAGCAGTTGCTGACTTTTTTTTTCATGTTACCCTATAATACCATTGGGTGGCCCAGTCCTGGGCTGCTTTGCATGGTATTCACGAACTGGGATAGGAACTTACAGCACTGCTTTGCTTCATTCTTTTCCAAATCCTTTTCCTCATAAGAAGAGTGGAGGGGCACTTTTAATGTGATATTGGTGAAACTATGTAGCTGGTATTTGACTGAGTAGTTGTGGCACTTGATTTCACATTAATTTAGTTCGACTTCCTTGAATATTCCTGTTGAAGCAGAGGTAGTATTAATAGTGCTTTTTGTAATTTTGGTTTTTATGTATTGCCTTGGTTCTTTAACTTATCAGTCCATGAGCTTTCTTTTTGCCTTGTGTTTTTAAAGGCAGAAAAATAACACTTACCAATTTCATTATTCGTGTTCAGAGACCTGTCAGCCTACAATGTGAGTGAGGGTGCTGTGTTCCCATGGCCCTGTTAGACACAGGTGTGCACACAGGAGTCGCTTGGACAGATCTTGCAGAAAGTTTGTACAATGAAGGTATTTGCTCTTCAGACGCCAGTGTTTGCCCGTGGAAAGTAAAGCAGCTCTTGTCTGTGTATGGCAGCAGTCACCTGACTCATAGGCACCCAGGCTGAGCAGGAGCAATAAACCCTGCTGCTGCCACTGCCCTCCAAAATACCACTGAGCATGAAACAGAGCTGAGAGGTGTGTGTTTGGATATTTGGAACAGGATGGGGAAGCTAGAGAGGCATTTTCCACAAACCTGTAGGAGGCGAGGCTCTAAGAGTTGTCGTCTGCTGTGCAGTGTTTGTCTTCACTGTAGATGTTAAAAAATGAAATTATATAAGGATTTGGACAGATTTTGGACTTTTTGCTGTGGACTTTAGAGGCCAACATTTTCAGGCTTAAAAACTAAACTGTAGGTTTTCTGTTTCTCTGCAGAAACCCTAAGTTCTGTCAAAATATGTGTCCACTCTGTCCTTGATAAGTCACAGGTAATAACCAACAGTGGTTACGTTCTGCATGGGAAGTATTTCCTGTCAGAGTGGTTCTGGGCCTGATATGTAACTGAGATGTCATGCTCTTCTGAACATGGTGATTCTTTGCTTTAACTACAACAGCTTTTCCTTCTGTCTTACGGTGTTCTCCCTCTTACCATGCCACCAGGAAGGGAAGGATACTTTCATAAAGGAATGTGTTGTCAGCAGCAAATAATAATGTTGCAGCAAGAAGATACTGTAGGGCTTTTCTACATAGGAATTATTGAGGAGGAAAAATAATGTGATTTTAAAGCCAAATCAGCCTTTGGAGATGACTTGGAGCAGATGAGATCATCGTATTTTCAAAAATTAGGTTGCCCTCCAGCTTTTCAGCTGCTTGTCATGGTTCAGAAGAAATTACTCTAATCCTGAACTGTAACCATCTCTTTTATCAAAAACTTCTACCAGAGCAAGGTCATTCATTGTTCTTCGTTAATTCCTGTCTTTCCTCAGGGTGCCGTTTTAATGTTTCTGTATTCGAAAGGTCAGAAGTTACTGTCTTACTCATTATTTTATTCGGCAACGAGTGCTTCAGCTGATACTTGTCTAGAATGACCAGGCTAGTTGGGAATTGATAAGCTGACTAAAAAAGGTTGAAAGCTTCTTTTCCTAGACTTGAAGTCCTGGTTTTTTTTCATTTGTGCTTCCTAATGGGTAAATTATGAGGTCTAAAAGGGTTTCTTAAATTATTTTTGTGTTCATTTTCACTATACACAAATGAAACTTTAAATTCATTCTCCTCCTTCCTTGCTAGTCTTATTAGAGGTTCTGCATCTTTCTTGGATGTAATTTATTATGAAAACGAACATCCAGAAAGCTGGTCAAGACATGGTAAGCACTTCTATTAATATTAATTTTAAGTTAATTTCAAAATCCGTTAGTGAAATATCTTTAACTGGCTAACTAAAATCCCTTCTACTTAGCAGGGAACATGAAAGTTTACAGGTTGTTAGGGCATTGCCTTTTAATAAATTCTCTTACACCAGAGTCTTCCGATTTAGGCAGACTATAAAATTTTAACCTAAAGAGCATATTAACAAACAGGAGAAACCTGAACTTACAGAACTCATTATCAGTGGCTGGGAGCTGGTCTGCTGGGATTGGGAGCCTTGTGCCCCTGTGCTTCGTATTCATCTTGATTAATGCAGATCAGTGCAGGGAATTTGGTAGGGAACTGTTAACATCCATATAGAGCCAATTAAAATGTTTTGTGAACTGGAACTATACACTAAATGACATATATTTGACTTGACATGGGTTATAGAACAAATGAAAAATGAAGCACTTCGTTTGCCACAGTGCATATAATGTAGTCATTTTATACAGTTGTTATATAACAATTCTATTTAATTTGTTACTGTTTTAGGTTGTTCACCAGTCTGCACAAATATGTTACTGTTAAGTGCAAGCATTTAGAATTCTTAATGAGGTATATTCAGATTTTTTAACACAACTCTTACTTTAAATGAAAATTTTATTTTGTAATTAAGTCTAGAGTTTCCTTTATCATGTTTTTAAAATCACTTCTAGAAAAAGTTTCTGCCCTTCAAAAATTGTCTGTGAATGTTGGGGGGTGTTTTGTGGTCTTTGTTTTGTTTCCTCAATCAAATTAATAGGGTTTACAGTACCTCTTACTCAAAATACAAGGCAGGTGCTCACTAGGAAGGAGAGTTTTGTGTCAGCAGTGACTCAGTGACCTTTAATATAGAACAATACTATTTGATATTATGAAAACACATCTCCATCTTCATACGCTTTGCTGATTGCACAAATCAATTGAAAGTGTTTCTATCTTTGTGATATCCTTGGTTGCTGCACCCAGTAGGATGCTAAAGGCTGATTGTCAGGGTTTTTTATTGAAAAAAAACTGTAGTGTTTCTCCATGTGCCTGCAATCATTTATTTTTCTATTCAGTTTTTTGTAGCTGGTTTCACCTAATGCAAAAATGAAAAGTATTATGTTTTCCCTCTCGAAACCAAACGCCTTAAGGATTTCTTTACTTGATCTACTTCAAAAATATGTTTATTTCACAAGACAAAAGCAAGGATGTTATCACTTCGTCCTGACACATAATTGTCTGAGTGACTCAGAGTAGAGGGATGCACCACACATCATGACCTGTAATTCTCATTTCTCAGTAATTTCAAGCTGTTCTTGAGAATACTGTATCCACACATCCCTAGCAACATGGCCACTCAGCTTTTTAAAACCTCTTTTCCCATGTGATCTTAGTCATTGCCTTCTTTCCCAGATGCTTTCTTTTCATTGCTGTCAATCTGGAAGTTGTTCTTTAGCTTAATAACAGTTAACTATGTTTTCCCAAATTTTTCTGATGCTTTGTAATTTCAATGGAAAATGGAAAGAGGATTACTTAAAAAAATTATCTACCTCCTCCCACTAAAGTAGCAGTTGAACATGTAGAATACAAAGAGGAGCTGATGGGAAAAATTGCTTTCAGGTAATAACTCAGGGCTCTGTTTTAGTTTAGTAGTAATTCTCATTTAGATCTGGGTGTAACTCCAGCTGCTCAGCTGTTGTACAGAACAGAGCAGTGTTATCTGGTGTTGCTTACATCGGAATTCAGAGGTCCTCAGGCTGCTTTTTCTGTACCTATGGTTCTCCCAGTGTTGCAGATTGTTTGTGAAGCAGCCTGCTGAGAGAACTGTGGAGGCTTCCTGTGGGTACGTTCTTCCCGAGAACATGGGGAGGAGATGCTGAGAGCAGAGCAAGGACTGTTCAGGAGGTACCTAAGTAGGTTTGAAGAATGGAAGGGCGTGAATGAGGATTTTTAATTGAGAAAGGGGTTGGTTTGTTTTGTCAGGAACCACTGTGCCAAGTTACAGTTCCTCAGTGAGGGCTTGAGATGAAGCAGTTTTATTTAGAGAGTATGTGGGGTTGTTACTAGCAGTGCCTTTTGTCTCTGAAGACTTTATGATCCATCTTCTCTTGCAGAATTTGTGCCACTTCTATGTTCAAACAGGTCTCAAACCACGGGGTTTTAAGCTGTAGTTGTAATGTGACCTATGAAAGTTCTTCTGAGCAAGCAGCAGCAAGCCAGCTCTAGACCAGGCTTGAAACATCTGAGTTTCCAGCAGTTTTATTTATTCTTTCCTAAACAAAAGTGGCTGTAGATCACTTTTTAAACCTTGTGTGTATCTGTAAATTCATAGGTATATAAAAAATGCATGTGTGTTCAGATGGTTATCTCTGTCTCTTCTTGTACAACAGGTCCACAGGAAGTAGAAAGCCAGCAAAGAATTCATTTTGTCAGAACCAGGAAAGATTAGATGTGAAACCATGAGGAGTAGATCTAGTCCAGATACCAAATTAGAGGAGTGAACAACACAGGTGGAAGGAGAGGATTAAAGAATAGAGGTTTTCTCCTCCTTAGTATGTCTAATAACTCTTCATCCATCTATGATCTGTACCTGCCATGGGTGGGAGTTTGGGGCTGTCTGGCTGAGGGAAAGGTGTCAGGAGAGGAACTTCTTTTCTCCCAGGCATCTGACACGTAAAAAGTGCAAGAACCACTTTGTTTAAGTTGTGATTCTTCAGTGTGTGCTGTTTGATAGACAGGGGCTATACATGACATCTCATAGTGGTAGAAGGCAAATAAAAAATAGGGATATTTTTAATACTGATTCAATCCAACTGTGGAGGAGATATTACTTGGAATCAAGCTGAGCATCTCTGATGTGTTTTGTCTTTCATGCCAGCTCTATGTGGCCACTGAAGCCATCCTCATCGCACTGGTGGGTGCAACTCCTCCCTACCACTGGGATCTCCAAGGGCTGTCAGCTAATCAGAGCCATGGCAACCATTCACTGAGCGAGCAGAGAGCTTTTGGGGAATGGCTTCTGACTGCCAATGGCAGCGAGGTGCAAAAGCACATACACTTTGGCAGCAGTTTCACATCCATAGTCTCTGAGGTAAGTCTGAAATGTGTTTTGCAGCCTTGTGTGTGAGTAGTAAGTCTTACTGAGATGGTTTTGGGGGTTTCCTTGTACTGCTTTTTTCCTGCATACTAATGCTTGTTCTGATTAGCAAATGAAATGTGCTACTTCCAGTTAGAGCACAAGTAATCTCCTCATGTCTTTACTGGCAACAAAAGCTAGTTTTATATTGCTCTGCAGATCTTGACCGATGTTCTGCTCCAAAACTTCCCACTTTTTCTGTATGGAGGTCACATATTGCATCCTGCAGCCTGGTTCCACATTTGAGCTGGAATTGGGACATTCATTTTACTAATTTGTTCAAAATCCTTTATGGACTCTGAGTTCTTTCTGGCCACCCCCTTGCTGAGCTGCAGTGCATGTAGTGCATCCATCATACAGTTAGCAAGCACTGGAGGAACTGGAGAGGAAGTGGCTCCTGCAGTCTTTCTAGCTCCAGATACAGAACATGGGCAGTGGGGAGTCAGGTGGACAAAGCAGCTCCCTCACATTCTCTTCCAAAACAAGCTTTGGTTTCATTGGTGCAGCCTCTATGTTTTTTTAAGTGATTTCTTTCATGGTCTAGCCACAGTCCCTACAGGAATGATTCCAGACTCTGCACTGATGTGTGCAACACCTGCCCTTCCTGGGTCTGTCAGTATCTGTTCATGTCAAATTGTTCTTTACAAGAGCCCTGAGTGCATTGGTTACAAGGCCTGAACGTAGAGCTGAACTGTGGAGTCAAGTGTAGCACCACTTGATAGTTCATGGCTATAGTTCAGAGGTATTAATGCTATCCAAATTGCTCCTGTAAAGCAGTTTATTGGTTAGGAGCATTTTAATAAAAATGGCCAGCTTTGGAATAGTACCAAGCCATTGTGTACAAAAGGCATTGCTTCTTATTCTGGCAATAAAGAGGATATGAGTATTTATGATACCATTTAAATTAAAATTTTAATGGATGGTGGGTTTCTTAAGCATTATTTAAAACTCAGTAGGGTTGCTGAATTTTCTCTGGGGCTTTCCTATTTTTTTTAAACTTGCCCAAGAGTCTTTTACTCTCTTAAACTTGACAAGTCAGACATGCTTGTAGAGCCTAGCATATGACAGAGATTTTTTTCAGATCTTTATATATTTTGGTTGCATAAATAAGAAATGCAGGTAAAGAACAAAGCCTGCTTGAGCAATAAAAAACCCTTAAAAAACTCCCCAACCAAAACAAACAAAAAACCCCAACCCCCTCAAGGCAACTTGTGTAGATTCTGCTTTTTAATTCTTTAGCATATGCTTCAGTAGAGGCCCATTTGAGTAAAATCTTCTTAGCTCTTCTGTTTCCCTCTATTGAAATACAGTTTTTATGAATTTGGTAGCTGAATATTTGGTATATTTGGAGGTTATGTGCTAAGCACAAACATTTTGAAAGAGAACATACATATCTGGAGAATATTTCACCAGTAATTCATTATTAATCTAATTTCATGATTGATTGTAAAGAAGTTTTGCCCTACATATTTAAAGAGGGTATGTCAGTGCTTAACCTTGTGGCATCACTGATAACATGACCATTACAAATTTACTCTGAAAAATATTCTGGTGTAAAAAGCTTGATTTATGAATAAGCATATATGTAGAATGTTTTTATGTATAAGAGAAAAAGCCTTGAGCTCTCTAAAGGGCTTAGACATTGAGATAAATTTTGAGAACAAATTTTGCTTTGCAACCAAGTTATCCCTTAATCCCTGAATTATTCAGGAAGCATCTCATGTCAACAATTTTCATGTTGGCAGCTTTTAAAATTTTTATACCAAAAGTTATTGCATGATTCTTGTAGCTGTTATAAAACAAACTGACCATGTTATTTCAGGATAAAATTAATCTCATATGCAATTATTCTACAAATGTATTTTTCTGGGAATTGTTTTTAAAGTCTGCAGAAGCGTCAAAAGCTGATTTATGAACACGTGGTTGGTTTCAGTTGAATTTTGTCAGCCTTGGCATTTTATGGGCACGTTTCCTACTATTATCAGTAACCACCTCCCTGTTAAAGTAACAATTCAAAATGAAGCAGATACAGAAAGTAAGCAAGTTATTTTCTTGGAGCTTATGAATGATGTTTTGTTAGCATCCTAATCTTTGTGAGGTTTAATTGCATGGCTCTGTTCTCATGATGAGGTAGTTTATAACTGAGGTTTGAAATAATATAAGCTTTGCTAGAAAGGATATTTAATGAGATTTTGGTGGAGGAAGAGGAGATTATGAGGAGAAGATTAGAGAGTTATTGCAGGGATAATGACATAATCACCAGCTTACCAGCACAGGAAGAAGAGTTGGTTGTCACTAAAAGGAAACATTATCTCAAGGTGCAGGAGGAATAGAAAAAGAAAAGAACAGAAGATGTGGAGTGTTTAGAATACAAAAGGAAATAACTTTTGAACATTGAGAGCATGGCATATTTTCAGTCTGCACTTCTGTGGGGCAAAGAATTTTGTCAGGTTCAACTTGAGACAGTAAGTCTGTAAGAATCAAACATTTCAAGATCAGCTTTGTATTTGGAATTGAAAAGAACTGGAAGTGATGAAGTACACTGTAAAAAAGATGAGTGTGTGCAGAAAACCTGACTAACCTGTGTAATGGTACCCAAGTATTGCTCAGGGACAAGACACTTCATAAAGAGGAGCATGTGCAGGAGTATCTTCACACATAAACCACAACTATTTTTTCACAATGTGTGTTCTACACACTGCAGTGACACATGGCAATTGATTAAAACTGAGTCTAGATTTAACTGCTTTATGTGAAAGAAAAAGGGAAAGTGGGAGAAAGCTGCAAAAATCAGACTATTGTGAGGAATCTCTTCCTGATTTCAGAATCAAAGACTGCATTTGGTTTGGGAGAACTGCAGTTATTAGTATCCTGTGGTGAGTTTGGGAGACAGCAGTGGGAACTGGTGATTTACTGAATATGATGCTTAGGAGATTTATGAAGAGTTTAATCTTCTTTAATATATGTAACATCCCCTCCAGCTATTAGCTGTTGGTGAACTGTTCGGATTCTGATTAATTTACCTTTTTGCTTGTTTGTTTCTGATTTTTTCTTCCCCCTCCATCCAGTGGTTTTTAATTGGCAATGCATCATACAAAGTCAGTGCTGCCAGTTCTTTCTACTTCAGTGGTGTGTTTGTTGGAGCCATCTCCTTTGGGCAGCTGTCCGATCGCTTCGGGAGGAAGAAAGTCTATCTCACAGGTAACCCCTTGGCAAAATGAATGACACAAAGGTGTCATGTCCCTGAGGATCAGTGGCAATGGCTCAGTTTCTGCTGAGAGCTTGATACGCAATCTAAAGCATGTGCTGTGGTTTTGTTTGTTTGGGCATTCCAGTATACTTGTGCCATAGAAGTTGAGACAAGGAATTAATATTTCACATTAATATTTCAGTCACCATTTGAATTTCTGCGAGGTGTTCTGGATTTGCGAGTTGTGCCATAAAGGCTTTCACTCATGCAACATTGTGCTCATGGGATCTCTGCAAGTTGCAGTTAGTGTTTTTAGTAGTTTTGTAACAGCATTCTTACCTGTACAATCTGTTAGGAATTCGTTGTACCTTTTATCCCCTGTCTGCATGATTTAATTTTTATGTATTTGTGATCCTCATACTGTTTTGAAGCTCATAAGCTTTCTAACTGTCCCTGGATCAAACAACATCTGAAACTACATGTTTTGTATGTGTATAAAGTTGTGTGTCAATGGATGAGCATGTAGAGTTTAAAGAAATGTTTTGTGCTTTTTGTTTCTCTTTTAAGGAACAGCACTCATTCAAAGCATATAAAGGCGGGCCTGCTCTGCATGCAAAGCCACCATGTATTGTCCCCAGTGATGTTTCTATACAGTGCTCTCTAAAAATGAGGAGAGATATTTGGTCATGTATTTAACCCGTGGCTTCTGTATCAGGGATAAATATAAAGTCATCTTTAACAGAAGTCAGACAATGGTTCTGAGTGTCTAAAAATATTGTCTGCTGTGAACTGAATTTAAAGGTTCAAACTGCAAACTGTGAATAAAAAAATCACTCCTTCTGTGTCCCCTCCTGTTTGATATTGACTCTAGGTATTTAAATTTCTTTCCAAACCTGTGGAGGTGGTACTGACTGTGATGTCTTAAGACAGATGCTAGTGGGCATCAAGTAAAGATACCAGTAAATGCTTCTGTTTCTTTAGATACCCTTCTAAAATGAAACTTCTTGCCTTATTTTCCAGGTTTTGCGCTTGACATCTTGTTTGCCATTGCAAACGGATTCTCACCCTCGTATGAATTCTTCGCCGTTTCCCGGTTCTTGGTAGGGATGATGAATGGTGGGATGTCACTGGTAGCCTTTGTTCTACTGAATGAGTGTGTGGGTACAGCCTACTGGGCATTAGCAGGTAAACTGCCTTTATTGTCAGAATTCATAGATTTCAGTCTCACACTCCACTTGAGGCACACAAAGCAGTTGCAAATTTAGCTCCACTTGAGCATATCTGTGATCAGTCTTTGAACTCTGCTTGTTTAATATGAACCTTGGACAAGCAGGGTAGATGACTTGGGGCCATTCAAGTCTCTGCATCACTCAGGTTGATAAAAAGACAGCCGAAACATCTCCCATGAATGTTACCAGCTAAATACTCATCCAAGGCTTTTCACAAGTGAGCTCTATTTATCAGAATGTTGGACTCTACTAAACAGAGCCCAGTGTTCATATGCTAAATATAAGTTCTTTCCTTCCTGGCAGTTCTTAAAAAGAAATCAAAGGTGTTTTTATATTATAGGAGGATGAGAAAACTTTGCTTATATGTTACTAAAAAAAGTTGTCCCGTGTAGTAATTACCTTTAGAATTGAGAAGGTATGGACACCTTTAACTGTCTTGATTGCTGGTGTTGAACATGTCCTTCAGAAATGTGTGTAACCTGTGCTGCTACAGCTCTAGAGCCTGACATACAAAGCCCAAGAAGTGCCATGCTGAGACTGTTTAAAAATAGGGTGTCTTACAGATCATGAGAACTACAAAAGAATACTACATATTCCTAAAACTACCAGGTTTTTCAATGTTTTGTGGTATTTATTTTTACACATAGAAAAGTGCATACTTATGCTGCATACACATACTTATATTTAGAAGACTTCATTGTTCACAGGGCTTTGTTGGGTGTGGAGGATGTAGAAGAGCACTTTTGGGGCTTTTATTAATCTTTGCAATTAGATGTAATACTTTTGCTCTGCATGAATGAAGGACAGGGTGCTCTTTGGTCAAAGAGCTATGTTTCTGCCTGAGCTGCTGAATGAATTTTTGCTAATGAAGAGTTAATTCTAACTAGTTAGTTAGTCTGGTCCCATTTGTTGAGATTTACTAATGTTTCCTACAGAAGTGATAATGTTTTGTTATGTTTTTAACTGTGTGTTAGGTTCTATTGGTGGCTTGTTCTTTGCTGTGGGAATTGCCCAGTATGCTTTACTAGGGTATTTCATTCGTTCCTGGAGGACTCTGGCTATTGTGGTTAATCTGGAAGGAGCAGTCGTCTTTCTTCTCTCTTTGTAAGTTGTTTTTCAAACTGAGTTTCATAAAGAAAGATGTCCAAAAAAAAAAAAAAAAAGAAAAAAAATCCAACAAAGCGAGTACCCAAACTACTAAGTCAAGTTGTTTTTCTAGGATGGCATGAAATGGTGTAAATAAGGTATTTCTCTCAACTTGTACACCCTCTCCCTACCAACATGGTCTGTGGGTTCTTCAAATAGTAGTGCAGCAATATTTGAGCCTGTAAGTCTACATTGTAGTGTGTGTGTAGTATTGCTGTAGATGGGAGCAGTCTCTAGGGTGGTAGAGAAGCACATCCTGCTCTTCAGCTGATGTCTGTAGATGACTTAAACTGGTGTGCTACAAGGCATTATAAATACATGTTAAAAGATGCAGGAATAGTTTCATATTTATTGAATAACATGATGCTCCTCTTGTGTTTACACAAAAGGAACAGCATCAGATTGCTTGCCTGTCCAGTCTTAAAAGTGACATGCAAAAGAAAAAATGGGCAACTCCCTTTAATTTTTCAAATGTGATGTTTTTGGAGCTAGCTGAGGCTTTGTGAATTTGAGCACTGAAAGCTCTGTGATGCAGTGTGGTGTTCTTTTCTTATACGCTTTCTAACATCTAAATCTCAGTAACTAAAAGAGTGAAATTACTTCAGCTGCTGTTTAAACTAGATGTCTTTGCCTTTCCAATGTCTATTTCACTTCAGTGACTCTTTGAATAAAGCTTTTGCTCCTCAAAAAATCCACACACCCTTTTAAAGGAAGCATCAGAACTCAGGGAAGGCTCTTTGAGATAGTTCATGATATGAAAGGCAGAGATGACACTTTGGATATTTCAAAACCTTGTGGTGATAGGGACCCTTGGGGAAAAAATTAACTTTCAGATTGATAGGTACAGCTTTTTTAAGTGAGTTACGCTCGTGACTTTAGAGCTGTGCTCAGAAGCCTATCTTTCCTGTAAGAAAAGGGGTTTTTTGTAATTCCAGATTTCACACTGCCTCCCTATCACATTGCTTAAAAATTACTCGGTGTAGAATATACTATCAGATTTTTATCCTGGGAAGAAATTATGTTCCTTTCTAAGCATTTTTTTTTTATTGTGAAAACACAGAATTGCATTCTTTTAAACTCAGAGGAATAATATAATTTTTGATCTGAGGCAAAAATCTTAACAAGCTTCTGGCAAAAGGCTAAAGTTTAAATTAGTTCTGGAAGCCTGAAAATAATAGATTTGTGTAGTAGACACAAATGTTGGAGTTACAGACCTGTCGAGTGAACAGTGCACGTGAGGAGCATGACCTTTGCACAGTTTATACCTTCTTATCTACAGGAGAGAATTTGGCAAAAAGCTGGAAAGTGGGAAGTGGAAGTCGATCTTGTGGAAAATGAGAAATGGAACTAGTGGGTCTTCAAAAAGCATCTTGTGTTACTTGTAGTAATGTGTGCCTCCTTAATTCTGAATTCTCCAAAGATAGGATCCTAATCATACTGTACCTTGTAATGTTGTTCCTTCTATGTGTGTATATATGTGTACACTTGGTGTAATTTCTTGATATCTGAATCATGTATGGCTTACATTTCCTTTCAACATGCTTTGTTTCTGTTTTGGTAGGTGAATTGTATACCTGAAGGGTTGTTTGAAAACTCTTTATTATACTGAAGTGCATTTCATCCTTATTCCTTTAGACAAGTCCAGTGTCATAGAGAAGAAAATCCCTAAAGGTGTCTGTGTGTGTGTTTCAGATTCATTCCTGAGTCCCCCCGCTGGCTCTATTCCCAGGGCCGTCTGAACGAGGCGGAAGATGCCCTCTACCTCATTGCAAAGAGGAACCGCAAGCAGAAATGCACTTTTTCATTAAAACTCCCGGCTGAGAGGGGCTCCAGAGAGGCCGGCAGCTTTCTGGACCTGTTCCGATACAGGATTCTCCTGGGACGCACCTTGATCATGATGTTCACCTGGTACTGGAAATACTTTGTAGGCCCAGCTGTGCTACTGTGACCTCTTTAAGTCTTTGAGAGAATACGGTGCTGAGAATTGCCTCGTCCCACAGATTGTTAGGGACGCTGGAGCTAAAAAGGATCCTTTATAGCATTTAAGTATCTATTACAGTATTTCTTTAGTGCATTTCTAGCACAAAGCCATTTTTGCAGTCCAGTTCTGAGGTGTTTTATCTCTGCATTTCTGTCTTGTGTTTTGAGTCTCAAAATAGTTGAGAACTACCCCTTCTGTTGTGACACACAAGGCTGCTGAGATTAGTCACAGTGTCCTCCTGTCAGGCCCAGAGCTGTCAGTATCTCTTCACATGGATTATTCCTTGTTTTGTTATGAAGAGCCCATTAGCAGGTGGGTGGCCTACCTTGGCTAATGAGTAGACATCATAGGCAACAGTTCTTTAAGAGAAAATGCTGGCTGTTGCTGTAGTGAGGAGCAGGAGTCTGTGATGCTCCCATTGGTCACTAGCAGAAATTTAAGTCCAAAAGTGCCTGGTTTTTTTCAGATAGCTCGCTAGCCCTGAGGTCTTTTGCTGCTACTTTAAAAAATCCTTATGTGTGACATGGTGTTCAGGTCCTTGGGCATTACTGGTCACATAGTTGCTTTTATAATGCATATATTTGGGAAAGATGTGTCAATTAAGAATAAAACAAATGGTTTTGTCAGCGTACAGCACTTAGCTGTTTTCCCGTTGCTTTTCCAAGTGCTTACTGCAGAATAAATAGTTGATTGTTTTTTTCCTTAAGTGAGAATTGCTGATTTGCTGCAGAATGAATTAATGACCAGTTTCTTTCCTCTCTGTAAAGACAGCTCCCTTTACGGGGGTTAACGTGACAATAGGGTTACAAAAGAAAAGTTAAACAGAGTTGGAGAATGAATGAATAAAACTGGACCAGTTTTAGAAACTGGTAGAAATTAAAAGAAGGTTGAAATGTTGTTTAAACTGCTAGAGAAATTTGCTTTACACACAGTTGGAAAAAGTGTGGACAACAGTGTAACCTGATAAAAACAAAAGGGACAAAGACATTTCTGAAGTTAAATAATATATTTGTGATTGTATTCTAACTTTGTACTGGTTTATGCACATTGTTCGTAAGTGTAGTCTTAAGTTTCACTCAGTAGTAAGTCAGGAATTGGGTCTTTGCTGAGACAAAAAGGTTTATTTGCCTAGAAGGCATCATATGCTTACATAGAAACATTTTAGACCTATCTGCTGAAACACTAAATATAGTTTATAGTGTATTCTGCCAGACCAGTGCTTCGATTTGGCAGGCAAAGTGTCAGCTCTGATTTCACATCAGAGATTTCACATTTACACATCAGAACTTTATCCCAATCATCAGGTAACACAAGTTAATTTTAAGTCTTCATTTTTCTGGTTCTCTTACATGATCATCTTTTATTTCTCTTATTTTTTACTGTTAATTGTAGTTTTTATTTGAATTTTTTTTTTCTCCCATCTTTTGCAGGTTTGTGTGCAGCTTGGTTTACTACGGTCTTACCCTTAACGTGGGTGACTTAGGTGGAAGTATTTATGCCAATTTAGCCCTGTCAGGCTTGATAGAAATCCCAGCCTACCCAATCTGTATTTACTTGATTAACCAAAAATGGTAAGTATGGAATTTATTAACCCACTCAGAGTTTCCTCATAACTTTTCTCAAAGATAGGTTTTCTGTGTATTACATCTCCTAGCTTATATCTGTTGTGTGGGGCTTCCCACTTCAGTGTGAAAGTGCCATTGATTTATCTCTACTTCAAATAGCAGTTTAACTTGTTTTCAGTCGCTCCCCTACTTGTGGGCCGTAGGTGGGGTTGATGTATTTCGGAGGAAGCTGCGCTGCTGCGGGCTAGCACTAGATAGCGTCCTTCCCACCGCTGCCCCGTGATCCCACCCTCACTGTTGGGACAGGGCTATCCCGACTCCACTCTGCTGGGGCTGTCTTGTGCTCTGGTGCAGCAGCAGTACCTGGGTGAGCTACTGTGTGAGCAGAGCAGATATTCAGCCTTTTCATGAACCACGATACTCTGGACAATATCTCTCCGTTTTTGTAGAATTTCGTCCCGGTCTCTCCTCTGCGTCTCCTGAGGAGGTTTACAAATGTCACGCATGGCAGGAAGCAACCCCAAATCCCAGAAATTGTCAGTAGCTGTATAAAGTTGGCACTCATTTTGTTAAGTGTGCAGCAGAAGCTTGTTTAAAAACGGTGTGAGAGGAAGCGCTGGTGGAAGATGATATTCAGAATTCCCAACTGCAAATAAAGAGTCAATGTGAATTCAGAGGATTCATTACTTTGCAACCCACCAACCTAATGCAGAATATAAACCTTTGTTACCTTTGCGTATCAGGTTTGGTCGGAAGCGAACGTTGAGTGCATTTCTGTTCCTGGGAGGATTGGCTTGTCTTATTGTCATGTTTCTGCCTAAGAAGAGAGGTAAGTATTTTTTTGTTTCTGGAGTATGTGGTAGGAATTGGTAAAAACAGTATCCTACAGTATAACAATTTGATGGCTGCTGGTAGATTAGGCTCATACCACATGTGAGTCTCAAATTTTGAACCTGTAGAAGCTAACTCAATAAAAGAATAAGCAGTAACCTCCCTAACACCTTAGAGAAAACTTGTTAGTAAGATTTGAATTTTTGCCTTTGGATTCTGCCCTTTACTTCTGTCCATATCAGTTCTTCTTTTCCAGTGTTTTTGACATAGTCCCAATGAATGATATTTCTTGTGGTATCTCCAATAGCTAGATGATAGGTTAGTGTAAGTAGTACCCTTGCAACTTGGATACATCTCTGCAAATGGAAGATGAACGTCAGAACATCTGAAGAACTGAGCAAGTTTCCGTCTTTCCCCCACTTCTGTGTAATGTTCAAAGAGTAGTGTGCTTGTGGTAATAGTAATGTGGCCACAAAACTTACAACTCAGAGAGCATTCTGATAAACTTCTGAATTGGGAGGCCTTTAACAAATGTGCAATTAAACACCTTTTGTGTAAAGATGCACTAATGTTAATTTTCAGGTTACATAGCAATTTTTCTTTTTAAAACCAGATAGATAAATTCACCTTGCTTATAAGATCTATGGATGTATATTACCTTTCATAAAGTGAGAGAACGTTTCAAATGCTTGAAGAGTGATTCAAGAAATTAAACATCGATGACAGAGTACAGAATTTGCTCTAGATGGCAGTGGGTCTAATAGGTAAAGCTTTTTCAAAGAGGTGCAACTCGAGTTTTCAGAATTGTTCCAGGTGCTAGAGCATGGACTCTTAGAAATATTCTGGTTTGGTTGGTACCAATCATCAAGTATTTTTTGCATATCATTCCAAACATGAGATGTAAAAAGAAAGGACAGAACTGTGAGACCCCAGGAAATCAGCTGTGCACTTAACTGCTCAAGTCAGGCAAGGGTGAAGTGCCTTGGGAAGTGAAAGGGCTCACTGGCCAGAAGGAAGCACCTGCCTTCACTGGGTATGAGCTCTGATTTGCCTGTTAAAAGCAAATATGCACTGGCTGTTCTGACAAACTAAGTTGGATGGCAAATTTGGTATGATTCTTTACAGCATCTTCCCTTCAAAGTAGTAATGTTAGAAGAATACTATCATACTATAGAAATGACAATGAATAGGACTCTTCTTAAAAAAAAAAAAAAAAGTGCTCACTTTTGGAAAATGTATCTGTTATACTCTTCTTCAACTTTCTGATAGAACTAATTTAGTATTTAATTAGTGGTAGACCAAAAATGCTGAGTTGTAGCTTCAGCTTTTAGATTCTTCACTAGATTCCTTTTCACATCATACTGTTGTGTGATTAAAATGATTAGAGATGTATTGTAGTGCTCAAAAGCCTTACAAGGGTCACATTTTCTCTCTCAGATACCGGAGTGTTTGCCGTGGTGAACAGCCGCTCTCTGTCTTTGCTGGGAAAACTGACAATCAGTGCTGCTTTTAACATTGTCTACATCTACACATCAGAACTCTATCCCACAGTCATCAGGTAACACAAGTTAATTTTAAGTCTTCATTTTTCTGGTTCTCTTACATGATCATCTTTTATTTCTCTTATTTTTTCTGTTAATTGTAGCTTTTTGTTTGAATTTTTCAGTTACATATAATGATTAGATGTAGTTTTACAACTGAAATTTCTTCCCTTATCATCCTCTCACTCTTTCTTCCATCAAATTTGCAGTGTCCTCCTCAGACTAACCGTATTTTTATGTAACAGTAAAATAGATCTTCAGCTACTTGGCCTGCTTACAACTCCCCTTTTACTACTGAGGATAACTATAGCACTGCTGATATTTCTTTTAATGAGTGCTTTATAAAACCAGACAACTCTATTATCATACATACTTAACCAGGAACATTGAAGATGGCTGGTCAATAAGCTTTGTAAAAGTAACTTGATGCCTCAGAGGCTATGTGTGATCAATAGAAGATTTCAGTCACTAGGGGCAAAAGTACCCCCTGCTCGTGCTGACAGAGCAGATAGAAGCTTCTGCCACATGGGTGCATATGAGGATCAGCCACCAGTGAAACTGTACTGTGGTGTTTTTCATGAGTGGGTACATCTGATGATAAATAGTAGTTGAATAAATCATTTTGGCCAGAGTCTCAGACAGAGGCAAGATGCATGAACTGGGATCACGCTTGTTTTGCCTATGTGTGTATGAAAAAATTCTGAATATAAAGAGGATTTTTGCTTTGTTTTAATCACAAAAACATGTTTCATTCCTGTCTTGGGATGCTTTCAGTTACATTTCTTTGCCAGTTAATGGGCTCAGGGTCATGACTGATGAGTCTTTTTCCTTGCTCAATAACACTTTTGGTATTTTCCCACAGGAATGTTGGAATGGGTGCCTGCTCCATGTTTTCCCGTGTTGGTGGAATAATTGCGCCTTTCGTCCCTTCATTGGTTTGTCTGATCTTCTGTTACATACGTTTTTATTTTGTGGCTCTGGTGTATCAGAAGCTTACAGAGATGGGAATGTTTGGGATAAATTTCATATATAAATTAAGATACATAAATTGCCTATCTTAACAATATCATGGTAGGCCAAAGGCATTGCAGTATCATCTGTGATTAGACAAAACCTCAGCATTATTTAATTTAGAAGGTATTTTAGCTCTGTAGGAATTTTGAGACCTATCTAGTGGACCTTAAAGTATAATAATTTGGTATCACCAAGATGGTGATACCAAATTTTAAACGCTACACAAGCAATAGCAAAAGACCCAAGTGGTTAAAAGAACTACTGCATCAAAATTAAGCCTATGGGCTCAGTAACTGGTATTTCTGAGAAAAGGTTTGTTTTACTGTCGGTGCACTTCATTAAATATCCATGGGTTATAAATATCAGCAAAGCAGTTCATCCTTCAGTGAATGAAGGTGATGTGGAGATCTGATACAGCAGCAAGGCAAAGAAAGATTCTGAAGAACAAAACATGGGGGTCATTTCCTGTGCTTAGAGTGTTACGTGTATGCAGGTAAAAAGTGTGCCAGTTTTTCCCAACTGTTTGCTGAGGCCCAGTGACAATTCCTTTAATGTGACAGATTTCATCTCAGGCAATCTTCCTCTCTGCCATTTGCCATTTTACATGTGAGGCAGAAGGTTAGTAAAAGGGCAGTTGAGCACAGGGAGCCTTTTAATCTGCAGAATGAAGCGCTGGGCAGGTGAGAGCATTGAGCACCTCTGGGGAACAACAGGCAAAGCCAAGACTGCTGCCAGTCTACCAGGTGGATTTAATAGGCACCTTTTATGGGGCAGTTGGGGCATCCATTATATTGTGTCTGCCAGAGATATGATACTGCATGAGACACAAATCTTGGATCCTAGTGTTGGAAGGGGTTCCAGGAAGATGAAAGTAGTTCTGTTTAAATAACAAATGAACCCTGATTTGCGAGAATATCAACTATTTTTGTGTTTCATAATTTCTTCCAGTATTTTAATGCATTTTCAGTGTCTTTTGTCTGGAGATCTCATAATAGTAAAAATAGGAGAAGTTAGCTGCTGAGATAAGAGATGAAATGTTGGTCATTTATTTGATCACAGCCTGTTATTTTTCTCAATTTAGAATTGCTCTCTACAATGTGAGTTTTTGAAAGAAACAGCTAAACTCTTTCCCTTTTTTTAAACAAGCCTTCTTTACTGTGAAAAAAGGGACAGGCATCAAAGGAGAAGTATGAACATTGCTTGGGCTGTCACAGGTGATGCCAGGAGTGCCAAAGCTTAGCACTTTAGCTTCCTTGAAGCTAAAACTAGCAAGAAGCATAAATAGGGAATCTGTCAGCTAAAGGAAATTCAGCGAAAATGCCTGTAGATGAATGGGATGGGCATCCTGTCGGTGGGTGACATGGAATAAGCTGAAATACTTGTGCTTCAGTCTTGAGAGACAAAGCTGGAGTCCAATACTCTTGCCTGTCAGCACAGCTGAGGAAGCAGAAGTCCAGCAAACAGTAGGAGGAGCAATAGGTTCAAGAACACTTAGAGCTGAAAGCTTTCCATTTCATGGGGTAAGATTCTGTAAGAATGGTTGTGATACTGAAGCAAGTGTTCATCATCTGTGACAAACCACTATTGTAGGGAAGGATCACTGGTAGGTGTGGGAGGAAAAAGGCTATTCCTGTGTGTGTCCTCAATATCAGAAAGTAGAAGCAGGGTATTACCGGCTGAGCACTCTAACTCAGTCTGTGGGAGGACTGAGACACAACCTCCCAGAGTGTTTATAAGCATATGAATGCAGGAAAGGTAATCAGGATCCATAAACATGGATTTATTAAAGACTACTCCTTCTCAGTCAACTTGATTGGATTTGATAGTCAGCCATTTCATCACAGAAGGCAATATGGATGAGGAAAGGGAGGAGAGCAGGAAAGGCTTCTGCTCTTGACACTATCCCACGTTGTTAGCATATGTTTATCACAAGTTTTGGCTTGGAGGTTAGATGGGAAATTTGGAAAATAATGTTTTTAAAATGCTTAATACAGCCTGGAAGAATCTACTTGAAGGAGAAATCTCCATCCTTGGAGTCTTTTCGATATTTGATTATGTGAAGCAGTGATTGGCCTGATCTAATTGAGGCTGTAATTGTGCTTAGAGTAGGTGATTGGCCTAGATGATTTCAAGAGATCTCCAAGCAGCATGTCTGTGTTTCTGGGGTATCTATTCCCTACTACAAAGGGATGTTGCATTTGTTAAAAAGTACATATGTTAGAGGCAAGAATTGAGTTCAAATTCAGCAGGTGTTTCTTTTAAAGTTCATCACAAAATCTGGGGGATTCTAATAGTATGGGCAAGATACAGTTGACAATACTGGTAAAAACCACAACCAACCAAACAAGAAAACCCACAGCAGAAGTACTGGTGACTTCTGTGCTAAATAGGAACACAAACATTGCCAGAGGGAATGGTTGTAAAGGCTAGGTCATTTAATATGCAACATGAACTACAAGGAACCAATCTGAACCCTGAACCTAATTCTGTTTTTTTTTTCCAGAAATCAGTACAGTGGTCTCTGCCTTACATTGTGTTTGGAGCAACTGGTCTGTTGTCTGGGCTCTTAAGCTTATTGTTGCCAGAGACCTTAAACAGCCCTTTGCTAGAAACTATTTCAGACCTGCAGGTGTGCTCCTACTGGAGGTTGGGTGATGAAGCCATGTCACTGCAAGCCCTAGATGGCTCACAGGTACACTAATTCTTTTCTTAATACTCTTCTGTTGTGTTTATTTCAGCTGTCAGCTTGAATCTGCCATTCTAAATAGATTAGGATAGTGATTCTTGGCCTGTGGAGGATAGGCCCCAAGGAGAAGATAGTGTAGCAACCCCTAGCATCACGTCTGAAATGTTTTCTGGAAATGCAGGCTGAGATATAGCTGGATTAATTCATCCCTTCAAGGCCACAAGCTCACAACATTTCCCTTTGGGATAAAGTGATGTCTGTGCGTCTCTAATCTCTAAGACTGATTGCTGCAATGTGCTTCAGCCAAGGCTGGACACTGAAGCTCCAGGAGCCTTAGATGTTAACAAAACCAGAACCCTGTTTGTGAAGGACTGCTCTCAAAGGCAGCACACTACTTGTGACCTGCCCCAGCTGTTCTGCAGTGCCAGTTACCAGGTCTGTCCTAGACAAGCTCTGAATGGGTTAAAGACAGACTAACCTCTGCTACCTCTCCCACTGTTGACTCTGGGAAATGAGATTTGTTGAAAACTCCCAGGTAGAAGCATAAAGAAATGTGGCAGCAGGATGTTTTTCAATGAGGTTTCCTTGAATTGTGTTTTTCAGATCACTTTATTTTGTTAAGCTCGTGGACACCTCTCAAGGTGTCTGTATCTTCCAGTCATGTGGAGGATTTTTGACATGGTTACTTCTTTGTGAATGAAGTGGGATTAGAAAGAAGTAGCTAGAGAGCTGGGAGTGGGTGTTTGAATTTGAGTGAAGTTTTAACGTTTAAATCTTGGTCCCAAAACTTTAAGTATTGAAGGACTTGAAGGGAAACTTGTAATGAAAAGTGTTAGTTGCCCCATTAGCTGAGATGAGACAGGATCCTTTTAACACCTTTACTTTCATTTGACTAATTGTTGTTTGAGCATTCTGAGATTCTCAGGTAGTCATAATCACAGAAATCATGTCCTTGTAGAATAGGGACATTTGCTTCCTATCAGAAGCTTCAGTATGTTGCCTTGTTGACAAATTTAGTTGTAATAGTTCATGATAGGACAGCAGAGTTTAGTGACAAAAGCACCCTTGAAGAGAGGCTGAAAAAGGCAGCCCTGTAACCATTAATTTTATACTTTAGCTAATTTAGATGCTTAATTTATAAACATTTTCAACCATACTAGATAATGTGTCGTGGCACCACATTCTTGCTGACTACACAAATCCATCATATATGTTTACATCAGCTGTTATTTTGGTAATTACATTATTATTACGTCTTAATTGTGCAGATGGTTTACCAACGAAAGCAATTTTGTAAGCAGTGCAGGTGTTACAGCTTAGAAGTGGGAAGTCACATTTTTATTTTCTTCTTTAACCAATTACAGTCGGTATTACCCTTTGAGGTGACAAGTATTGTCTGTTAATATTCCCACAAATTGGTTCACTTTTGTCAGTCAGTCCTCTCAGGTTTAAATCTTCTTTGCTTTTGCTTCTGTAGGCTTCTTAAAAATCCCGAACAGGACCCACAAAAGGGGGTGTTGTTGCAAATGTTCTTCAGGAACATTTTGCCCAGATGGATTAAAATTACTGAATCCAAATGAGAAAGTCATTGGTTCAGGCCTTAACTAATCCTGTAACTTCAGTGAGGTTATAGCTGGAATGTCTGTGACACATTAGGGATTTATTTTAAAGCTCACAAAGAAAGTGCTGATAAAATTGAAAGCTGTTAAACATTAACCCTATTTGACAAGGCCCTCAGAGGTCTTATGAAGCTGTTGTGAGAAAGATTTAGAATTTATTTGGCATACCCTGAATTTCCCCTGTGGAATCCATTGTCCTTTTGTACCATTTTCAAGATAACATGTGTTCTGATTGCCCACAACGGAGGTTTTGTTCCTGTTAACATACATGAATGTGATATTCAAGTTGGACAGCATCCAGTGATAGCCTGACTTTCCTCAAATAGTTTTAGAAGTCTAGGAAAAAAAAGCCTAACATGATTCTCTTTACATCTTCTGACAGGTCGTAGTGCTCAAACTGCTTGAAATTCCTTTGCAGTTAACACACATTGCTGTAGCAAAGCTCCTCTGAAGAGAGATCTAAAGCTACAGATTTTGCTTGCATGGTGCTGTCAGTCAGGAGCACTATTTCCATTTCTCTATTTTGCACCCTCTCTCTCACTGTTCTTAGCATATGACTAGGCAGGCAGAGGTCTTAGGATGCATGCAAACATACTGGCGAAAAAATCCTAAATAATCAAACTAGATGGAGTTCATACTAGCAGCAGAACCTTTTTAACTAGAGTCATTTGTGTCAGTTCCATGGAAAAATCCTACACTGGCCAAATAAAAATCAATTAGCTGTAATAGCTGACTTTATTTGGGGTATGTGGTATCAATTATGTTGTGAAAAGGACTCTGACTGGAGTAGGTATGCCTATAATAGGGATTTTACCTTCAGAACATACAGCATTGCAATGGTTTTTCCCTTTGCCATAACACTTTCATTTAGTATTGCAGGGGGATCTTTTAAATTCAACTTGCACAGTAAAATGTGTGCTACCCAAGGAAAAGTGTTAATTCTGGATGGAGAAGCTTTACCTAAACAAGTGATATGTGTGTTCTGAGCTATGGTGAACTACCAGTAGCTCTCCACAGAGTAGGCACCTTAGACTAACTTTAAGAAAGTTTAGTAGATTGCCACTTCAGAACCACTCTAGCCAAACTCTCCTGCATATATTCTCTAGTGTACTGGTGGAGCAGAGAAAGTCCATCCATTACAACCCCAAGTCTTTTAAAGATACTTTGAAGAACCAAGGATTTAAATCTGAATTCACACAATGTTTTTACAAAGTTTTAGTACAGTGGTTTGACCTGGGTTTTCTTCCTTTTTCTCTACCGGCATTCCATAGAAGTGTAATGGTTCGTGCTCATGTGTGTTGATGTTGATTTAGTGGCTTCAGTCTAGCTAATGACTTCCTTTTTGCTTCTAGTCTGGAGACAAAGACAGCTCTACAGGGAGTGGAAGTGAAGATGAGGAGTTCTATGATGCTGATGAAGAGACTCACATGATCAAGTAATGAAAAGAAGAAACCCTGGCCTATTCTATGCCTCTTCTTGCCCAGTCAGTCCACCTGTATGACAAGTACTGGGGACAAGGACTGGATTGCTTGCCAGGCAATCTAATTGGGCAAGTGCCTGTGTTTTTCCTTACTAGGAGAGGGATTTGAGTACTGTTCAGATTGATGACATCACTGGTGCTCTCCATACGAGGCGGCCATTCCAATTCTTGTGGTTCAGAATGACAGTGCATGGACTGCATTTGAAGCCAGGTGAGACAGCAAGAGTGGGATGATGCGTTTCAGAAGCCCAGGAAATAACCTAGGCTTAGACAGATTTGGACAGATCATCAGTGCATGTGTGTTAGTATTTTGTTTTCAAGGTGGTGGATTTTGTTTCAGTACAAATTGGTAAACTTGGAAACAACCACCGTATTTTTCCATAAGGGTGAAAGTGGTCAGAGAATGTGCCGTGTGCTACTCCAGTGGGAGCAAATTGCTGAAATTGTCTGTTAAGATGGCTTTTGTACATTCAGTAGAGGAGAGGCAGCTGTGAACAAAAGGTTTCTCTGTGTGCACACCTGTGCAGAGTTACAGGTGCAGCTGGTTACTCATGAGCTGGGCTTTAACTTGGTGATAATGGGAGGCTGAGAGGAAGGACTACAAAACAGAGCAGCCACAAAGCCTGTGATGAACATAAGGAACATTACTGACTTTTTTTTCTTCTTTTCATACACAAAGCTTTATCTTGGTCTGTCTTGTGCATATGTTTGCCACATGTTCCCTACATCTCAGCACGGCTGTTTACAGCTTTGCCAACTTTTACCTTGTCCTCACTTTGCCATAACTACTGAAGCTCAGCAACTTCTCTGTGGAGTGAAATAATTCTGTGATGGATATGATTTCCTGGGTGTGACAAAGGTGAGGTATTTATCGCATACCGTGTGTGTGGTGTGTTAGAATGTATAGCTCACTTTTGTGGACCTGTCTGGGTCTTTATTTCTGGAAAAGGCTTAACTCTGAAGTGGTAAGAGGAACTGTGGGGTGCTGTTATATTTTGGGTATTATTGTCAGGAAGCTGGTAGTGTTTATTTTTAAATCTTGTGTGTACCTAAGGTTTTCCTTTAAAAAGAAAGCAAATCTCTTTGGACCTTTTTGGTTACTTGATGTTTTTTAGCCAGTGCTTGCTCAAGCACTTTGTTACTTGACCTTGTTAAGGAAAACGACTTCACTTTCCTGTTTTCACTGAACTTTCTGTAAGTGCTTCATTAGAGGGATATGGAATCCTGAAATATGAAACATGGACATGTGAAATCTTCCAGCTACAAAAATGAGGCCTTACAAAGATTCAGTTTTCTTGATGACATTGTCGTGTTCATCCTCTAATCTGTGGCTTCCTCTTTGTTAAGATTGGTTTCTATAAAATGTTAGTCTTCCTACTTTGAGTTCCTAGCAAAGTGCCACACAATGGCAGCAAATACATTTTTGGGCTCACAAGCCATTTTTGCAGATCTTAGAATAAAAAAGGTGGGTCTAAAAATACCAAAAAGCTGGTGAATATTTCCTGATTAAACTGGGAACTTCCTTTATTTTGCAAGGAAGTGAAAGTAAACAGCATCTGAAGTTTGCAGCTAGCTGCTTGGACTTTGTTCCCTGGGAAGTGTAATGCTGAGCAAAGTGCAGCTGCCCTGGTTGCAGAAGGCAGCCCAGAGTGTGCAGTTCCACACATGCAGCATTCCAGTTGAGTCTGAACTTGATCCAGGTGTTGACTGTGAGCAAAGCTGGGAACTTCAGTCCCTATGGACAGTCTACCAATATTGTTGTGATTTTCGCCTGTATTATGAGTGTCACTGGAAGAATTCTCACTCATGGTCTTCACTGTTTTTTTTCTATCCAGGCTGTTGAGTAGTTGTTGTAGATGTGGCACTTTTTAACCCAACTGGGTAGTCTTTCTGCCTTATTTGGCCCTTTTGTGTATAAGAAAATTTCACCAAACGAGGTACTCAGAAATAGTTGGAAAAGTTGAATCTATTCAAATATTTTTAAATTTTTTACTCACACTTTAATTTATGGACAGCTCGGAAAATGACTTTTTATTGCTGATGGCAAACAGCAGTAAGCCTAGCAGTATTAACATGTTGCCAAGAGCCAACAGTTGTTTTTCAGTGTTTGTTGCCTCTGTCTCTCTTTGGATGTTGGGTGGAATAAGTCAAGAACTGTCATTATCTGCTCCTGGCAGCCCTGTGTAATGCCACAAGACCCTCAATACAATTTTCATTAACAGTAGGATGCTGAAATGGTTGTGGTGGAGAAGATTACTCTTTGCAGGACCTGAGCTAGATTTCATGAGTCTTCAACTAAAAATGAAATTTAGCTCTCCACCGATACACTTTTATATCATTGGTATTTGTGTGTAAAATTTAAAAAAAACGAGTGAAGACAAAATTAGCAATTTTTTTGCATAGGAATTGCTGCTCTTTTTTAAACCTTAAATCTGTCCCATGTTTTCACCTTTGGAATTTTGAAGGGAATATTTAAAAAGGAATTTTAAATCTTCCATTGTTACTTTCCCACCTCAGTTAATTCAGAAAGTTTAGAGGAGAGTATTCCTGCAGGAGATGCTCAGCAATGTAGCATCAGACTTTGCTCTCCAGCTTTGTGTCCTGAAGTTCAAATCCATTAGGTGCATTTTTATATGAGCTGGCCTTTTGGTACAGAAACCTGTAGGATCACTTTTTGTCTTACCCATGATATGTAATGCTTTACAATACTGAGATAGTTGTATCTCAGTGTCTTGGTAGTAAGTTTGCCATGAGGAGCTACTGGAAAGCAGAGGATGATGCAGCTGGATACATCAGTTTCCTGCATGTTGTTCTGCTAGGAGTCTGAGACCGTGGTTCTTGCTATAGTTCAGTGCAGTATGATGACCTTCTGCTGTGTTTTTTGCTAGAGTAGCCAGTACTGTTAGCTATTTTTGAGTTGTGCAGGCACTAAGATACCACTTTTCCCAAGATGGAATTTCTTTGCTGGATTCCTTTGGCTGTGATTGTTTTTTTTTCCAGGTAGCTCGCTTAGTGGGGTTATGCTAGAAAGAAGAGAGCCTTTCCCATGGTGCTGATTAGTCAGGTCTCAGCAGAATCCCAAACATACCTCACCTACCTGAGGAGCTCACAAGTAATAAGTGAATACAGCTAAGAGTGAAGGAGAGTGACAGGTCATGTGAGGCAGCATGGAGGAGAATGAGCTGGAAGAAGTGGAAAAAAAAAAAAGAGGATTCAATTAAAACACTTTAGGGCAAGGGTAAGTGAAAGCACAAACTAGCAGCTGTTGGGTAGAAATACCCTTCTTGCTCCTTGTCTTGACTTGAAGCATCTGCTTTCAAAGCAAGTATTGGTTCCAGGATGTCATATTGGAGATATCAGTTTCATAATTTCCTCTTTAATGTCTGCTGTGTCCAGTACTGCCTCTTCAGTAATGAAACATTTCTTTGGATCAAAATAAAGTGTGGCCTGCCTCTTTTCCTTTGGACTCCGGTTCTTTATGAAATGGCATTGCACCAAAATAATTAAAATTGGAAAGCCCCGTTTTGGAGATTGTTGTATAGCTGGTCATTATGGCTTAATTTGCCAGCCTGCCTTTAGGACGAGAATGTTAGAATTATTTGTTGTGTTTGTCATACAACCTCTTGTGAAATTATACTTCAGCCTTCTAAAAGGATTTAAGTGCCTGGCTTCTTTTGGTAGGCTGAAGAGAATACAATACAGAAGTGATTAGACAAGTTTATTTTTTTTTAATTTCTCCTGAAGCAAAGCTAGTGCTCTCTGTTTAGGAATTGGGATAGTGCTATTCAGAGACCCCTGACATACCAGAAACTTAGAAGCTCTGTGTTAAAGGAGAGCCAGAGGGATGACTGTGTTCAGGTCAGGATACTGAGTGAAGAACCTCTCCAGAGACACCTGACTAACATGGGGCAGGTTGTAGCTTGTTTCCACCACAGTTGCAGTCAAGGCTTTAAGGATGGGAGCCCCATGCTCATCAGCTTAAAGGGTGCAATCCATGCCAGTGTTTCCAAACTGTGTGGATGTTCTGAGGTTAGTAGGACATCACTTACAGAACCGTGGTGAATGCAGCTGAGCCATACATTTTACAGTGTATTTCACCTAAACATATAAAAGCAGTTTGCAAGAGAATGTTTTTCTTGTACTGAAGAAAAGGGGAGAGTGAGGAGTTTTTCCTGGAGTATGTTAAAGGGAACATTTGAGCTAAAACTCTCATTCCTGAGCCTTCTGAATGCAGATAATAGTCACTGAATACAGATTGGGTTAGTGGCATTTTGTTTCAGCTGAAGGTTGGTATGCCATTGATCCCTTTTCCCACCCTGTGAGAGCTCCTCTGGTACATGCTCTTTGACCCAGCTGAATCTGTGACTGCAATCTGTGAGCCTTGCAGTAAAGATGTCAGAAAAGCCCAAGAGCAGTGCTGTCATTTGATGGTGGAAGTTAGTCTGGCCTGACACCATGTACCAGAAACATTTATATTCAGCTGTTTACCAAACAGGAGACTAAGGCTATAGCTGTATTTTGAGGCTCATCCCTTGTATCTTACTGCAAGATATGTGGTAGATAGACACCTATGTAAGAAAACCTCTCTGGCAGGTCTAAATGTAGAATTGGAGGGTGAACAAATTTATCCATAATTTTTCCATGCTGTGTATTTTAATGTATTTTAATTTTGTCTGGTCTGTTGTAGCCTTCAGATTTTCCAGGTGCTATTGTTATTTAAGGCTAGTAGAGCTGGGTAAAGCCTTTACTCAGATAGTCTGAATTTACTGAACTTTCTCGTCTTAATTTTGGTGCTGTTTTCTGTTTCTGTCATTCTGAAAAATGCTCCTGTATTGCCTAATAGGGAACAGATTTTTTTTGTTCTATTTTGAAGTGCCTGTTTTATAAAAGTAGTCTTTAATTTGCTCAGTCAATTTTATATGGGACTATGTGTAAAGTAGCATCATAGAATTGGATTATAGAAGTGCCAAAGACAGTTTTTTCTGGAGAGCAATAGTCCAAAACTAGTTCTAGCTGCCTTCATTTAGAATTTATCCATGCAGCCTGCCAGAACTGGTATTTACAAGCATCCCTGAAACTATAGGGAGAGTTACCTTTGTTTGCTTGTCTTTCATTGCTCAATTCACTTAAGTAGCTTTTGTTTCTGACAAACCAAAGAAATTAAGTGAAGGATTAAAGTGTTTGTTTTGTACAACATTCAGAATTTATACCATGTAGCCATTACAGAGAAATTGCAGAACCTGTTTGATTCTGAGTTGAAAATACCAAAGTTCACTCTAAGGCTGATAAAACCTGGTTAAAAATGCACACTGGAATTTGTTAGTTCATCCATCAATCTTACAAATTAAGTAAGAATAAACAGTTTGCCTGGAGCTTCATGAGATCTAGCAGATTTTTATAAAATGCACACTCTGTTTGAGGCATTGCTAAATAATAGTGTGTGGATTTTAAGTCCCTATTACAACTAATACTCACTGCAAGTCAGCCTTGCCATGGCTGCATGTCTGTCAGCAAAAAAAGCAGGTGGATAAAACTTTGTGCTGCAGGGGCTGATTAGGCCCAGAAGAAAGATTATTTCTTTCAAGCCATTCTCTGCTACGTGTACAGAATAAAGGGGGACCATGGGGTGTATACAGCAGGATTGAGGGATGGAGTGTGTTTAAATACTTGCCTGCCCTCATTCACTAAAGGTTTCTAGAGGAAATCTGTCTTTATCATGCATGTTACTGCTTCCCACCAACACACCTGAGGTGCTCATGTTCTACCTACTTTGTCAGGAGCCAGGCAAGAAGTATGGCAGTAAGAAAACCTTTGCCAGCATTGAAAGTTGTATTTACTTAAAAATATCTTGGCAGAGGTATCTGGTACATTATCTAGTACATCTGTTTTCAAACAAAATGTTTTTAAATTATGGAAGCCTGACTGGGAGACTGGCGTTTCTGGTGTTAGTCTGTAGGAAAAATCAATTCTGCAGATACTGATGAAAACTGTTGTAGAGCAAACAACTGCTAGGTGACTTATGATGAAAGTTGTGTATGCGTGGATTTCAAGTATCCCTCTAAAATACTGGTTTCTAGTATTTCATCCCTTTCACTCCTCAAAATCCAACCCGAATTTTATTTTATTCTTGTTAAAATTTGAGTAATGTGGAAATGGGAAGTACATTTTTCATATGGATACTTTTATTGCACTACCTTTGCTTCCTGAATCAAATAATATTTTGATTTTTAAGCTACCTCTTTTATGTAGAGCTTTTTTTTTTTTTTTTTTTTTTTTTTTTTTTTTTT
>VZSR01001342.1:4121088-4209768 GCA_013398615.1 Brachypodius melanocephalos
TTAAAGTCCTCAAGTCATCCTTCTGTTTTAAAGGTTTTGTTAAAGACCTTTTGAATTTAGTTAAAAGACTTAAAACTTCCAAGCAGCATCATAATTACACACTTAGAATATGGCTTTTATGAATATATTGTTTGCCTTTAAAAGGGATAGAAAGCCCTTAATTTTATACTAATGTCAGCTGAAGACACTACTTTTCAGGGGCAGTTTTGAGCTGGGGGGCTTTAAGCAATTTAATTTATTACCAATTAGAGTTTTTTGTTACTGCTTTGGTACTGGAATTAAAAATAATGAAAACACTTAAGGAAAATACTGCTGCTTTTCTCCAGACACTAGTCTTCCTTCTCTCTCCCTGTGCCATCCTCCAATTCCTTGGCTGCCTGTTGTGCTCAGTCCCTTCAGCAAGGCAGCAGGCAGCACAGGAGACTGGGATCAGTCTGTTGTGCTTCTGTTTATTCACTCCTCTTTGTTTCTTGTTCTGCTGCTCTCTTGTGAGTTTCATCATCACCCTTTAGAGTTGCAGCTCCTTTTGAGTCTACTCTCAGCCTCTGCTCAGGCTGATTTTCCTTTGGTGTTTCTCCTGCTCAGCTGTCTCTCAGTTTCTCTTGTGCTGGCATGGGCTTTACCCTTTTTCCTCATCCTGTTGTAGCACTGTAATCTCTTTTTCTTGGCATTTACAGCCCTGTCTTAGGTCAAGTAACTGAAACTCCTAAGGACATAAACAGGCATTTATAGCCAAGCTCTGTGTCTGTGTGCATTTACATCCTTGCTGATTTCAGAAGACAGAACTTAGGCTTCCTCTTGACCAGAGGACCAGCCAAAGGGGTAAACTATTTTTTTTTTTTTTTTTTGCTGCTCCACCTTTCATCATCATGAAAACAAATCTTTGTGTAGTCTCTGTATCCTGTAGACTTCTGCATTGTTTTCTCATTCCTGTTTAATTCGAACTAACAATAAAAAGTCCTTGCCAGTTGAGAGCTGAGTAATAGGAAATTGTTGATGGGACATGGGGGAGCAGATTCAGTACAAAAATGAAGTTGTATATAGTTGATGTGTGTACTGTTGAATATTTAGTTTGAATTAATGGAATACTGAGTGTTATGAGCCTTCCCATGTTAAAATGAGGACTGATATATTTCAGAAGTACTTTCTCTTCTTTAACTGTATTAGTGTGCTGTTGTTAACTCGGAGCTGTACTGCTGGAAAGTCTTTTTGTGGAATACTTCATCTGAGAAGTCACAACTGAGGACAGCATAAGTTTTTCCACAGTAGACCTTTATGGTGATATATTCATATGTTCTGTGAACAGCTGTTGGATCCATCTTTTTAAGATGTTCTTTGTCATAGGTGAGGGGCCATAACAAATGTTGAAATATTCAGAGTAATTGCACTTATTTATTCTGTTTTCTTAATGTATTTGCTATGCATACTGCCTTACCTGTATGTATTGTACTTCACTGGAGGTACAAAAAGTAAATATCAGGTTCTTAATTTACAACATGTTAATGAGTTTTTAAAATAATTCTGTAATACTAAATATTTTGGAGTGATCTCTGTCTACCAAGAGAGGGTGATGATGGGTAAACCCAGGTGAATTTAGTAAAAAGTTAATATTTGTGGTCTTTACTTTCTCTTTTAATTTCTGAATTATTTCAATAATTTTAAATACATCTTTTAAGAATTTTGTAGAGGCTAACCTATGTTAGTAAGCCAACTTTTAGGTGATTTGTAACAGCTCTGATACTGCCTCTGACTCGTACAGTTCATCCAGTGTCTTTGTAACTTATTTTGTGCCTTTTCCTCCCCTGACACAAAATGTCTCAATAAAAACAAGTTCTTTTGCAACACCACAAATCTATTTTATTGCACTGATTTTTTTTACTTGCCTGACCCTTTTGTTTTGTTTTCTGGAGGAACATGAAGCTCTCAGAATAGAATAGATGTTTCTAATGGACTCTGCAGAAGAAAATTGACAAGGTGGAAAGCAGGTCATTTTGGAAAGGCAGTGCTACAAAGCGCCTGGGAAACTGGGACTGTCAGTACTAATCAATATATTCCACCATATCTATCACAAATCATTTCTAACAAAAACTGGCACCAGTGGAATGTGAGAATCAATTTACTACTGGCTTCAGTTGTGCTGATTGATGTTGAAAGACTGGAAACACTTTGGGGGGTTTAGCATAGCAAAATGTCCATGGTGGTGTTACTAACATGTACTGGGGGAGTTCCCAGGAGCTCTAGTTGTCTCTTAAACATCCCTTCTTAAAGTGGGACACAAATGCACAAGGCCATAGTCCCTGTCCTCAGTGCTCCTGCCAAAACATCTTGTCAGGGAATGGCAGAATTTGGACATTTGTCTTCATTACTTGGCAATGAGGTAATAAATGGCTTGACTCCATTTCCTGTCCCCTGTCCAGTGGCAAAGAAAATAGTGTCAGAATCTGGAAAAAGTGACTATGGGGAATAGGGATCAGTGCTCCGCCCTAAACTGCCATTTGATTGTTTTCTGTGCCAGCCTTTGTTTTGTTAGAGAGCAGTACATGGAGTCCCTGGTAGCAGAAAGTGAATAACCCTGTGCTCCTGTGAATGCTGTTCTTCCCTCCTGAGCCAAACTGTCCCTCTCCCACCAGAGGTAGCATTATTCACCCCATGTTCCATTTGAAGCTCATCTGCCTGTTTCCCTCCTTCCATAAAAACCCAAGGAGCAGAGAGATGGCTTCCTCCCTCATGCACTAGCCTAGCCAAGCAGCTTGCTCTGCCTATTCCCAGTGGTTTTATTTCACTATTGTTTCTCCTCCCCCCACTCCTGTTTTCAGTGCCCTTAATCTGCATTTAACTAGTTCTAGCCCTGGATGTGTGTCCCGTGGCCTGTCACTGCCTGGAGCACATGCAGCACAAACGATTGACCCTCTCCCTTTGGCAGTTTGGCTCTGACTGCACAAAACAGCCAATAAAGTGGAAAGGGCTGGGCAGCTGATTATGGGAATTAGCTTGATGCTGTAGAGTTTTATGGGTCTGACATGAAGGAGGAAGTGTTTGCTTAAGAATGAAATTGCTTGCTTGCTTACTTTCTCCTGCTGCCTGCTCTTGAGGATGACAAATTTTCAGAAATTATAGACTAAAAGAATAGCATATGTATTAGCCAGACTTGGACTGGAGGCTGTTAGCTCATCTTCCAGTGACTGAAGCTGGAGTGTGTAGCTATGCAGGTCATTATCTGATCTGTCTAGAAATTCTCTGAAAAGACTTGACTGGAGCCTCAGTAGAGATTCTGACAAGGCTTGTTCTCACTAGTTTGCTGATTATCTTGGTCTGCTTTGTGGTACATACATCATACTTGCAATAAAAAGCAAATTATTTCTCCGTGCTGCTGGTGCTCTCATTGTACAGTAATTGTTCCCTCATGGCAATTGTTTCCCTCTGGGCCCGTGCATTGCAGAGTCACAGTGACTCTTCTCTCTGCTTTCTTCCACACAAAGCATGAGTTGTCTGCGCCTTCCCCTGTGCTTTTCTTGGGGCACTTCTACAAGTATGTTGGCAAAGTCTTCCTTTAATGCTGATTGCTTCTTCAGCTTCTCCTTTCCATCCTCTCCACAATGCCATGTCAGCCCTGGGACACAACACAGTGTCCAAGCTGACATCTGCTAAGGATCACCTGGGAAGTTTGGTATCTTTGACCTTTGTGTATAGGGTGGGAAGCTGAGGAGTTTGATCAGACAGCTTTTATAGTAGATTGGCAGTACTGCTAACCAAGAGCATACAAAAACACATCTGCTTTTCACGTGGTTCAGACAGAATGTGGTTGTCAGCTGTCTTCACTCTTTTGGGGGCTTTTTGTGGATTTTTGTTTGTTTTGGGTGGAAGGGGACAGGGGTTTTTGCTTTTTTGTTGTTGTTGTTGCTGTAGTTGGGATTTTTTTGTTGTTGTTTTGTTTAGCTTTTTTTTTCTTGTTTTGTTTTTTTAAATCTCACTCTCCTCCCACACAAGTATTTCTTCCAGCACTCTAAAATAACTCCTGGGGACCAGGCTTTTTTGGGCCTGGAGACCCTTCTCAGTTTCCTTGCTCAAGCTGACCTGTTTGTTCTGCAGTAATTTTTTTTTTGATCAAGAGAAGGCAATAGATGTTACAGGTATGTAACTGTTACTGGCCTGTGATATATAAGACCTAGTTTCTAGCTCTGGCTCCAGTGAACTCCTGTACATTTTTTATTAGCCAGTGACTGGATGAAGCACATAAGCAGGGATGCCAGTCTGAGTCTTCTCTCTCCCCAGTGAATTTGTGTTGGAGTGACTATTCTCACTTAGCCCTGGTAATTTACTCAATTTGCTTCAAACTGCCGTGGACTCAAGCAATAAGTTCCGAATTGGGTCAATTTGGACACAACAGCGAAGTGTAAAAATAATACAACCTAACATTGTGCTCTGAGAGCAGTCATGAAAAAAACTACCAGCTCCTGGAAATGCAGTGATCAAGTCTCATTCAGCCCCTCTTGTTGACGGAGCATCATTGCAAGCACATTTCTTGGTTTGCCTCTTTTAAATCTTGGGCTTGGTCTGTCTGTCCTAAGTTACTGTGCCTCTAGATTTAAAATCCTTTTCTTGATACCTGAAAAGAACCAGAAAACCGATGCTGAGATCAAAAGTGAGGCAGCTTTTTCTCACCTGAAAAGACTTCCAGTGCTAAAAGTTTTCCCAGTTGCACTGTGCTCTGCCAAACACATTTTTTCCAGATGCTGTTTTTCTAACTGTGTGTTTAAATCAGTGGTATCAAGTATTTCCTTTTTGGCATGCAGGCTATTTACCTAGGCATATAAATAAAAGTGCTGGAAGCCTCTCATTTTTGAGGCTGTTGGCTGCAGGTAGGTTTTCAAGATGGTGGGAGATCCTAATGGAAACAGTAGAACAGTAGTTGTAGTTTAGTGATGGATAAAACATGGAGGAAAAATATCATTAGAAATGCTTGGGAATGGTCTAGTGGAATATTTTATGTTTAAATTATGATGCACTGAGCTTACGCTATTTCAGTGAACTTTCAGAGGACAGTGCATGGATTCAGAACTCAAAATGCCAGTTTTCCTGCCCAACATCTCACTAAACTCTCCTGGAAGCCTCAGAGCTGATGCAGCCAGGGCTCCCAGCTTCCTGCCTCTCCTGCCATCTTCTGAGCTGACCATTTTAAACATGGAAATTTCCAGACCCTGAACACATCACCACACTGGGTCCCAGTGATACTGGCAATGCTAGAAGCACTGCTGTATGATTTATGTTTGTTGCCCAGTGGCTTGATGCTTAACAGCAGCTGCAAAATGGACTGGATTCTGATGAATTTCCCAGTTGAGGCTGGTCAGTGGTGGGTAGCAGCTTTATAATTTCAGCCTTTTTCAGAATTTCCTGCATCCTCAGCTGGTGATCCTGGAGTGATCTCTTTTTTTTGGAAATACTACACTGCAGCCTGAAAAGATTCAGATCGTAAATAAGTTTGGGTTTCAAATCTCTTCCCAGGTTAATAGAGCTCATTTCTAGCAAAAACTATCTGCGTTTTTCTGATGTGTCTGGTGTGACCACGAATGGAAAAAAGATGTCGGGTTTTATAAACCAGTGGACCTGATCCAGTGCTGTGCTTAGTTTGGAAAGGATATAAACCTTTGACTTGCATGATATGAAGTGCAGGCCCAAGGCTAATGTGAGAACGTGTGGCAGTGAGAACAAGCAGCATAGGCATTTGGAGCATTTCTGAGCCTGCCAAGTATTGATTGGTAACGGGAGGGAATGAGTGGAGAAGCATTTCAATTTGGCACCCATATGTGATTCTGGTGCTGTCACAGTCAATTAGCAGGACTTCCTTTTCCCTATAGTCCATCCCAGGCTTTTGTCATTGAAGTATCCCCTTTGCTCATATCAACTTGTTAAAAGACAAAGTGGAAAAAAACCCCAAATAAATTCCCAGAACTTTTGCCCCCAAAAAGCCTGATTATGTTATGCTGCTATCCTCTGAATGGAGGGTGAACAGTACTAACGACTGTTAGTCAGTCACAGCATAAATGTTATGGGGGATTCAAGCTACAATTACTCATTTTGCACAGTCACTTAATCCACTAATGGGGAGAAATGGGACAACAGTTTAAGAAGGCAAGAGAACTGTCAGAGATTATTAAATCTGTTGGGATCATTTGGTTTAGTAGTCTGTCTTGACCCAAGTACATGCTTCAGCTAATGCAACAGACTTAATGCCTCCGGTAATTAGAGCAAAAAGAGATGGGTCATCATTAGCAACTAGAAATTCAGAGTTGTATTTCATCTGGAAGGCAGCATCTTCAACAGGGCTTATTTGTTGCCATTGCAGATCATCTGTGAGTCACAAGTGGTACATTGGACTGACTCATTTGTGTGATTTAGCAGAGGCTTTTTAATATGTGCTCACTGTTCCGTATGAATAGTTTTTCTAAATAGTTGCCCAACAGAAAAAGGCACAATATTGGACAACCCTGTGCAGTTAATACTACTGTTCTTATTTACAAGATGTTGGTGCTTTCTTTCTTGTGCAGTTCACAGTTCAGATTACTTTTGATTGTAGGTCTGAAATGTCTTTGTCATATCTGTGAAACTGAAGAGTGAAGAAAGGAAAGCCAAGCAAGCATGGAAAGCATCAGTAATTGGCATCTTCAGAAGATACAAGAGCCAATCTAATACCATTCAAGGCATATATTCGCTGAATAGTTTTACAAGGGTTTCACAGATCCAAAATCATATTCAATCCTGCATATTGCCAACAGCATGAATGAATATTATACACCACAGATTCAGTGTTTTTGCAGACACTAGGAAATGTCTAAATCCTCTTCAAAGAGTACTGATAAGTAAATGAAGATGCGGGTGCAAAGGAAATTAGCCACGATCTGAACTCCATTACAAGGTACTATGAAGTGGGAACTGAAATAATATAAATGGGATGATGTAATATAGCTGAGTCATTTGATGTGATCTTATGCAGATCAGCAGGCAGGGAACTGTGACTTGAGAAGACTGAAGTATTGAAGTGTGGCTTGAGAGAGTATTGAAAGTGCTTGAGAGAAACTGTATAAATCAATGGATTCTCATCAAGCAGAATTTGCGTGTCTGTGGTTGGCTAATTAAGTATGTGATGCTGAAAACCTCCTCAGGAACACCACCAAAGAAGGAAGAAAGATTGCAGTGCTTCAGCAAGAACTGTCTGGAGAAACTGTCTCTCAAAAATATGCCCAGACCTCAGTGGGGGTTTAAGGCACTTGTAACAATCACTACAAAAGAAAGGGATTCAGAGGTGTCAAAAAGATAGCCATTCTCAGTGTGGATGGGAATCTTCTTAGAAACAAGTATACTTGGGAGTTTAATTTGCCAAATTAATCAAGTTCAAAAGCTCTCAACATTGCTCATGCCCATGATATCTGATGGATTGTGAGCTAACTAGAACTGAAGAGACCTTTTGTGGTTCACAGGGTTGCCTGGTTTCAGCAGAGTGCTTTTTATCTCCATGGAGCTGTTGTGAGTTTTTCACAAAAGAATGGGTCAGCTGGTCCAACCTCCCTGCTCAAGCAAGGTCATCCCAGAGCACATGGCACAGGGTTGCATACAGACAGTTTTGGAATATTTCCAGTGAGGGAGACTCCACAACCTCTCTGGTCAACCTGTTCCAGTGTTGAAGGAACATTCAAGAAGTTCTTCCTCATATTCAGGTGGAACTTCCTGTGCATCAATTTCTGCCCACTGTCTCTTGTCCTGATGCTTGAAACCACTGAGAAAAGCCTGGCTTCATCTTGATGCCCTCCTTCTTTCCTTCTGTGCCTTGTGAAGAGTGAGGAAAAAAATAGCCATTCTTCACTCCCTCTTGCTGGTGTTCCTGGGGAATAAAGTTGTTGTAGGCTCAGAGGAAGTGTTTTCTCAGGAGATTGTGTTTTGTCAGCCTTTGGAGCTTGGATCTGTCTCAGATTTTCTCCACCTTAGTCTTGCTTTGTACAAGCAGTGTCATGGCAGGAGGTTCCTGAAAAGGACCAATCTGATGGAGGTTCTTATGCAGTAACACTACATCAGCTCAGCAGACCTCACTGGAGAAGCCTGGATTCTTCCCACTTTGTGTCTACATTCTCCTTTTTCTACGCAGATGTTCTGATTTCTGCACTGTCCATTCTCTTAACTCTTTCCTTCCAATGCAGGTTTTTCCCACAGTAACATTCCCTCTTCACACATTCCCTCTTATCTGCCCCTACTTTTCTGCTGCATTCTGTGCTGTCTGGTCCTCATGTGACAAACACAAGTTCTTGTGAGATCAGGACTGGCTTCTGCCTCCCATGCCACTCTAATCTGTATTTTGCTGGTGGTGTAAAGGCCTTTATCAGCTGTAGTATTTACTGTCAGCCAAATAGCACTCTTCCCATCCTATAAGTAGCATAATATGTGCTAATGGATTGGATGGAAATAATGGATGGATTATAATAAGGATTATGAACATAAAAGGTATGTTATTATATAAAAGAAAAATTACCAAAAGCACTCCATCTCTCTGCCAGCACCATGTCTCTGGACAGCTGTCATGAGGAGAGACCTTATAGGTGCAAGAAAGAGACCCTTAATCTGTCCTTGCTTCATAATACATGTCTGAGGTTCTGAGTATTAAAGTAATGTGTGATGGTGTCCAAAGAGTGTTAAGGAAGTTGTCTGCTGTATGTGCAGCTGACTGAGGAGGCACAAGGGACTTAATGTTTTAGAGGCATGCTTTTAATGAAATCTGACCATTTAAAAGGCAATTTCTCCTCTCTCAGACACTCTGCTTGGATATAATCCCATCCAACCTGCCCCCCCTACAAGTTCCATTCCAGCCTATTGTTTGCTTTGCCGTCTTTCAGACCCTGCCTTTTATCTGGCTTCCCTAGCAGAGCTCACATAAACTGCCAGCCCCTCAGAGGAAAGGTAGCCAGTAAGTCTTGAAGTGAGCGAGAATGTGGTACGAATCCCTAAACACTAAGGAACCAAGAAAATCTTTTTTAGTGCCCAATTCTAGTGGAAGCTGTTTTGGGAAGTAAATGCCTACATGTCTTTGTGAAGGAGTCCTGAGTCCCTCAGCAAAAAGACAATGGCAGCTGTCTGGCAGGGAAAGGTTTGCTTTGAAGGTGCTGGGGAAGCAGATGTCCTGTAGCTATTTGTGCTCCAATTAATTACTTAAATTAATGTACTTTGTATGTGACTTAATGAAGGACATAAAGAAGGATAACTTCAGCAACAACAGTGCCTGTCCTAAGGTAGCACCCAGTGCCCACCCAAGTGCTGCCTTTTGCCAGCTGCTGCAGAGGCAGTAAATTGGTCAAGGGATGTCAAAGTTCATTTTTCAGGGGGAAATAGTGATTTTACTCAAAAGTGGAGTGTGCCTTCTTTAATAAAGAATGCTTAGCAGAATGGGATCTTATCTCTTTATTCTGTCACTCCCTTCCATGTGCTGATGTACCCTTCTTTTTAAAAGCCACCAAGCTTCACTGGATCAATGAGGCCTGATCAATTGTTTTTGCCTCTGAATCATCCATATGGGGTTGTTAGCTGAGCTGCTGGCAGAAAACGAGAGGCAGCTTTCTGTCTGTTTACTGTAAAGAAAGCGAAGCAAGCTACAGGAGGGGACAGGCTGCACAGTATTTACTGTCAATACAGCCGGAGAGAGAGAGGAGATATAAGGAGAGGGGAGGAGAGGGGAGCAGGGGCTGCAGACTGCAACCCCAGTGGATGATCTGAGTGTAAAAATACCCATGCCTTTTCAGATGGGAAGAGAGTGGATTAGTCAACAAGGAATAACTGAGAGCATTTGAGAAAGGGTGTAGTGAAGGTCTAGTGAGGCAGGGATATACTAGTGGCATGCAGAGTAATAATGCTGTGCATGACTGTACTGAGGCTGCACTGCAATCTGAAAAGCACTTCCAGACCTGCCCTGAGACAGAGCAGTTGCTGGGGTATTTTTGTGTATGCCTGCATGCAAGATCCACCATTTGAAAGCAGTAAGATGAATAACAATTGAACTTAGAGAATAATATTTGGAGGTAGTTTTCCAAATGAGCTGGATGTCACCATTGTAGCTCAGACCAGAAAAAGAAAATTATTAAAAATAGGCATACTTCCTTGCTTCTCTCTACTCTTATTCATCCACAGAGGTATTAGGTGACCTGAGCTTCACAGGGCAAGAAGGCTCTGAGCAGCTCTCTCTGAGTATTCCTCTGCTTCCAGAGGCAGGTGAAGGAGTGAAGAGTGAATTCACACTTTAAAGAGCAGCAAAGACCATCTTGCCATGAAACCATTCACAGATGAAGATGTAGAAATCTACATCCAGAGCAAGGTAAGACTTTATCTGACCAGATTTTCTGTCTCCCACAGTAGGTGTTGATTCTGAAGGGTGCCAAATTTGACAGTTAGTTGCTCGCCTGCTGTCTTCATTTCTGAGACAAGATTGGGTGAAGTTTAATGAGAACTGTATTTCTAATGAGATTTCTAGGTTTCTGTTGCAGAATCTTATCTGCTGGTAGCCTAAATTTTCAAGGTGCTTGTCCTCTTCTAGGTATCCTGAATTTTTGTTCCTGATCTGGAATTCCAGATGTGAGACTAGCTGTAATTGCCAGCCTTTAAATCTAAGGAAAGGTCCTTGCCTCTTTTCCTGTCTGGTGATCTTGGCTTGACTGAAACAAGACCAACACCAGGCGTTGCCTCTAAGAAAGATGTAGGAACTGCAGAGACAGACCGATATTGTTGGAATTCAGTCATCAGTCTGTCACCTCAGCTTAGGATACTTCTCTATATACCATGATTAAAATAACATGTCTCATTAGCACATGCAGACTGGAATCTCATTTTCTATTTTATAAGATATTCTAGCACTCAATTTTTCCCTCATTATGAAATGAAATAAAACAGCATAAAATCCTCTGTGAAACAATACTGTTTAATAAAAGCTTTAAGTGAGCCATAACATTTTTTAAAGCTGACACGTATCATGGCAGTACTTAGCAAGATCCTGTTTTATAGCCTACTTTCCCCAACAAAATGCAAGATACCAAAGTGACAAATAATTTCAAAATCAGAAAGTGTAAGGCTTTATTTTCTGTAAAGGAGCACATATTCTAGTAAAATGAAGGTGCTGGTAAGAAAGCCCCTTCTCTATTTGTTTTCTCTATGGAAATGTTTTGGTGGCAAATATGAAAGTTCTCACAGAAATATACCTTCTTCAGGCATGCAGTGTTGTGCACAGGAAAATCATTCCATGAGAATCTGTTCAGTGAGCTATAAAAGCAAATGCTTCTCTGAAGATTTAAAAAGCAGAGCTACAAAGGAGGGAACAGAGGGAAGCCATGCGCAGGAAGATGCTCATATGACAGCCATAAGTACAAGGAACAGAAGCAGACTGTAGTTGAGTGAGGCTCATAGTTGCCAGTATTTTAGGTTACACTGAAAGGCTGTTTTCTAGCAGCCCTCCAGCTCTGATGGATTCTTAGTTTCTGCCTGCTCCTGAGTCTCTTGCCCAAGTGATGCTGCCTAACCTTCAGGCATTCCAGCTTGTCAAATGCTGCCTGTTTTTGGAAATAGGTCAACCACCTGGTGCAATGAATCTCTATAATACCGGAGATTTCATCCTTAAGCCACTCATCAAAGGAAAAATTAGAATGCATGTGGAGTGGATGTGGCTGGCTAAATAAGAGAAAACCCAAATGTTCTTAACAGTTCCTAATAAATCCCAATCCTGCTTCCTTCCTCCTTTAAAAAAACCCCTTGATTTACCTTGTTACTCAGGTTTTGTGCATTTGTTTGGGCAGAATTCCCCAAGTTAAGACCTGGTAAGGGGAATGCCAGTTGGTGACAGAAGTGACTGTCCAGCAAAGACCTTACAACATCTCCCAATATGCCTGTGCTTGTACTAGAAGTATGTGAGATAATTGTCTTGGCTCTTCAGACTCACGTTCTGTTTTCTGATTTTTTGCTCTCCCTTCTGTAGGAAGGTTGTATTTTCCAACAGGATGATTAGGGAGCTAATTATGGTTAGCTAATTATCGTGAGCACACTCTGTCAGTCACATGCCCATTTTTTTTTTATCCCTGCTCCCGTGATGGGGAGTACACATTGAAAGAGGTGTTTAGTGGTACTCCCTCCTCTGTTTTTTTGAGTCTGTATTCTTATAAAGAATTCATGACAACTGCTGTAGCCTAGCCAGTAGGTGATGAAGGCAGTTTTAAATGAGGCCAGGCTGAGTTGAATGGATTCTCCCTGGACACTGGAGGTGACAAAAAATGTTTCCAGCAGGTGCCCCTTAGAGAGAACAGAGCATGAGCAATGCATACAGAGATTGTAAACTTTTTATACTTTTCAGTTTAAAAAAGGTCTATTTTTTATCTTAAATCTCTTAGAGATGGACATCTTTCTCTGCTGCTCACCGTTCACTTGCTGGAGAAACCATTAGGTGTCTTGTTGAGCAAGACAAGCTTATTGGACTGTTCTAAGGCATTGTTCTGGATTAACAAAAACAAGATGAAGAAAATAGATACAGTATAGATACAGATGGAGAAGTGCTGTAAATGAAAGCTGAGATGTGGAGGGGAAAACGAACATGGGCTAAAATCTTTCAGTGTTTTGGGGTTTTTTTTTAAAGTACATGCAAGTAGCTAAAACTGTTCTTAGAGAAAAGGATGAATTGGAATGAGGAGGAGGGTGAATTACTAGGGAAATTAAAGGGATTATATAAACATAAAGGACTATGTGGTGTTAAGATAGCAAAGAAACAGGACGTCCAGGGTGAATGAGAGCCCAGTGAAGGGAATATGGTGCTGCTGTCTGATGTATTTTTCACTTCCAAAAGCTATTCAGGCTTAGTAAAATTACTGTTAACTTTGTTGTCTGAGGGAGGAAGATATTCAAACTCTGCTCATCATCAAGTTCAGTATTAGTCACTTGCTGTTCATTGGTTAATGAATGTGAGGCAAGCACTAGTCCACTTTAGTCCATGGAATGGTCCATTGTTGTGAAGAAGTGAATCTCCTTCCAGGGCCCGGGGACACATTTCAACACACTTTAGTGTGTTTGGCTGATAGTTCACACTTGACATAAAGGTGTCCAAAAGGACTTCTAAAGAAGTACTTGTTAGTGATATTTTTTATACAAGAAAAGAGCATTGTTTAGATGCTAAAGAAGATGCTGAGTAAATAGGACACATGAATTTTAGAAAGCCATAGGCTGGTTTGGGTTGGAAGGCACCTTTAAAGATCATATAGTGCAATTTCCCTGCTGTGGACTGTGACACCTTCCACTAGACCAGGGCTCAAAGACCCATCCAGCCTGGCATTGACCACTTCCAGGGATGGAGCATCCACAGCTTCTCTGGGCAGCCACTGCCAGGGCCTCACCACCCTCATGGTACAGAATTTTTAACTTATGCTTTCGTTTCCTTTTGGTCTTTGATAACATCAAAAGACTGTGGCAATTATGTTTGACTGTGGCAATTATGCTTTATCATTCACTTTGGCCAAGTGATGAACTCTGATTTTTTTTTTTTTCTTGCCTGCAAACAATAAGATTTAATAGAATGTTGTGAGGAAATAGAAGAATCAAGAAGAAAGCAAAAGCTGCACCCAAATGAGATAAAGCATAGGATCCAAAAAAAGAACAGTAAAAGTCCATTCTGCATAAATAATTTTGGTTGTATAAGTAATGACAAATATGTTCATGAACTTCATTAACAGTAGCTGAACCTCCTCACTTTGATAAATGTTTAAGGATATTTGGGAAATATTAAATGTCCTTCACTAACATGGTTCCTTCATGTTCCTTCTGTTGAATCATCTTGTTCCGATTGTGACAGTCCCCTTATGCTGCCTTCATTTTTAGTCATAAGTGAAGGTTCAGGTTCGTCTTATATTTTTCCGAGTTGTCCACCCCTCACCTCAGTCCTTCCAAGGCTCAGATGTTTCACTGAAATAATTTTCAATAATTCATTATGCTACTACTTCTTGAACTGAAGAACTACCCTTTAAGCTACACAAACACCTAGTTCCCAATGGGACCAGCTTTGGAAAGATGCTTTCACACTGTTTAGGAGTAGAGTCTCATCTGTGCTTCAGACATGAGGACAGTGTGGATTTATACTTTCAGTGTATAAGGTAGGCATCTAAATGATTCCACATACACCTACCACCTGACTAATGAACAGATCTGTAACGCTTGATGTCAGTTCTTGGAATGAAACATATCCTGGCTTTGAGAATGGCTACCGTATGCAGGGGAGTAACTGGTATTCTGCATCAAATGGATAAAGAATCAAGACTGTAGCTGTAGCTGATAACAAATTTATCTGTGTAATGAACTCCTTTCCTTCCATCCAATGGTGTTGGCATGGAAATATCAATTAATGCTCACTAGTTTTGAATATTGACCCTTTGGTGTTCGCAGCGCTGTCTCATGGTAAATTGGTTGCAATACAGAGGGGACAATTTTTATTCCCAGTGCAGCACAGGCACAAACGTTTCAGGATGCTTTAAGCTGATTTGTCTGCTTCCCACTGGAGACAAAGACTTCAATTACCTGTAACATGGAGTGTCCTTCCTGGAACTGACAGGTGGAACGGCGGCATTACCTGGTTTCCAAAGCAGTGGAGGAGGTGCAGAAAATCATCCAGCAGCTCACCGCAGAAATCAGCAACAAGGGCGTGAGATTCCAGGCTATCTCCAACTCTGGCATTCACAATGAGAACATTAAGGTACGAACAAGAGCTCTAATGCACTCTCTGGCAGCCTGTAGGCAACGAGAAAGGGATTTCTCCATTGTGTAAGGGTTTGTATGGGCAGGTACCTCACCCAAAACACCACAGACGATGTGCTGACACTTCCCTGTGGAGTTACAGCCACTGGGTCATTGGCATTCACTCATGGACATCTCACAGCCAGAGGAGCAGCAAAGAGAGATGGGTAAATCAGGCAGAGCCTCTTCTTACAGCTGCTGTGTTTACAAAGAGCATCTGTTGCCAGAGCTGTCAATCCACAAGCAGAAGCCAAAGCTCTTTGGGAGACAAAAAGAAAAATATACTACTTATGCAGGAGTAATGTAAGAAAAAATGCTCATGCCTTCAAGAGCTATGATTCATATTTTTTCACAGGTGGAAAAGCTGTCAACTCACTAAAAAAAAAGAAAGAAAAATTAAAAGTCCTTCTTCTGCTATGAACATTAGAAAGCTCCTTCTGAAAAAACATGTTTTTTCTTTGTCATGGATCAAAATTTCTTTTTTATTGGGAAAAAAAATGCTTATTAGTGAGAAAAATGAAATGCCTCTCCATTTTAGACCTCCAGATGTGAAAATAATAAAGCCCTGTCCAAGCTGTGACAGAAGTCTGCTTATTTCTTGTGACTCCATTACACAAAAGTAACTAGTAAAGACACAAGAAACAATCACAACAATGGCAATGTCAGATGGAAACAATCTTTTGCATTAGTTGAAATACTAATGTCAACCATTATACTAAACCACAGCCATTTACAGATCAAAACACAGCAAATACATAAAAGCATGAGGCAACTTTTGCAGTTCTCTGGGACTGAAAGGGAAGAAGTCTTTTTATGAAGCTGCTGGAAGGGTATGGAGGTGGAGGCAAAATACTATCACCCAGTCTGAAATGTGGCTATTGCCCTGGGGACAAAGACATTCAGATTCATAGCTCTTCTGGAATTTTGAGTATCCCAGAGCATGTGGTCTTGTCAATAAGTATGGCCACAGTGACATAGAACAGTGCCACATCCTGGTCTATGAGTTCCTTAGTGCCAGAGTCTGCCAGACACCTCTGGTGCTGGCACACACAAGAGGTGGAACAAACCTGCTTGGCTAATGAGGTCTGACAGGACCAGGCTCAGGGTAAAATTGTTGCTCTGAAAAGCAAAGCAGAACAAAACCACCAAGGCAATCTATTATGAGCACTAACTTGATGTTATAGTATGCACATCTCAACAAATTCTGCTTGAAAGAAATCCTCAAAATCTATTTGCTTAAAAGTGTTGTTTGTGCATAACTGGAGCCAGTGTTAGGAATCTGTGGAAGTAACACTAGGAGGACCTGGATAACTGTCCTGTACGTATGGGGCAGCAAAGAATGGGTTGATGAGAAAATATTTTTGTTTGGGTTGTCTACTTCCAAAAATTGGAAACTTTAATGCTGACATACTTCAACGTAGAGGAGACTTGTGTCCAGGGAAAGTCAATGTATTCACTATTCTGTGTTTAATTTCACAACATCTTTTTTTCTGTCAGTTAAATCTACAGTGATTTTTCAGAACTTTCAGCTTCTGGCTAAAAGGAATCAATTTAACATGGTGAGAGATCTAAATTTGTTGAGCAGCCTCAAGCTTCCTTCTAAATAGGAAGGGCTGAGTGGAGAATAGTTAAGAAAAGTCTTTAGGTATTCAGTTTACCTGTGACCCACATAGCAAAAAGTCACGCTTTAATGAAAAACCTGAATTAAAGTTCACATTAACAAAACAGATTATTTAATTTTTAAAAGTTCTAAGTGTTAGTTTTTGTTGTGGCCCACCATTTTTGGAGCTGTCAACTGTGCAGGGCTGATGCAAAAGCTGTGGAGGCTCCAGTAAGGTTATAATGAAGAGGTGCAGGCTAATCATTGGTACTGCACTGCCAAGTGGCAGTGCCAAGTGTTTAATCAAGGTGAAGGAAATGGGGGGATTTTCCTTTAACAAACTCCAAGCATCTAAGGAAGCTTGCAGCTTTGCTCTGTGAATGAATGACCTAGCACATGCTTTCTCTCTGTTCTGTGTACTTCTTTCCTTCCTTTCTGCTTCTCTCAGGATCAGCCAGCTTTACTGGCCAAGTGGTCAGCTATGCTTCGGAGGAAGCGCCCATTCCACCCGTCCATCCAGGTACAAAGCCTTCCTGGTGCCTGACAATCCCTGTGCTTGCTTCTTCCTTGCACACTCTCTCCTCCAGACAACTTCACCCACCAAACCGATCCTTCCATAACTGTTTTGTCCCCTGCAGAAGAGACTTGATTTTTTTTTTTCCTCAAAGTATAATTATTTTCTCTCTATCCTAATGTATCTGCCTCCCTGGAACAGCCTGGCCAGCTTCACAAGAATGAGGTTGTATTTAATTTGCCCAGCATACTCTAGACAGGATTTTAATACAGCAGAACTGGCCACAAGTTACACCCTCCAGAACTGGAGACTCTTGCTTGAGCCTGTGGCTTTCTGGGGCTCATAGGCTGCACATAGCATGTGAGACCATTGTGTGACTGGGATTTGCTTAGGCCAAGAAGACACCAACTGCCCAGCTTTACTTGCATTTGCAGGCACTCACACAGCATGTGCAGCTCTTCCCTTTTCAATTTATTGGGTGCCAGTGCATACAAAACAACATTTTAGTATTGGGGGGGAATGGTTGTTTACCTGCAAATGTGGCTGAGGCAGTGAGAGGAGCAGTAACTGCATGACAACCATTGTATTTTATCCTTAAGGAGCCTACTACTCCGTTTCTGAGCTGCCCACAGGATTTCTCAGCCCCACCAAACCTGGTGTGTGCAGGTCAACTTGATATGCAGTGTCATCCTTTCAGCATCCTCCTGCCTTTATGGTTTATGTTTGACAAAAGAGCAGCTTCCTGGTGTTTTCTTTGCTATTTCTGTGCTTCTGGCTGGCCATCTTTTGTTTTCCAAATCTCTTGCCGGGGAGCAGAGAAGACCAGCTGCTCCCTGTGAGAGACAAAGACAGGAGGTGAGCGTAGCAAGGCAGCCCCTGCCCTATGGTCCCTGAGTGAGACAGACACAAGGAGGGCAGCTGGGTCAGCCAAGAGGCTGGATCATCAGAAAATCTGTTGTTAAGTCAGGTCTGAGGTCAAGTCACTCCCTCGCTCACTGGAGCCCAGGACTGACCTGAAATAGGGGCCCCGGACCCATGAGCAGAAGGTGTGGGTAGAAGTCCCAGAAAGGCTGCTTAGGGACAATAAAGCCTGTTAACACCCTCAGGGCTCTGGCACCTCTGTGGTAATACTTTAAATCAGCTGAGCAGAGCTGAGGAAGGCTACCAGAGTGTTTTGGATTATTACAGGAGAGTGACAAGCTTGCTTCATTCACTATGGGTGTAACCACCTCGCAGCAGCGGCTGTCACTCCACATCCTGCTCATGCAGCAGCTTCACCTTACTTGTGCCAGTGTAAGTTAGGCTTGGTAGCAAGCGGACTTGAAAAGCTCCTGAGCCAACATGGTAAAAATCTGAAGGAATTTGAACACCCCTTCTGGAGCCAAAACTGCCAGATGCTTCCAAAGTAGCACTTGGACATGTCTGGCTATGCCCTGGGCCAGACAGATGATGTTTTGTGGTATCTGAGTCACCTTATTCTTCCCTTGCAAATACTGTCTCAGAACTGGTTTTTATTGGAAAATGGTTGTTCCCCAAGTGAGGCAAATTACCTGGCGTGCGAAAAAGCCTGATTAAGGCTTCCTTGTCCATTGGTTGCTGCCTCCATCCTTACACAGATTCTGTTATGTTCGTCAGGAGATGCAGTTCCATACATTAGAGCTGGCCGAGACCTGGACTTATTTCTGAGAGTGATCCTGCCTCTGTAGGCTCAGGCATGTCACTTGCCCTATGTCTCTGTCCCTTTAAAGGCCAGTCAGAGTGAAACACTTGTAAAATTAATGGGCCATAGCCTTATTTTGCTAATGTCTATAGTGGACTTTGAAAGAGATCAGAAAGATGCACATTTTGCCATAGTTATTACTAGTATGGGACTCTGGGCTTATCTCAAGTAACAATTCTGAGATAGTAACTAGCACTGTTTGGGTTTCCCTTGGCTGGATCTGAAAACATATTCTGTCATGTCTTCCTGCTCCTTAGAAGCTGCTGGTTATTACATCTCATGCAATTGCAGACTAGAAATAACAAGAAAAGTTAGAAAGCATGGCGGGTGTGGTGGCAAATCAGCCAGTGAGCTCTTATCTTCTAAGACCTTCACATCAGATGCCTTCTAAGACAATTTCCTTTTAGTCTGCATGACTCTAAGGTAAACCTTAAACAGGTCCTGGCTGTGTTCAGTTAGTCCCTTCATACCATGGTTTTTCCTTCTTTTCAAAGCACCCGGTTTCACCTGGTACTTCCTCAACCCTGTTTTCTGTACTTTAGCTCACGGATCTGCCCTCGTCTCCTCTCTCAATCTCTCTGAACTCTCCTAGGTCTTAGCACCCAGCCAGTTCCTCATCACAGTTCCTCTGCGTGGCCTGACGGGTTACAGGGAATGCCAGGTACGGCACTGGCGCTATTACACCGTGAATGGAGCCAAGCTCCTCTCCTCCGTGCGGGACCCTGAGGAGCTGCACCAGTGGCTGGAGGTGGAGCAGTTCTCAAAAAGCCTTCAGCAGTGGCATGAAGAGGATGTGAACATCGAAGGTGATCTGGTTCCAGCCAAAGTCCTTATCGTCTTCCGGGAGCTGGTGGAGAAGTCGATTGTCTCCTGTAACCTCTCCAGTGAGTTTGGTGGGGACAGGTGTAAGGGAAACCATCACACACACAAAGTATTTGCCTTGCATGGTCAGAAGCTGAGCAAAACCCTCCAAAACCAGGAAACCTTCAAGCGATTGCAGTGACATACAAAGATCTGCATTGAAAATAGAATTCAGTAGTTCTTGGGGTCTTTGTACACAAGGTGTTACTCCTTTCTTAGGAATTTGAGTAGGGTCTCCAGCAGCATCACCCTCACAGTTCAACTAAGAGCCAGGCCAGATTTTTAGAACATTTAGGAATTTGTTTGGGGAAAAAAAAAATCTTTCTTACTCCAGCACCCGCAATATACTTGGATTATCAAGGAAGGTAGTATGGATACCAGAAAGACACATAAGTCAGAGGAGAACATGTTTGAAGATATTTATAGGGCAGATAATGCTCTGGGGAAACCTTAGCTGCCCACAGCTTTCCAGCATGGGATGGTGGGAACTAAGTAGAAGGTCTTGTACTGAAGCAAAGTATGTTGGACAAGTGCTCTTTTCCCCAGTGTCCAGGCTACTCCTGTGGTGCCTCTTCCATAGCATGTTTCCAGGACGACTTCGCTCATCAGTAGCCTAATGAGTCTTCTGTATTTCAGAACAATAGGAGCTATTTCCGCTCATCTGATTGCACTCTAAATTGTAGTCACAGGAAAAAAAAGCATGTTAAAGTTAAGTTCTGCTAGACAATGGCATTTTTTTTCAGGAAATACTTGTTATCATAGGAATGGAAAGGTGGATAGGAATGAAATTTCACCATTGAGGCTCACAAGAAAGACCAGCTGGAACAGGCTTGTTTTTGAGGCTTTATCTATGTGAAAGTTATTGTGTTGGGCAGCAGTCACATCAAGTTTTTCAGTGAAAATTGAGAGTTGTGGGAAAGGTACCTGCAGGGACCCCAGAGAGTGATGTTTGGGTTGATGATTCTGGTGCCTCTTCTGTAAGGTCCACTGGGAGGAGATGAGCTAAGATGACGTCAGAAGAAGCAATTACCATTTTCATTTGTTTCTGAGAAGGATGGACTTCCTTCATCCCGCAGTATGGCTGAAGTTACAGAAAAACTTCACTGATTTCTTTGCTTTCCTGTTTTTTAATTCTTTCAGCACCAGCAAAATCAGTTTTTGAGGTGTCTCACTTTTCCTCAGTGGAAAAATAGGTATAAGCATTGCAATGCTTTTGGAAATGCCATGAACATATTTACATGCTGACACAGTTGTTTCTCTAACACTTATTCAGCTGCTAGGGGTCCTTGTTGGGAGCTTGGGAACAGAACAGTTCCTGTTTTGATGCCAGGTTTGACTCAGCAGGGAAATAGCACATAGATTTTCTGAGGTTTATGGAGTGCTGGTTAGGATGGACTGTACTCTTTGCACGGTTACTCACCCCATGAATTGCTCTTTAGCCCATGCCAGTCAAAATGAGGTGGGATAACACACTGCTCATTAAACTGCTTATGTTCATCTGCTCAGGCTTTCACTTCAGTGGGTAAGAGGATGGACACGCAATTGGCTCAGGTGGCAGAGCTGAAGGGACAGCGATCCTGCCAGAGTGACCAGGACAGAAACTTCTTCCATGAACTCAACTGCACCAACAGGAAACATCCCACAAAGTCCATTAGTTGCAGCTTTCTTTCCTTTCTGTACTCTTCAATCATGTTGTTCCTGGAGATGAGCCACTCTTCTTTCAGACTAAGGAAACTTCTTTCCTCCAAATCACTTTGGAACTAACTCTTCTTAACACTCAGCACTTGCAATGATGTAGCAGTTAGCCTTTTCTGTGTGACTGCTCAGCACAACATACCATAAATTCTAGTATGTGCATCTCCAGAAACAAACCTTACAGATACCCCACAAAACATTCTGAATGACTGGCAGTGGTAAGTGTGATCTGGCAGGGGTCTGATCTCAGGTTCTCTGAAGGAAGAAGATAGATCTTTAGATAGGAAGTGGTTCATCTGCTCTCCAATCTGCAGTGATCTCCTTGTAGTGTACCATGAGAAATATTAGGTAGCACTACTTGTCTAGCTTTAATTTTAATAAGCTGATCCTACAGTTTAAGAGGACCCACAAAGTTTAAAAAAGCATGATAATTGAGTGTAAAGTTAAGAAATTTGTTCTTTCATCTTCCTGTTGTCATTCCCCAGGATAGACTTACATAGATTTAGGTTTTTCTTACATTCTTCACGTGTTATTGAAGAGAAAGTGTTAAGACAGACCAATAGAACTGCAAGGTCCTAGACAGCCTCTTGCTTGGCTTGTGGAAAAGGACTTTTTTATCTTTATCTTCTTCTCTTGTTGTTCTTTCACAGGTAAAGTGACAGTGCTGGAGAGCTTCAGCTCAGTGGTCCGGGTGGCTGTGGAGACGTCGGAATGCCAGGTTGAGGTGGAGCTGGTCCCTGCTGTGGAAATTCCAACTTGCTGGCCTGAGAAAGCCCGGTGGCCTCGTTGCCTTAAGCGCTGGCCTTCTCAGGAGAAAGTGCAATGCATCAAGGTAAACAGTGTGAAAAACACCCATGACTCTGGGATGGAATTTACCTCTCAGGTGTCTGTCTGACAGTGTTTTCCCAAAGGAAGAACTGCATGGTGATGGCAGTAAGGTTAGAAGATGTATTCTCTAAAGAGATAAGCAATGTTTCAAAATATTCTGTCAGATTTTTTTTTTTTTTTGGATTTTGTTTCCCTGCCCTTACAGTGGTGAACTCTATAGAAAAATCTGAGTTAACATTTTATTGCGTGACTCCCTAGCAAACAGTTCTGCCTGCATCACACAGCTCTGATGCACATCATTCTTGCTCTGCCTCATGTAAGACTTCAGCAAATGGGCTGCTGTCTTGCAGTTTTCCCTCCAGCTCAATCCCATCTTTCCCTACAACGCTCAAGGCTGGATTCTGGCACTTCAGCTCAGCCCCAGCTGCCATGCCCCTGCAGGTTCCATTCCACCTTCTCGTCCTGCTCCCCTCCAATGCACAACCTCCTGCTCCACAGCAAAGTGCCTGCAGAGCTGCACCTCTGCTTCAGTGGCACTGCTGGTACTGTGCCTGATGGCTCTAGAACAGGATCTCCCCGCAGTCACTGATACCAGCACACAAGGAAACAATGCAAAAAGCATGTTTATTCAGCTAAGAATTAAGATGGGAGCACGCCTCATGTTTGTTGCCTCTGCTAGAGGCATAGAATATGCTTTGAGAGATGTCACACATGCTTTTGTAACCTCTCTCTGCATTGCTGGGAGAAGTTTGCCTCTGATCTGCTGTCACACGTCCCCTGTTGTTCACAGTCGCTGGGTTTTGACCTCCTGGCCCGCTCTAATTATCACTGGCAGCTGTGCTTCTCCCGTGCTGAGCACATCCTCATGGAGGGACTTGATGAAGATGGTGGTTGTCGCATGAAGTGCTTCAGGGTCATGAGGCAGATGAAGGAAGATGTCTGGTGTGCTGGAAATAAGCCTGTCATCACATCTTATCACCTTCAGGTAGGCATCACCCTGATCCCAGCACACAGTCGTGGGATCTGTTGCAGTGGCTTCCACCCAGTCATGTCAGAATGTTGTGGTGTAAATCAGTGTAGCATCTGTGTAACTTCTAAGGTGACTGTCAAAACTGCTGTACCTTTTCATTGCTTTTTGGTGGCAAAGAGTTCACTAAGTACTTGTTCCAAACTTCAGTAAGAAACTAAGGCTTGTAGAAACATTATGATTGCAGCAACATAAATAGAGTCAAGGCCTCTGCTCTGTTTTGACTTCATATTGTACTGTTGTCTGTACTTGCACACTTACTTCCTGCTTCTTGACTATCCCAGCCATCTATATCCATCTGTCTCTCGGTGGAAGATGCTGCTTTTTTTCTTTGTGGATATGCACCAAACACAGTTCTGGTGATGTTTCACCTGGGGTAGGAAGAGAAGAAAGAGTTAAAGGGGTAGTGGCATCCTCCCTGCACCTATTTCAGAGTTCAAGATGGCTTCAAACAAGATTTGTGAAGAAGAGAGAGAAGACTCTGCTATGACTGTGTCCCCACATCTGACAGCTGCAGACACCAATGGACCACAGGCAGCACCATTTGTTAGATTACAGATTAAAAATCCTGTTTTCTGGGACACCATCCTCCTGGAGTTGTCAGAGAGAGGCTGTGCTTTTCCCACATTGAAACCTCAAGCCATTAGGTTCCTACAGTACTTACTGATCTTTTGGTGTGCAATGCTAAGATTTCTCCTAAAGAAAAAGCTGGTGACAATCAAATGCTGTTACAGTCATGGCACTACTCTAAGTCATCATGGAGTAAAAAAAATTGGTGAGGCTGATTACAGCTTAGCTGAATGCAAAACTCCTCAGTGCCTGTAAGAACAACCTGGTAGGAAAACTATCATACATAAGACAAACTGGGAAACCATTTAATCGTTAGGAACAATGTTTTTCCCTGGCTCAAGGAGCAGATGTGCAAGAAGTGCTGTTGCATGGACTCTTGATCAAAGTAAGAAACTATTTAGAAGCTCTTCAGTTCTTTACTGTAACTGTACTTCTGGCTTTTACGGCAAGAGAGGATTGGTTTACCAGACAGAAAGAACATTTCAAAATTACTCACATTAAAAAGAAAAACGGGGAAAAAAGAAAAGAAAAGAAAAATGAGAGAAACAGTGAGTGGATAAACCAGCAGTTGAGCAGAGGCTTAGTGTTAGGTTTCTTCACATTCTCAGGTTCCCCCTGTCAGAGGTATCCAACAATTAGGATTAAACAAGACCCTCTGTGACAGGGGAAATCTGCATCCCAGAAGCTCTGAAAGCCAGAGGGGACCATGGAACTGCCCTTCTTTTGCTTACCTGCATAGGAATGAAGTTTGATATCTAGAATTTCATAAAGATCTAGGTACATTCTGAAAGCCAACTCTGTGCTGTTGGTAGGGAGGTGGCAGTTAGAGACATAAATGCTGGGGATAATCTCTTGTTTGGGCACCTGACTGAAAAAGCAGTGCTGTTTTCCTTTCCTCCAGAAACTTCACAGCAACTGCTGCCTGCTGAAGTAGTTTTAGTGTGTCAGAAGGTAACTGCTCTGCAAGTCTTCAAGGAGCAGCTCTCAGAGAGTTATAGCTTGAATTCCTCACTATGTCTTTGTTCCCTGGTGACATTCAAGAAAAGGCTTTGTGGTTATTGCAGCTGTGAACAAAAAAAAATTTCACGTTTGAAAAACTGTTTGATGAGACATTTGTCAGCAGTACAACTAGAGGTGAAATTCTACCTCTGTAGAAACAGACAAGTTGAAGGCTGTGGTTCTGCCACACCTCACAATGTTTGCGAGTCTCTTTTTGGGTAGCTGAATTTGTAAAAAAAAAAAAAAAATGGGATTCAGAGGACAGTTAAGGGACTTAGCAGAATTATTGAACAAAGGACAGGTGATTTTGTACTTTAAAAAGTTATTTCAGGCTGACCAAGGCAGTCAGTATGGCTTTTTCGGTACAGTAAGTCTAAGTTCCTTGAGAAAATTCTTCTCAGTCATGGGAAAGTCTGAGAAAATGCAACATGGATAGTGTAAAAAATAATACTATAACAGCAATAATCATATGCATTTTGTTATTTTAACTATGTATTTCTCAAATGTTAAATTGCATGAAATAATTTTGGAGGAATAGAACATAAGACACACAGTAAGTATCACATGTCAGAAAAAAACAGGCAGCATTTGACCAGAAAGCAAGCCTTGCACCTGCAATAGCTTCTTGGAATCTCAGTCTGTTTAGCATGCAGATCTTTGTGTGTATCTTCAGCACAAATACAGCTGAAGCTAACAAATAATTATGTTAATCTCATTATGCTTTGTCCCTCCTTGCATCTACTGGCTTCTACCCTTGCAAAATAGGCCATTTTCTACAGCCTAAAATGCCTGGCATTTCTACAGAGGCTCCTGCTGGAGGGCGGCAAATAGGCCAAGATTATTTTAGCAAGATCATTTTCCTTGGGCTCCTGGTTCAGTCAGGGCAGAGTGGCTCCTCTGAGGAGAGATCCTAAACAGGCACCTCCAAGCTGCTCTTCCTGATCCCCAGAGACTTTAGCTGGGATCCCTCCACTGAAATGTTAACACAGGGAGGTAGCAGTGTGAGTGTCTGTGATTTCCAAGGCTGTCAGCCGTTCACCAGCACTAAAAGTGCCTTAGTAAGCTGTGTGAGCCCTCGACAGAACCTCTAACACATCTTCTCTCCCATCTGCTTCTTGCAGACAGTGCTATTCTGGACGTGTGAAAAATACCCACGCACCAAGGATTGGCGCTGCTTCCCTGAAGCCTTTCTGAGGCTGGTACAGAAGCTGCACAAGTGTGTAAGCCAGCACTTCCTCAAGCATTACTTTCTCAAGAACACCAATCTGCTCAAATATGCCAACACCAGTGACCTGGACCTGGTGGCCAGCAAGCTCGCAGTCTTCTTGGAGAACCCCGTTTTCTGCCTGGACTAAGGCAGGCAAAGGTCTCGCCCCAACCCTGAGTCAATCCCCCAGCTCCTCTCCCCACCTGTGGCTGCTCTCTGTGTCCCTCCAGTAGCTGTTGCAGCTGGCTCTGTGAGACAGTTGGCACATGCAGCGCCAAAGAGAAGTGTCGAGCTGGCAGCGGTGGGCGGTGAAAACTGATGGGAGGTATCACTTGATGCCCAGCTGATCTAATTTGCTTTCAACAGTGACAGCCTGCCTGGAAGCTACAGCCAGTGAAACCCAACTTTGTGTGTCAGTCAGAGCAGGCAACTGCCTTGTTCTGTGTCCCCAGTCTTGTGGCACCTAAGCTGAAAGGCAGCGCAGAGGAGTCTCGCTCTGCTGCCTCTGTAACCTAGCACATGCACTGTTGCTGCAGTCGCCTTTCTCACAAGGACAGCGGGTTTAATTGCCTGCTTACCTCACAGGCCAGCTCTGCAGAGGGGCAGAGGAACATTTCCGAGGTGTTCTGAAGCTGGAAGCTTTCTCAGAAATTCAGTTCAGTGAGATTCTGCTGCAGTAGGATCCAGTAGGAATTTAACCATGCTACTAGTATTGAAGAGCTCAATACATGCCTCTTCATTTTTCTCTCCTCCACTTACATTTTACTTCCAATTGCTTCAAGTATGTCTTTTTCATGTTTGCCTTTGCCAGTTGTGTTAGTGCTATGCAGCCAGGGAGCTTTGGCAGGGCAGATTTCACTCTCATCCCTCGCTCTGTGCAGCAGGCTGGACGAGGAGCAGGTCTTTCCCTGGTTGTTAGCACCCACATATTTTTGGGTGCAGTGCACAAGGAGGATATTTTTCAAAGGCTCTTAGCTCCAAGACCCCCAGTGCTTTTAATTTTGTGGATGTTTCAAAAGAACATGGATTTTAGTATTTCAAAAGAACAGAGCTTTAGAATTAATATAAAGAATGCTGGGTTTAATGTTACTAAATTGCGAAAGATAGAAAACCAAGATAGGAGGGATTTTGGGTTTGGTTTGGTGGGGGGGTTTTTTTGTCACATCTATGCAGGAAAGTAAATAAGTCCTTTGCCAAAGGGGCTGGCAGAGGTGGGATTTGCATCCCATGCTCAAGGGAGCTGCACAGGGCGCATCCGCGGTGCGGCGTCTCCCCGTCGTGGCAGACTGCGGTACAACCACGCGTCTCCAGCGCAGCCTCTGCCCCTGGAGATGGCTGTCTTCTGCAGCTTTTGAGCAGAGTAGATAGGGGTCAGGAAGGATCCCAGCTGTCTGGTCGTGGTCCTGTGTCTCCTGCATCAGATCTCACCACATACAGACCTGATCCAACCATGTCAGCTGGCACCCTCTTTGCTCAGATCCTCGGAATACTCTCCAAGTCGCCTTTCCACATGGATAACTGTGTTGTGTGGAACTGTTTTAAACAGTTAACTTCTCTTGCTAAACCTTTGTTCTCCAGGCTCCCTAAATGGGACACGAGTGTCAGTTTCATGATGACACCTCCTGTTCAAGTTTGGCTTTCCTGTTTTCTGTGAGCTGAGCTGTTTCAGTAAAGTGCAAGGAGATGCCAATCTGCCAGGCTGAGTCAGGCAGCTGTGGTAATGAAGTAGTGTCTCCTGTTTCATCTTGGTTTTGTCTTGTGGTTGAAGGGCTGGCTTCTGAAGTTAGAGGAGGGCAAAAACAGTTCAAACTGTTTGAGGACAGTGCAAAACATTCAGAGTTGTTAATCCCAGATTTGATATTTTACTGCTCTGATATACGATCCTTTTGGGATTTAGTTGTGGCTGCTGAAGAATTTATCTCCCTTTATAGCTGAGTGAAAAAAAATGTTTTGGTGGTGGTTTAACTTGGATGCAGCTGTGTATCAGAGTCCTCAGCTGCTGGGGTTCACAGCCTGCTGTGAAGCGAAACCATGGGCATGCAGCGTGTGCTGCACAGCCGTGACACGGAATGTGCCACTGCTCTGCCAGAGTGGCAGCCTCTTACAGCCAGGAATGACTCAGCAAAGCCAGGAAAGAAGCACATAATGATGGACCCCTGCTTTGAGCCAAGTCTGATCAGTTTTTGCTCTATTTTCTTCTTGTTTACGCAAGCAAATGCATCAGCTAGCATATGCCGCTGCAGAAAGTATCCTTGTCACGACTGAAACATGGAAGGTACATTGCTGTTGACCACAAAGACACAGGAACAATCCCACAGCTTTTTCTCCAGAACAGCAAACTGTGACACAGCTTGCCACTTGCAAAAGGAAAAGGCTTTGAGGAAAGAACTAATGTGTTCATGGAAGCAGTTGAGTACAAGAATTAATTCCTTTCAGAGACATTTTTGAGATATTATCTTACATCATCTTGTGCAGGTCTGCTTGGGTGTGTGGGTTTTTGTTGTTAGGCAGTTTTTTGTGGTTGTGGGAGAGTTGTGCAGGAGGTCTTTTATTTAAAAAACCAAACTTGCCAAATATATTTATCACATTTCTTGCCACAGTAAACTTTCTGCAAATAGCTTTTCATTTATACACCAGGGTTGACTGCAAAATCATGGCCTCATCCCAAGATTTTCTTCCAAAAAGAGATATCACATTGTGTTGTGGGCTACACAGTAAGTTTTATGTTTCATATTTATAATTTTTCTTTTTTAAAAGTGGCCATTTGGGCAAAGACAGACTTTCTTGAAAAAGGTTTAATCAAAAGTTCTTTGTTCAGAACATCTGGAAGAAATGTGATGAGCGTTTTCTCTCCCTCTCTTTTTCATTGCTTTCATGGGTATTTGCTGCATTCTCAGCCCTCACCACAGTCAGCATGGCTCTGTCTGTCAGAAATTTCAATGGAATGTGTTGCTCTGCCCTATAAAACCATACAAAACTCATGACGTTTTTGGTATTTTTACACAGCCTGCCTTCTAGTCACTAGAGGGCATTGTCTCTCTGAAGCACAGACACCGATCCAGGATCTCACTCTTAAAATCAGCATCTTGTTATTACATCGAGCCGAGACAAATGAGCTCGATTAATTTAATGCTGAATTCTGTTGTCAAAAAGGAGAGAAGAGACCACGGGAGAGCTTTCTAATAAATAGCGAGACTTGGGTAAAAAGCCTCTAAACTCTGAAAGCCACTCTAAGAGCCAGAATATGGATTTATTGTTTCTGATGGTCTCTGCACTGCCTTCGATTGGGAAAACACCAGCAAGCAAAGTGCAAGCAGGGTTCTGGGAAGGAGGGAACTTGCAGGAATAGCCACTTCCCTGCTCCATTAGGATCCTGCCCTCCCTCCACGGGGCTATGCCATGATTCCCATGCATGCCTACCCCTCGGGTTCTTCTGTCTCCCTCTTTGCTTCTCCGTGCTCCAGGAAGAAGAAAATATATATATTTCTCAGAACAAGTTTTCTGATGCCACCGCTTTGGCTCCAGTGGGAACAGTCATTTTTCAGTGCACATCAACTCTCTTTTAGTTCATGGGACCCAGATGTACCTAGAGGCCATTACAGACCATCTACTCACATTCCATCTTTAGTTTGAAATGGTGCCCAGCAATGAAGTTACATCACCTTGCAAACTGTGTTCCCAGTGGGAGCAGCCTGGCCACTCTGAGCAAAGCTTGGACATAGACAGTGATGGGCAGGATAATTCTGCCTTCACACTAAATATTTTTCTGCTTACCAATGCTAGGATTTCTGGTTTTGAGGAGAAACATATTTTTTATTGTTATACCTCACCCCCAACACTCATGCGAGGGCCTTGCAATGTCACAGGAGATAGTGACACAGCACCCAGTGCTCAAATCATGGTAAGAGATCCCACTCACCCTATCAGGCCAACCTGTGCCGTAACTGTAGGAGGCTGTAGTGTCCTTGACCCCTTTCAGATCTGACTTCTCTGGCTGGAATAATACACACAATTTTAAAGGAAGGTAAACAAGTGCAGGTAGCAAATGTATTTTAGCCTGTTCTGACCCAAACCATTGCAGCACAAAGAAACAGACAACACTTTCATCATGCTACATGTACCTGTCAGTTCTGCTCCAAGCAACATCTTTGAACTGAAAGAAAGGACAGGATCAGCACCTGGCTTTTAAAGCATCTCCTTGATGGGTGATGAAGAATGCACAGATGACACCAAAGAACAAGCTTATGGAGAGTGCAGAATGTATTTTTCACAGGAAAGATTGTCTCATTTACCATTAGCATTTTCACAAATTCAAATTACAAGGAAATGCATTAAGGAAAGAATTAATCAGATTGAAAGGCTTTGTAGTAATTAGAAAAAAGAATGGCATCTTCCTAGGCTCCCCTGGGTGGTGGTAATTACCAGCTGCACAACTGTGGCTTGTGCCACTTAAAGATTTCTGGACTAAAAATCTTAATATCTTTTCGTTTCCATTCTTAGAGAAGCCACTCTTGGAATCAGGCAGCAACACAGGCCAGCAGCTCTGAGAAGCATGAAATGAGCCTGCTTCAGCCTGGGAGGGCACCACTTTACATGCAGGATGGTCCAAAGCCCGATCCCAAGCCATGGCTCAGTTGCATCTGGCCCAGCACATTTTTCCTGTTGCCTTGGAGAAGATGGGTACCATTTATTATCCAGCAACTTGAACAGCCAAACCTCTTCTGCCACAACTGCAGGCAGCCTTACACCCATCTGCTTCTGCAGCACATCCCAGCAGCAGAGGGCAGGCCATAGCCCCTTCTGGTGACACTGTTGTCACCAACACAGCTGGGGGACCTGAAGGGCAAGGCTGCATGCACTGCAGCTCCAGCAAGTTGGCTAATGCATCCCAGGGAAAAAGTTTGGTTAATTTAGGAGAGCTTAAGGAAGTCTGGTTTCAAGCTAATAGTGAACCAAAACAAAAATGCAGCTCAGAGGAAATCTTTAAAAATCCACCGTAAAAATTACTGAGGAAATGGACATCAATGTTGAATTCCTGGGATCCCATTTTTAAAGGGTCAGGGCACATAGCTGGGAGGAATGTCATCAGCCACCGAATCCATCGCTGCTCTTCGTGTTCCTTTCCCCCAAATTAACCATGGTAGGTAGATACTTTGCCCCTGGCTCCCGAGGCAGGCAGATTATTTCAGACCCACACAGATCATTAGGAGCTTTCCTTGAACTTTCAGCCTAGGTGTGTTCACAGCCAGTGCAGTCTGGTTTGTACCAGAGCAAGCTGCTGCTCACCCTCCGTGGGGTTTGCTGTCTCTGCAACCATCACAAGGGTAATCATGAGCTCCCTTGCCTTTAGCTGAGCGTGACAAGATGTGCTAGACTCCATGGTCTTTTTTTCTCTGATAAAACCTCTGTTCCAGTCTTGATCTACGCTGAGTGTAATTCATCTCTGCATGGATAACCAGGCTAGTTTGCAGCCTTCCAGATGGATTCTCATCAGTATCTCCTGTAATGGCATGTCACATTGATAATACTAATCCATGTAGTATATCCCCTGTGCTGAAGAGGAAAGAACACACAGAGGTCAAGTTCCCTTGAAAAACAACTGTAACTTCAAAGGAGGGGTGACTATCATCAATGATTTCCTTGGCAAATCAGGTTAGGCCGGTTGAAAGACTTGCCGTGGTCTGGTTGTCTTGGAAGTGAACCATGTTCCTGCGGCCGTGGGCCAACAGCTTCATCATCTCCATAAGACCTCAGGCCAAAATCAATGAGTCTGCTCCAGCCTGTTCTCTCTTCCTTCCCCAGGCAACAATCAGCTCTGGACTGTAATTCTCCCACACTTCTTCCCCTTGGGTTAATGGTGGACACCATTCTTCCTAGTAACACATACCTTTTACCGCTAAGCTGAAGAGTTTGGCTGTTTTCTAGCTGTGTCTTTAAAATGCCATGGACTGGAGAGGCAACAGATCAGTGACCAGAGCTAATAGCAGCAAAAAGGATTAAATGAACAATGGATCTTGAGCATAATTTATGAATGCCATTAGCCACTGAGAGGGAATTATGTTTTGGCTGCAGTTCTGAGGGGGAAGGGTGGGTCTTATCTAAGCAGGAAGAAAAAAAAGTGACTGATTACATTTGGATTAACAAACAACTATATTGATTTGCCATGTGATATATCTTGGGCTTTTATGTTTAGATCAGATATAATAACATCTGACCAAAGACAAACATGGTCTTTGGTATTTTCTCTATTTTGTATTCAGATCCTCATGGCCAGACAACGTTGTGGTCACACCTCACAGCTGCCAGCCACGGAGCATCTGCCACTCTGCCTGACAGAGCACAGTTCTCCATCAAAACTCTTGCAGAAAGGCAGGTCTTCTCCTCTTAGGGAAGAGACACAACATTAGTTGCATGAGTGCTTCCTTGTAGTCCATGCCCACATCTTAGGGATGGGACTGAGCAAGCAATGCATTTCTCTGCAGTGTCTCTTCTGCTTTTCATTTGATAACCAACACAGTATCTCATTAAACCGCTTAGCTTGGCAGCTGGGGCCATTTGTTACAGTGTGATATGAAGGATCATAATCAGATTAAACCTCAGCATCATATTGTAGAGACAGAGATTAAACTGGAGAATAAAGAGAAAGTTTAATTTTGTGTGACAGTGCAGAGTTGCCTCTGCTTGGGGTGGTCAGGAGGGTTAAAAGTGACTGTGGAGGCTCGAGCCTGAGGGGATTTGTTTCCATGTCTTCCTGCTCATTTTGAGCAGAAGGGTTTTAGCACCCACTTTGAAATAGGGAGTACCTCTGCAGCCACCAGCCCCTCACTGCTTTCCTTTCCTTTCCCAAATGAGGGCCTGAAGAGGGGGCTTGCATGGGAAAGGGAAGCTCAGCAGGTGTAAATGATGCCAGAAGCCAAAGCTGCATGTGCACTGAAGCGTGGTACTTTTGGGAGGGATTGCCCTAGGCAATAGCCACTTAGTTATCATTATCTCTGTGCTCGAGGCCCAGGGCCTTGACTTGAACTGCTGTTCCCTGGGTCCTTCCTGTTCCAGTGCATTTAACACAGCATCTTAGGAGTCCTCCAGCAATCTGGGGACAGAAGGCACCCTCCAAAAGTCAGCAGGTGTATATTCTCACTGCCACAGTGAGAATGTACATCTTGGGTCTTCTTGTGATCTCCTCTGAGCTGGTTTGGCTAGCATTAAAAGTAGCAGTAAGAGAAAAGTTGGCAGGTTGGGAAAGGCAGCATATGGATGGATTTCTGGCATCTGTGCCACCAGAGAAAAATGACCACAGGTCAGAGCAGCTCAGCCTCTGTTGTGAGCCCATTTAACAGACAAGTCTCAGGAAAGTCCCAGCTACCACCAGCTTTAGAATCAAACTCAGACCTCTGCAGCTCTCTCCACAGACATTATCTAGTTGCAGGATCACATGCACATCCCATCATGAACAGTGAAAACAGTGGGAACTTATACTCATTTTCAAAAATGGTGTCTAGGCCTAGTGCTATCCCAAATGAAGTAAACAGATGTCAAAAAAGAGGAGATAAAAATGGGTATATAAATTTTTTACAACTCTACCTAAGACCATTGTAAATTCTGTTCCCGCATTCCCTCTGTTACTTGTTCTGGAGATATACTTAATGAATAATATATTCTCTTACTGGCTTGATCTTTTGTTCAGATACTGTACCTTCTTTCTTCTCTTTTGTCTGCCCTCTGTTCCCTGGAGACTAAGTACTTTAGGGCAGGAGCCTGGCATACAAAGATCTTCAGTTTCTTTGTGCTTTCTGAAACTTAACAAAACGCAAACCCTTAGCAAAACCTCAGAGTAACAAAGGAGATGCTGATCTGAACAGCAGGAAAGACAACAGAGCCTTTCCACCCACCCAAGATAACTCCTGGGGTGGTAAGGAGGTACCTGGGGAGGAGCAGATGGATGAGTGCTCCTTGTGGTGCCACAGCCATGCAGATCGCTAATGACATCCCCTGGTTTAGGATGATGAAGTGGCAGCATTCAAGGGATGGCAGTGCCAGATGCTCGGTATATGGCTTCAGGGAACTCACACCCAATATTAACAACCAAAAAAAGATGGCAGCAGACTGTCTTCCCCTCCTGGTGCCTGACAGACACTGCAGAAGGGCACTTGCACAGTGGGAAAGCACACACCTAGCTGTGACACTCCTCAGCCTTGCAGCGGGGTGGAGTGATTCTCTCTGCTCCCTCTGGGCCAGACATAGGTCCTGAGCTGTTCTTGGATCTTCTGCACAGCTTGGTGACTTTGGACAAGCACCTGGACCCACGAGGAGCCAGGGAAGCTGCTCAGGAGGCAGAGCCTTTTCATGACACTTGGAGGATTTCTGCTCAGCCTACAGCCGTGGTGGGAGTGGGGCAGAGGCAGAAATCCTGCTCTGGCGGGTCAAGCCCACCTTGGGTGTAGTTTCAGTGTTGTACATGATGGCAGCAACTGTGTGCCCTCAGAGGCTGCTCCCCCTCTGGCTCCACATGCTCCCAAAAACATCCTTGATGATGAAAGAGGCTGCTTCCAGCAATGGCACCTCGAGCCTTGATGAAGATTTTAATAAGTGGTGATGATCACATGCAATATGCATACAGCAGATACTCTATAATGTATGCACCAATCTAGCCAGACTTGGGCTGTATTTTCCTGAATCACTCTCTAGAGGAACACAGGCACCATCAATTTGGGGCAGAGCCCAAACTCTCTCTGCCTGTGCTTCCAGCTGGAACTGAAGGCAGCTGCCCTTGTAAGTACAGTGCAAAATGAGCTGCCCAGAGGAGCAGAGTGGTCAAATGTTGTCCTTCTGTCACCCTGGTGGCTCTGCCAGCTTAGGTAGCCTGTGCTCAGGCACTGTCCTTGTGTTAAAGGCTCCTAAATGCAGTGATCCTGCTCGAGGCCCCCATGCAGGGAGGCCTCAGTCCTTATTGTGCTTCTTGGAGTTTCTGTAACGTAAGAACTGATCTGGAAGTGTTTTCAATTAGGTTCCTCCAGGCACTGAGAGAGGGGAATCTGAAGCACAGTGGTGAGACATCAGAATTGACAAAGTCAAACCACATGATACACATGGATTTGGGACTTATAGCAAGGGAACACCTGAAAACATGGATACCAACCCTCTGGCAAACTGAAATACTTCAAGAGCTGTTAAAGAAACCTCAAAACATGATCAAAGACCTAAAATGATCACTGCTCTTCTGCTGTATGTGAAACAGCCACGTGGCAAACTGGACTGATGGAGGTTGGGATGTGGGGATGGCTGGGATTTGGAGATGGCAGCAACTTCATCATGCAGCCTGGGCAAAGCTCCTTAATGTGATCCCAGCATAGAGAGGCTGTATCAACTGGTTGCTTTCATTTGTTAGGATTTCCAACAAGAGGAGAGTTTTTCCATTCAAAGTGGAGGACCACTTCCCTGTTTGTGTTCCAGTACTTAACATTGCCCTTTTGCTTAGGAAACCACAGCAAAGGCTACTTTTGGTGTTCTAAAATTTAATTTCTTTGAACCTTCAACCTACAGTCTAAACAAGAAAATAGTAAAAAACTTTACAACGAATAGTCACTGTTTACATCCAAAATGTAGGTAATTTATTAAAAACATGCTGGCATCCAAACCCAGTGTTTGCTTCCTGAGCTCTGTGTGGCACCTGATTAATGAATAGGAGGTCACTGGGAGCTTGGGGTGTTTTTCTAAACAGGAAACATATCAGAAAACAACAGAAGTTTTGGCAATCCTGAGTAGTTGTTGGAAAACAGCTGAAGGCCATCTGGGACAGCCCTAATACTCATTTCTGTTTTACCCAGGGCACTTCAGGCATAGTTCCTCGAGAGGCTGCTCAGGTACCCACAAACTTGCTATGCTAAACCTTCCCTGAAATTTCACACAAAACTCATGGGTGTGAACAGGGGCATCCCTTAGTTTGCACACAGACTGATCTGGTCTGTGACCAATCATAAAAGAAAACTGTAAAATGTGCCCAAGTCTAGGGCTTAGCAGGGAGAAGCACCAATGCCAGCCCAGCAAGCATCTTGTAATGCTGACAGCAGGGCTGTATGGGAACAATACAATGGTTCTCCCCTACATACACTGGACAACAGCTCAATTTAAAGCTCATTCTATTAGAGGCTGCAGTTAAAGTTTAGCTTTTACTGATTTTTTTTTCCAGTGGTCTACTCTTACAATCTGGAAAGGCCTGGTCAAATGAACTGCAGGTGCTGGGGTCACATTTGAAACACTTGTAAGACACACATGGGAGTGCTTTGAAAGATGACCATTAAAATCAACAGGACTTCCTCTTTTTCTTCCTTCAATTTATCCCTACAACATCCTCAGAAGTATCTTCAGACCCTCTCCGTGGGCTGGACAAGACATGAACTGAACCCACATCAGCCCATCTTGAGAACCTGGAAGAACTGGGTAACACTTGAGCTGGATTTAGCAGGATTTTTAAGGTGAGGGATCTGAGGTTTTTCCTTCCAAGTACGACATTTGGCACAGGTAGAACTGTGCACCATTTTGGGAGGAGGGAGGGCAGTATGATTGTGGTGGTGTATATTCCAGGCTTCTCCTTACTTGTATTGGTGCAAAGCGCAAAAGGATTGGCCTAGGACTTTTCCAAGGTGATGCAGCAGAGGGTGGTACACAGACCAGGACCCAGCTCTCCCAGCCTTCTGGCCTGACTCCTTAATGAGTGCCGAGCTGTGAAAGTCGTCTGTGACTGCCTGGCTGCTCTATAGGTGGAAATCTGCTCCTGCTGCTGTTGCTGCTAGTGAGGCTGTATTGTTTTTCTCTCTGTTGATATTTGATATCATTAATGGTAGGGTTTCCTTTCTCTTTGTTTGCTTGTTTAAATCCTTCTTGGTGATTATAGAGCCTCTCTTGCCAAATTGCAGTGCTCCATCTGCACATTTTTTGTGCCTTGGGTGTAAATATTATTTACAATAGTTTCTGGCTGTAAATGCAGGATTCATCATGAGGAGAGCATTTTTTATGCCACTGCCTTGTCCTCTGTTTCAAAAATGGTCCCTGCAACAGAGCAGGACTGACTGGCAAGATCATATTCCTCAGACTGGCCAGAAATAGCAGTATTTGCAGTAATTCTGTTCCTCTGGCTTGGGCAGGAAGCTGTACAAGTATCTGGACTACTGTCAGTATCTGCCCAGAAACACAGGGGCAGGGTGTGAGTGGATGCTATCTCACTGTCCTGCTGCTGGGAGGCAACACTTCTTTGCCCTCCTTTCTGCTGTCTAATCCAGCCAGCTGAGGTGGGAGCCCTGCCATGGATTGTCTGTGTCTCAGCTCCACAAAAACACCAGCTGTATTTGGGAACAGTTTCTGCACTGCAGCTGCACCTCCAGGTGAAGAGGGCATTTATTTTGCCCACATCAGGGGTAGGGCTTCGCTCCAGCCCTACTGCTGGCAGCTGGGTGCTCTGGTGCCCCTCAGGGTGACAGTGGGTGTGCAGCTTCAAGCTCTGTTCACAGCCTTCCAGGGAGAGCCCTTCTTGCTCTCCTCCCGTGCTCCTGAGCTTTTAGGGTCTGGTGTGTGTGAGCTGGCGAGGGCACAGCTCATGCCCTACATCCAGTGCGTGACAGCTGGTCCCCTCTAGAGTGTCACAGTGCCAGCCCCCTGCTTCCTCCCCTGGAAGAGCTGCGAGCACTGGGGAGGGGGGGCTGGGAGGCTCCAGGTGGTCTTGGTTGTGTTCTCCCTCGTGCTCCATGTCTGATGTGACAGGGGAAAAGATGCCGCCAAGGGTCCTGCTCTTATTTTACTCGTGTGTTCCTGTGTCTGCTGCAAGCAGCCCCCAGCTCCCGTGTGCCACAGTCCGTGTGCAAGTTTTCCTCTGGCTGCAGTGGCCAGAGGAAAACTGGGACAGAGGAGAAGCAGGATAACGGGAGGCACTAGAGTGGTTGTAATACTAAAAACGCCTTTGTGACAGAGAGGCGCTGGGGGCGGCTAGGAGCTGTCGCAGAGGGAAGGCTGAGGATGGTCTGAGGGATGTGGAGGGAGCCCGAGGGATCCCTTTTCCCACCAGGAATTCTGCTTGCGGGAGCTCGGCGGCCGCTGGAGTGCAGTGCAGCCCTGCCATCCGCCCGCGGCCGGGCTCCGGCACCCGCCTGGGTCCCCACTCGGTCCCGGCTCGGGTCCCCGCTCTGAAGCCATCGAGGTGATCCAGGGCTGCTTGAGAATAGCAGTCCGGGCACATATGAGCCTCTTCCTTTCCCCCAAAACCTGATATGGGGAGTGTGGTCCTCTGTGAAGCATGCCTTGGGAACAAGCCCCACTCGCGGGGAGTGGCAGAAGGAGCTGGGGCAGGTAGAGCTAATCCTCCAACCCGTTTTAAACAGGGGGCTCCTGGATTTGGGACACCAGCACCAGAGCCATCCCTGGCAAGGCGGGAGGTACGTGCCCTTCCTGGGCAGAAGCCAGGGGTGATCATGTCAGCACCCCTGGCCAGAGTTTGTTCTCACAGTGAGATAATGCAGAGCATTGCTTCAGACATGGGCACCTCCTTACAAATCTTCCTAAAAAGTTTCTCATGCAATTTAATTTCATCTGAAGGTGCACAGGTTTTGGGGGTTTTGTTCTCACCTGCTAGGATCCAAGCCTAAGTTTTTCTCTGCATTATCTATGCCAGCATGACTGAGCAGGCCCTCCCTGAGCAGTAAATGTGCCCATTGCTCCACTGCCTGCCCCGTGTCCCTCCTTGGCCCTAGCCTGGGCCAAGAACATTATGTACCTGCTGGTGGGTGGTGCTTGTCTGTGACTCTGCTGCACTGTTATATTCCTCAAGCCAACACCAAAAGTTGTCCATTTTCTTTTTTTTTTTTTTTCCCTTTTAAATGAATGCACTAGATTTATTGAGTAATGGAAACTTTCCATTCCAAATGACTCGAGTTACACTGGAAACTGAAATATTTAAATATTTCTCATCAGCCCTTTGCACAGCTCCCTCACGTTCCTTCTCTCTGGAAGGGCTTTCAAACCCACAGATGAACTGAGACCACTCATTGCCCCCTGCTTCACCAGACCACGGTGCAGACCACAGGCTGCTGAGCACAGCAGCCCCCTTGCTGGGATTGAGGTGCCCTCAGGCAGCATGGGCACTTTGGATGCAGGTGCTAGTCCTAAAGCCAGGCTTTCAGCCTGTGATGAGGGCCTGTGCCTCCTTAACAGTGCTGGCAGTCAGGCCCACTGGGTCCAAATTCCTTCCCACCCGCCCAGATACCAGCTCAGGAAGGCAGTGGGTGCTGTGCCAGCCCAAAGGAAAGTCCAGACACACGGGTAGCTGGTGTGGGGGATGGGGGTGTCCTTTAATTGCTTAGCATAATGCCTCTACCCTCCCACTCTGATTTGGGGCACCTCATGGCTCCCCTGATCACACACAGCAGTCCAAGAAAGTCAGGATAATGCTGCCTGGAAACCTTGGATCTGCTTTGAGCTTCATGCATCTCAAAAAGCTTGTCTCTAAATGGAGTTATTTCAAAGTAGAGGAAAAGCACTCACACTTCATACCACACATGGTGTTACTTAGGCAGAGTAGTTATCATGCAAATACTGCTTGCATCCAAATTAATTGCTGGGCAAGGGCATGCCCTGTGTCAGCCAGTCAGCCCTACCCTGGGTTATGTGGTTTTTGAAGACAGCGCTTCCTGGGACAGGCAGCCAGGGCACAAAGAGCATTGGGCTGTTGGTGTGACTCCCTGCTGGCACTCTGCTCAGCTTAGCTCAGCCCTGGGGACAGCATCGGTGCCCTGTCAGCACTCCTCCTCCCTGCCACCATCCCCAAACCTGCAGCAGCCCCTGGAATGGGGTGGCCCAAGCAGGAATGCCTCTTCTCCTGCACACCCTCACAGCACAGAAAGCAGCACTGCCCAGTGTGTAAGGGGATGGGGTGTGGGAAATAGGATGCCAAGGGGGCCTGGCCCCTCCAAGTTCCTCCCAGACAAAAGAGTCACAGTAAAAATCGTGCTCCCCAGCTTTGGACAGGACCTCTTGTGAGCAGGATGATGTGCCCCTGGAACTCACATCTTCCGTCTTCTGTCCCACAAGGCAGATTTCCAGTACCTAAAGGAGGCCTACAGGAAAGAGGAAGAGAACTATTTGCAAGGGCATATAGTAATAGGACAAGGGGGAACAGCTTCAGACTGAAACAGGGTAGGTTGAGATTACATATTAGAAAGCAGTTCTTTACCCTGATGATGGTGAGGCACTGGAACAAGTTGCCCAGAGAAATCGTGGATGCTTCATCCCTAGAAATGTTCAAGGCCAGCCTGGACAGGGTTTGGAGCAAACTGGTCTAGTGGAAGGTGTCCCTGGCCATGGCAGGGGGCTTGGAACAAGATGACCTTTAGGGTGCCTTCCAACTCAAACCATTCCATGATTCTGTGTGTCCTCATGTCACAGCCAGGTGCTTTCAGCTGCAGCCCTGGGGACCACAGAGGACAAGCATGGCTCCATTGCAGCCAGCAGGCTGAGGATGGCCCGTGCAGCTGAGCCAGCTGCGGGGAGTCCAAAGTGTTTGGCCTTGTCCTGGTGTGACCAGATGACTCATGTCACCCTGGTTTTCTGAAGAATAACAGGCGGCACTGGGCAGGCGGGGCGAGGCTGACTCACTGTGGGCAGAGCAGCTGTATGCAAAGTGCAGCAGCCCATCTGGGCTCGGCTCGGCTCGGCTCGGCTCGGCTCGGCTCGGCTCGGCTCGGCTCGGCTCGGCTCGGCTCGCAGCAAGAGCTGCTGCTGTCAAATCCCCACAGCCGCGGGTCGGGAGCGGGAGCAAGAGCAGGAGCAGGAGCAGGGGCAGGGGCCGGAGCTGCGCCGCAGCAGGAACAGCATCGGAGCAGCGTGCTGCCTGCTGCAGCGCGGCTGGAGACTTGGCTCTGCCCGAGAGGTTAAAATAATCCCTCCCTGTCCTTCGGGGGGAGTGGATTTCCACTGTGAGAAACGTCGGCTTGGACGGGAGAGTTCCGACGGGAGTGCTGCTTTGCCGCAGTTCCACAGGCGATGGGGAGAGCGAGTCATGGTGATTTATTTCCCAGCCCCCCCGTCTGAGCCCAGGCTCTGTGACTTCCCTTTACTCTGCACCCAGACCTTCGTTCTGCATCCTGCAGCGTTTAAATCTGGGTAATTTCCCTCTTGATAGTAATAGTTTGAAAAGACAAAACAACCCAAAACTCTTCAATTTCATCTGTTTAATACATCAAACCTGTATCAACCGTCACAGTTATTTGTAAATCACTTCCAGGGTTTTCATAATAAATATTACCTCTCAAAGCCTGAAAGAAAGGATGAGAGACCCTGCTCTTCATCTTAAATGTAATGGAAACCTTGATTTTTCTGCACGGGTGGCTGCACTGGGCAGCACTAAAGAACACCCACAGTTACTAGTTATTCCAGTAAAGCTCCACATTTTCATTTAAAAATAATAACTTTCCAGGCCTGGGCTGTGTGTGGGGGGAAGTGTGAAAAATGAACCTACAAGCCTCACATTTTTCATACTAAGCAGCAAATAAATCCCCTACAGATTAATTTAAAAATAAAATCTCAACTTTTTTTTTTAAATCCACCTTCATGACACTTCAAAACTTCACATATGGGGGGTTTTTATTAGTTATTTTTCTCCTTCCTGCCTCCACTCCACCCTGAAAGCTGGGGAGCTGGCAATAAAAAGGCAGCCATTAATCCACCCATCAAGTGGTTCTGAAAATGCGACCTGTGGCCATGTAGCTGAGATGGATGGTGGTGCCAGGCTGGCTGTGTACATAGCCAGGGAGGAGTCTTCTATATTTAAAAGGCTCATATGGTGGTCAGAGCAGAAAATAAGACAAGTGAGTCTGTTAATTAGGAATAGAAAGCCTCAGTCCCTGACGCTCTGATACACATCACACTCTTTCCTCTAGCCCTTGACTTCCTCTCCACCTTGGTTATTCCACCTTTCTTGTTTGTCTTGTATTTGAAAATGAGGTCTTGGAGCAAAGGCTTCCTTGTCACAGCAGAGCAGTGTTGTCAGCTGGAATGGCCTTTTCTACTCCTCAGGTCACCTAAAGAATTACTCAGTGCTTGATTCCTGACTCATGTGGATGGAGAACTAAGATGAGTCTCCTGAAAGCTCTGGTGAGCTCCTCTGTCCCTATGAGCAGCTTCCCAGGGGATTTTATCCACTATTTTTTTTTTTAAACAGATAGAAGTTCACTCTGCTCCCCATGAGACCCATGCTCCTCAAGATCATGGACTCATCCAAGGCCTGGCTGTTACAGTCCAGAGAGCCTCCACTTAACTTTTCTGATCAGCACATGTCCAGCAACACTTCTCTGGCTGGTTTGTCCACTGCCTGGACCCGTAGGTTTGTCCTCTAGGCACTCCAAGAGTCTCCTGGATTGTTCTCAGCCAGCTGTACTGCTTTCCCAGGAGATGTCTGGATGGTTGAAAGCCTCCATCTGGATGAAAAAGTTGGGTGTGAGGCTTCTGTGGCTGAAGCAAAAAGCCTTAACAACCACTCAGGCAACTGGAGCAGACCCCACCCACAAGCTGTCCTTCGGTGGTCCCATCCTCAATTTTCATCCACAAGTTCTAAGCCTGTCTGTGGCTGTTTCTCAGAGGCAATTCTCCACAATCCATCCATTCCTCAACCTAGAGCACAACAACCCTCCCTCCTTCCCAGCCTGTCTCTTCTGGAAAGCTGGTAGCTCTCAATTGTAGAGTTCTAGTTGTGCTACTCATCCCACCATGTTTCTGGGATAGCATTTAGGTAATAGTCTTCTAATTGAACCATGGTTTCCAGCTCCTCTTGCTTGTTTCCCATGCTATGTGCATTGGTGTAGAGACACTTCAGCTGGGCTATCACCCTCCTTACCTTTTGGGAAGAACCCTCTCTAACTCCTTTGGGATGATTGACAGGTATTTCCCAGCTGCTTCCTAAAGTGTTGGTGTTTCATGAATCCTCTCTGACATTCCGATAAATGAATTTTGTAATTTGTGGCCCCATGTGAGACTTTTTAAAGAGTCATATTAAAATTTGGCACAGCAGGCATTGCTGTGTTGTGTTTGGCCTGGTATTCAAAGCAGGAAGTGCCCGAGGTCTTGGGAACCCAGTTTCCACAAATCCAGACTGATTTTGGCAAATTCAGGACTCTTGGCAACAACAGCCACCTCTTATATGACCTTAATCACGTGTAAGTGTGCACTGGTGAGACAGGGAAAGGCTGTTTTGGGCTCATCCAGAAAAAGCAAAAGCTGAACTGTGAATATTCTCAGAGAATGGGGTGGGAGGGAGTATCTCTTCATCATAGGCTCTCTGTAATACTCCAAAATGCTGCAAAGGACTACCAAACCCAGTCATTCCCTAGGGCAATAATGGTCTGGACCACACTCACTCCAGCTGCTTGGGTTTGCTCCACAGCTGAGAAACCATTCTGTGGCAATCAGGTGGTTTTCCATTAGAGGTCCATTACATTTAATATCATCCATCCATAATGCTCTCTGCTTCACCTGCAGCCTTAACAGATCTCCTTAATAATTCAGTGCCTTTAGATACACACAGTAACAATTTGGCTCCTTTCAGTGGGGATTTTACCTCCCAAGCAGCAAGCAGAGGTCTCTCAGTGTGGTAATGCTGCCCTTTTCCCTCCGGGATTGGCTTGCCTCAGCAGTTACTGGCGGCAGAAACGCAGCTTTCCCTTGGCGCTGGAGAACTGCCATGCCCATCTGCCTTCCTGGAAAAGCCAATTTTAGCAAAGCTGTAGCCCTCTAAAATTGCTGTCTTGCTGTGATTGCTGATGGAATCCAACCTGGGACATCCCAGGGCTTCCCAACAACAGCTGATGTAGGGCTGTGCCGTTAGCCTGGCCTTCCTATGGCTGATGGTGCTGAGCTGATTTATCTGTTTAGCTGTTGTTCCTTCTGTCCCCCAGCTGCTCCTGGCTGTGCCAGCGCCTGGAGTGAAAGAGCCTGCTGTTCCCCACAAGGGGTACAGTCTTGCCAGGTATACCATGTCCTCATTAAGGGAGGGCTGCTTATCTCCTAACCTGCAGTGGCGATTGCAGTGTTCCCTTTGTTATGTCTCCATTACAAAGCAGCCAGGGACAGAGCCTGGACATAGGGAGCATGGGGGTGCACACACCCCTACTCATTCCCTGCAGCTGGCCAGGAACTGGGAGATCTGCACACCCCCAAGCCAGCCTTCTGCCCTGAAACACAGTCATCTGAGGAAATTTAATTAGATAGCAAGGAACAAGCGGAAGGCATGGGGAGTTAAATGGGTAGTTGAGGGAAAGAAAAGTAATGAGATTTTTTTTTTTTTTTAACTTTCTCCCATGGGCAGTGGAGATATTCCCTCCTGCTGCTGTACCTGAGAGCACTGGCAACTGCAGGCATCCCTCTCTAGACCTTTAGCTGTGGCTGCACTGATTTTTAAAAAAATTCTCTGAAGGTAACTGCTATCCATATGCCCTCCCCCAGCAAAAGGAAACCAAGAGGATGAGAGGGAGTAGAGTCATCTCTGCCCAAGGGCTCATAGCTCTTCTTTGCAAGGTAACTTGGGGTCAGACCACCTGGCCCAGAAAACATTGCACCCCTATGTCAGGGACATCCACCTGCAGTCCCCATTTTCATTTCAATTAAGGTTTTGGAGGAGAGTCTCTTTGTCAAGAACATTCTTGGGAGCTCACTTCTGCAGGTGGGGTTTTTTCTTGGTGTGTTTGCTCAGGCCTCACTGAGCCGGGTAGTGGGGACAAAGCCTGGGCTTGCTGCCTGGGTGATATGGCTGTAGTGGCTGTGACATCATGGAGGATGTGTCACAGTGGGAGAAGTGGGAGATGTCACCAAGGGCATCGGCAGGCAGCCCCATTTCCACCATGGGTGCACTTATGTAGGACTTAAGTGTCGGTGAGTGCTCCTGCAGGGAGAAGGCTGGTCTAGATGGAGGACGGGGAAGATGCCAGGAGGTTCTGGAACAGCGAGAGAGCTGAGCCCCACAGGACAGGCACTACCACCCTTGGGTCTGAGGGCAGAGGGACTCGGGGCTCCCAGTGGTGGCAGGTGCCTAGAGAGGCTTTGGGAATGTGCCGGGTGCCCCCAGCTCCTTACTCCCTCCCACACAGACCTGATGAGCCCCGTTTCCTCCTATTTCCTCCAGGCCATGGCTGCTCCAAATGCTCTCCTCCTAGCTTCGTTGGCCAGAGACATCATCCTGCCTGGCCAGAAGAAGAATCACCACATCAGCAAAGCCACGGCCAAAGAGATGCTGGAGAATGAGGTGTATCTGCATCAGGAGCTGGTTAATTTGCTGCAGGAGATTGAGAATAGCGAGAATGCAGAGGAAGCCCGGCGCTTTTATGAGTTGCTGTTTTGGACTGCTGCAGTTGGCCTGGTCCTGCTTGCTGTCATCTGCTGGCTGGTCAGGCGAAGAAGGAAGCGCCAGGTGTCTCCTCGGGCATTTACAGTCTTCTGGCCCGATCTCCCAGAAGACATTGATAAGATTGACATGGATTTAACTGTTCATAAGAACAATCGTGCAAGGCGCAAAAACTTGGCCTTGGATATGCCCAGTTTTTAGGTTTGCCCAGGTTGTCTGGATGGCATCCCTTGCTGCCATTAAGGTTTCAACTGATTCATTAAGGTTTCATATGGGACTAAAGGAATAATATTAAAATTTGGGAAAGCAAGCACTGCTGTGTTGGTTTTGGCTCGATATTGAAAGCAGGACTTGCATTGGTAACTTCTGCTGCAGTAGTTTTCCATTGAGGCTGGGTATTTTCCAGAAAGTGAGACAGAAATGTTGACATCTTCCAGGACGCCCCCTAGTCATCAGCTGGTACAGCTGACTCATCTTGTGCCTGCCTCTGTGCCTCTTCCTGTCTCCCCACCCCTGCATCTCCCTGCACATGTGTACACTGCAGGCATTGCCGCTGCTCCAGGGTGGCTCTGACCACTTGTGTGGCACATGCCATGCAAGAATCAAGAGCCAACCTGCTCCATCCCTCCTCCCAGCTGTATCTCCAGAAACCTCCAGTCCCTCCTCTTCCAGAGTTTCTCAGCTGATGTCTCTGCTTCCTGTAATTTGGCCCATCAGGGTCCTCTGCACTCTTCAAAGTCCACAACAGCCACAGTTCCCCTGCCCTTTGCAAACTCTTTTGGAAAGTTTCAACAATGCCCTTGCTGCAGCATCCTCCCCCCACACCACCACACCTGTGGGCACAGCACAGAAGTTCCTCATGCAGGTGGCAGTTCATCTGGTGTGATGTGATGTGATGACTGATGTGTAGGGGACAAATTTTTAAGCAAGACTCTGAGCAGGTATTTCCAAACTATGTCATGCAGGGCCAGCGGCCCTTTCTCTGAGGGAGGGGTGTAATGTTACTCCTATTTTAAACAGCCTTAATTGCACAACCTGCATTTTTGCGAAGTTGGGGGATTTTTGCCTTGAGTCTGCCTTTTCCAATTGCCTTGCAGCCCTCCCCTTTTGCCTGAGCTTTGATGTGCATCTGTGCCCCCCACCCTTGACCCCCATTAGCCCAAGAGGCAGCTTGCCTTGGTTCATACTTGTCCTTTCTTGTTCTGGAGGATGAAGGAGAGCTCCTCACCTCCAGCTTGGTGGTTTGCAGGCACTAGGTCGTTAACATAGTGAGCAGGTTTATCTGAGGATCTTTTCCATGAGAGCAATGCAACACAGCAACAAGGAGCTAGGTTATCCCCTAGGCCTTTTCCAATAGCCCTTTCGCTCCCCTTCACTTCCCCCGTCCCTCCTCCTCTTCCCTGTCCTTTGTCTTGGCTCTGAGCCGGTGCAATTCCAGCCAACTTACGCACACGGGGCTTGGATGCACGTGCCTGCCCTGTTTACCGGGATAAAAAGGGCCAGCGGAGGGAGATGCGAGCAGAGACGCAGGCGGGCGCTGGAAGGCGGACGCAGGGAGAGGCACACGAGCGTAACTGAGCAGAAAAACACAGATGGACGTGGATGTGCAGGCAGCCCTGGGCAACCTGAGCCTTCACTGAGAGCAAGGCAAGCAGACAGGGCTGCACGTGCAGGCAGGCACATGGGGACAGGACACGGGCACATGCCGAGGAGGAGACAGATGAGCAGACAAGCAGAGAAATACCAGGCAGGTAATGGGGGCCCAGGACAGGAGGAGCTGCAGAGGCATGTGAGGGGAAGCAGCAGGAGGTGCTGGGCAGGGTGTGTGTCCTGGTGTGTGCCAGAGCCCCTCTTCCCAGGAGAAAGGGTGAGCAGCTGGATGAGCCTGGCCTTCTCTCTCCTCTCTGGCTGGATCCAGACCATAGGCAGCAGCTGCTTTCAGTGCTGGGATGCCACCCCGAGCAGTTGTCCTCATTTATAGACAGTTTCCTGCCCTTGGCTGCCTCACAGACTTGTAGGGAAAATTACGGTGAAGGAAGTTTCTTGAATGTTGAATGCTGACCTACACAAGAAATGTGGGCTCATTAATGCCACTGTGCATAACAAGCAGAGAAAGTAAAATCCTTTCTCAGTCAGGAAACTTTGAGACTCTCTCCTGGCTGGAATACTTGCTTGGCAGCTCCAACCTCTTGCTACAGACTTGACATGAACAATCCTTTTCCTCTTGGCTCCTTGATCTCCCTGACCTGTCTCGCCTCCCTCCACCAAGGAGAACAATAAAGTCCCAGTCTTCAACAAGACTATTTATGGTGTTCCCTTGTAGCGGGGGCTCCAGACCATGTGAGAGGTGCAAGGGGGGCTGCCCAGAGGTGCCCTGCCCAGAACCTGCCTCACACACCTCCTCCTCCTCCTCCTTTTGCTGCTCTGGCGCTGCAGATGGGAAACCAAATCCCCGTCACTCGCTCTGAGCCACCGGAGTCTGCTGCAGGTCACTTCCTGGAGACAATGGCTTTATTCCTTGGACCACTGGATGGCTTTTGGCACGGGAGCCAAATCAGTGAATGGAAATCTCCTCCCTGCAAGCTGCAGTGACATCCTGCTATTGTTGGCACCCCTTGGCAGGTTTGTTCAGCTGCTTTGTACCAGTTGATATCTCCAGGCTTTCATCAGTGCATCAGCATCACGCTAAGGCACATGGGCTTCCTGACCTAGTGCCCAAGGAAAGCCCTCTTCTCCTGTTTACGGTCAGGATGCGAAAGCAAAGGAAGCTGAAATGCTACTCAGGAATCCACTCCAGGCTTTAATCACCACTGTCACTGCTAGAAGACGTGGGGAATGTTGAAAAATAATCACCATGCTCTGTAATAGGATGCAGATGTTCAGGTTGTGATCTGTGCAGACACTGTGACCTCCTGGCTACTGCAAGACAAGCCCTAATCAAAACTCTGGAACTGAAAAAAAAAATTTTCCACGAGCTTCCAAGAAATCTGGAAGACCTTTGTGTGTGATCAGTAGAAGTACAATGGCTCTGAATGCAACTTCGGTTAGGCTAGGACAGATCTCTCTGTTGACAGCACAAGAGAGCAGCTTGGCTTAGGGCAGACAGGGTTAACTGTGTCTGGAGCTGGTTTGAAAAGGCCCTTGCCGGACAAGAAAATTAAAATTATGAGTGTCTTGTAAGCTGTAGGGTATTAAGGTACATACACAGGTGTATGCATACAATATGTGTGCACTCACACCTCCCTGGGGAGGACTGTGGGCTGATGAAGTCCTTTCCTTTCTGTTCCTGGCTGGCCACATTTGGCCCATGCTGCTCTTTCCCACAGAGGAGCTGGCTGTCTGGGAGTTGCCAGGGCAGTTTTGGGAAAAGAGGAGGAAGTAAACTGCCTTCTCTTACGGAGCATCACAGTCCCGCCATGCCCCTGGGAGGAAAAATCGTGCAGACCTCCTTCAGCTGTCATGATGAATTTTCCTGAAGCTACAAGAGTGCTGGCATGGGAGAAGAGGTCCAACTGCAGCCAGCTGTGCCATCCATCCCAGCCTCCTTCTCCCCTCTCCTCCATCCCTCAGCACACCCAGAGGCATCTCCACTGGGGACTGCTGAGCCACTGCAGGTATCAGTGCTCTCAGAAGAGGAGGCAGAGGGATGAGGGGATCAGAACTGCATCTTCCCATGGTATCCAGGTTCCCAGAAATGAGCTCTGCACTGGCCAAAAATATCAGCCAAGCAGCACAGACACTCTCCCTTCCACACACACCTCATTGGTGCAGACAGTTACGGCAAATCCCAAAATAGCAGAGTTAGATAAATACAGAGAAAAGAGTTTACAAATTTCCGAGAGGGTGACAAACAGCAGTGCTCGCTAAGGAGGGGAGCTCTTTTTATTTCAAGGGCTTTTTCTTTCTGAAGATCCCTTCCCCACATAGAATAAAAGATAAGGTACTTTTCAAGAAAAGTGCCCTGTAACCTGAAGACTGACTGATAGGAAGTGATGCTGGGGCTGCACTGAAGAGGAAATTTTTGGCAAATACATGCCTGCAAGAGAGAGAATAGCCTGAGCCTCGAGTTTACTTTTTCACAGCTCCAATACTTTCTGCCTTCTTAAAGCCTGAGAGAGTAGCTATTTAGGAAGCATGCAGGAAAATAAGTATGTGATGTAACTGGATCTGGGAAGCAAGTTGCCTGCTTTTTCACCCAGCTCTGCCGAATGCTTCTTGCATTGTCTAGCTTCAATGTACTTGCATGGATGCAGATCATGGTACCAATTTCACTGAAGTCACCTGCCATTTAAAGGCAGCAGCTCATGGAAAACCTTCCCACACTGCAAATGGCCTATTTTAAAATCAGAATTTTTGCTCATATCTGATCCTCATGCCATACCTGATGAGGATGAGGACAACCTACAGCCATATGTTGGCTGCTGGGGATGTGCCATCCTCTGCCAGCACTGCTAGAAGGCACGGGGGTGCCACTGAGGTTGGGGTGAGGGGTGAACGGGACAGGACACCATCCTCATTTTACTGTCAAATAGGCACTGGGTGCTTGTGAACATCCCAGCAGAGAAACCAACTCTTTTTCCTGAGCTCCTGCACTTCCCGTGGCGGGGGCACAGGGACAGCAGCTGCTGCAATATGTAGAGGGCAGCCCAGGGGATGCTGGCCCGGCTGAGCTGCAGCTGGACTTTCAAACCAGACTGGGAGCACTGGGAGTAACGGAGGCCCTGCCGGTGCCCCTTTCTGAAAGGAGCATTGTTATTCCATGGAAATGACTTTTGGAATCCAAACGTCTTTATTTAAAATGAAGCAAAACCAAGCCTAACCACTCTTTAGGCAAAAACAAATTAGCTGTTATTGCTGCACAGCTTTAAATACACTCTGGTGATCTTCCACACTTCTCAGTGTCTGCCTGGTCAGAGAATACACAGTGCTGCCTTAACTCCCAGCTCCTGCTGCTCCCACGCAGGTGAGAATGGCAGGAAAACCGTCAGGTCTCCTCCCACACCTCGTATTTAGTTTCACCTCGGTGAAAAGATCTTAAAATGACCAGAAAAAGAGGAAAGCAGTTGGGTTGGCTTAAAACTGTTGATCAGGAAGCAAAAACCACTGCAAGTCTGAAGTATATTATTTTATGTTTTAAAAAAAACACTGTTGGTTCACCAGGGCTCTCCTCTTTCTTCTGTCCCTGCCAGGAGCTGATGGCTTTTTTTCAAGCACCTCCCTTTGCTGTCACTTCAGCAGAGGTTTGCAGGAGCTCTGCTTTATCTGCCTCTTGATTGGGTGATGAAAATGAGTTGTAAAAAGCAAATTTAGAAACCAGTTCCTCTGGCTGCATGACTCGTTTGTTTTCTCTTAAAAGCATCAAACTCTTTTCTTGGACCTTTATGTCCAGAGAGAGCAAAGCACAAAGACTTTCCCAGCCAAGTTTGTGGTAGCAAAAATGGTGTGTGCTCATATTCCTCCTCTACCTCCCTCCTCTTTTACAGCCCCAGCCAAACATGGCTTGTTCTAAAAGTTTGTGACCCTTGCATGGTATTTTCTGAGCCTTTTCAAGCCAAACCCAGAGACTGTTTCCAAACAAACTTGAATTTTCCATTGGGAGCTGGATAATCACAGTGCAGAGGAGGACACTAAAACCAGAATTTATGCTCTGAGAGTTCCATATTTCCATAGCATCCTTCATCCAGGAAAATTCCAGAAGCCTACTGAAAGATGCTAGCATTGAGAGGTGAGTGGTCAAGCAACCTGCTTGCCTGGAGGACGCTGGTATTTGATCACCTGCTTTAGGAGGCAGGAGGGGGCTGCCCAGGATAGCCAGGGGAGGAGGGCTGACCCAGGGAAGGGGGCCTGCTATGTGTGACCGTGCCACTGCAGTGCAAGCACAAAGCAACCCAGACATCTCGTGCCAGCTCTGGGGAGCAAAGCCCCTGCACCTTGGAGCCACAGGTAGTGCCAGGCTCTGCCCTTGGGGCTTCTGCCCCCCTCGGGGTGCCAGTCGAGGGGGAGCTGTGTGCAGGGCCACAGAGCAGGCAGGGGGATCTGCCCCAGCCCCTGCACAACCCTGCATCCATGGCAGGAGACTTCCCAGGCTGGGCAGACACGCTGTCTCCTGTCTCTAATTGCAGCCTTGTGCCTGTCCCAGAGTGGGAGCTGGCTCCTTCCCCTCCATTGCATTGTCTCTTCCCACAGCCCAGCTCCCACGGGGCCCACGGCTTTTCCTCTCCGGCTCGCAGCCCAGCTCTGTCTCACTGGCTCTGCCTTGCCCCTCACATCGCAGCGTCATCTGCTCTCCCTCCCCCCTCCTATTCATTCAGATTTTCCCTTTTTTAGCCACCACCTTACTGTGCTCCCCTATATCATCGTTTGCACAGAAGTCCAAAAAGCAGCGGGGCTGCACCGTGGAGACACAGAGATGGGCTGCCTGCTCCAGAGGCTTCCATCCATCCCCTTCACCTTGTTGTCAGTGCTGCTGAGCTGCATAGGTCCTGGCTGTGCCTGCCTGGTGGGGATGAGAGGGGCCAGAGCCCAGCTGGACAATGGCAGCACTGTGCTGGAGAAAGCAGCTCTGTCCAGCTGCCACCACAGTCCGCATCCGCTCAGGGGAGGGGAAGGGTGCCCCTCCAGGCCCCTGCATGCCCCTCACTGGGCAAAATCAGGGAGAAGATGGAGGGATTGATGCCTGAGAGCAGCATCACCCCGCTCCCCCCACGCACTGTGCAGGCTGATAGAGGGCTCTGCTTTCACCAGGCACTGGCTGGGTCGCACAGAGCTTGGAGCTTTGCTCTGCTGCAGACTCCCAGGGGAACCTTGGGCAGGTCCTTTGGGCCATGCTGGTGCTTTGGGATCCCTGTGAGGCATGGAGGCTGCCTGGGCCAGCTGCACTGCTGGGTGCTGCACCTCCTGGTGTGCCCCCAGCCCAGCACTGCACACACAGGACCATGAGATGCACCATCTCAGGGGTCTCTGAGACAGTCCCATGCTGCGTTGGGAAGACTCACAGACTGTCCCCGTGTCTCTTTCCCAGATGACAGTGGCGGGGGATGGTAGCACAGCTCTGCTTATGGGAGCCATCAGACAGGCCTTCTTCAGATCCTGGATGCACTTCTGGCGTCACTGCTGGGCTGCTGTGAACAGTGACCTTCTCATTCCTGTCCTAATCCATCAGCAGCACCTCTCAAAGAAATCAGTTACCAAAAAGGAGTGATTGCAGCATCAACATAATACTGCTGCCCCTGGCAAAGCTGTGGTGGCACACAACACCCCTGAAGAGGGCAGGAAGAGGGAGCTCCAGCTGCAAGGCAGAGAGGAAAGCTTCCAGTCACAATGCGGTGGCAGTAGGGGCTGGCTGCTTTGCTCTGGGCCTTTCCTGAAGCCCTGAGAGGGACAAGAGTGGGGAGCAATGCCCACATGAAGGCACTACTACGTGCCTCACCTGGAGAAAGAAAAGGCAGCTCTTTCCAAGCTTACCAGTGCACTGCCTGCCAGCATCAGTGGGGAAGAAATCACAGCTTGCTTCCTTCTGAACTGTCTCTACAGTGTAGTTTGTGCTGAGACAGATGAAACCTTGAACAGAGACTTTCCCATCAGAGCTATAAACCTCCTTTGAACCCTGGCTTGGAAAACACATATTTCTGTTTCTTCCTCTAAGGTTGTCACCATAAAAAGAACCACAAAGGGCGCCGCAAGCCCATGGCAAGTACGAAGGGCCTGTTTGGGTTTCCCTCCGTGCCACAATTCCTTCCATGAACATTTGTGCACATATATGCCATGGGCAACATCCCTATTAGAAAGCCTCCCTGCATGACTTCTTTTGGCTCTTAGAGAAAGAGAGCATTTCCTTTGCTCCAATTCATGCACTGAATTGAAACTGGGATTTCCTGCTTCTGCCCTGCAGGGATTAGAAGATCAGGCTGGGAGTTAGGGACCAGGAGGAAATTGGGGGTCCTGGGTGTTCCATCCTATCCATGGGGGCTGTGGCGGATCCATCCCCTTGCAGCTGCAGGTATGGGGGGAAGCTCCCTCATGGAGGGTGAGCACAGCTCATGCTGGGACATCCCAGGGCCACTCCTTCTTTTGCCCTCATCGAAATGGGTCCATATCCAGCTGGCTTCCCAGCAGCAGAGCTAGGAAAGGTCTGAGCAAGTGCCATGCTGCAAGGCAGTCACTTTGTGATGGGGACACCTGAAAAGCCTTCTTCCTCAGCTCCTCTGTCTGGGACAAAAGCCCTGAAACAATGGTCTGGCTTCCCAGCAGCCGGTGAGCCGGAGGATGGCGCGTGCTGAGGTCGCCAAGCCCACAAGGATTAATGAGAGCTGGAGGAAACCGCTCTCCGGATGCCTTGCCGTGGGATTTGGCAATACAATAGCCAGAAGGAGCATGCAGGCTCCTCCACTTTTTCTCAGGGCCTAGGTAAATAATCCCCTTCCATGGGAGCTGTATGGATTCCCATAAAGCTGAATAATAGAAGCAGTTCCCAGGCTTATGGTTAACAATAATTTTTTCCAGGCCACATAATTATTATTATTTTGAGAGTCAGGAACCTGGGAGAGAATGCACAGACAGTAATTTTCCAACCAGCTCACAGTGAGCACTTTGATTTCACTCAGAGACAGCTGTGAAACAGTAAGTACCCCTTGACCCTCAGGAAAGGAGCACAGTGGGTGCCCTCATGTTTGTGGACCCACCGCCCCTGCACTAGCCAAGACTCAGAGCGGAGAGCACATGACAGAAACCACATCTCCACAGCTCATGAATTTGTCTCCGGGTCTTGGATGCCACAAAAATGCTTTGGAAATTGCTGCAGGGCAGAGCGAAGAAGGGAGAGAGGAAGGAATGTGCTTAATCAGGCTGGGGAAAGCAAGGGAGCTTCTTGCAAGAATTAGAAAGGAACAGGGTGCAAGAACTTCTGCAGCCAAAATCCAAACATTTTGCATGGCTCATGCAGAAGAATGCAGCAAGAAACTGGTGGACATTTGTTCACAGCTGAACTGGCAGCGTTAGAAGCCAGGTCCTTCTGGATGAGGGTGGGAGGGCAGCTCCATGGAGCTCGCAATTTGGGGGCTTTCAGCAGGGAGAAAAGGAGGACAGGAATACCAGCAACTCCGACACAGGTAGGCGGTGAAGAGCACTGGTTAGATTCCACTTCTTGGTTAATTCCAAATTAATTTGCATGGCTGGAGAAAAACATGCTGTGGGTAAAATCCTGCCTTTACAGGTTGGAGCAGCTGCCCAGGCAGCAGGGGTGAGATCAGCCTCACACTTCCCCTGAGGAGACAGGGTGGCTCGAGCCTGTACAGCCCCAGCACACAGCACAGCACATGCCAGTGCAAGGAAACAGGATCCCTGCCCTGCTGCTCACACGTGCCAGAGCCGGTCTGCCTCAGCCAAACCCTGCCCTTGGGAGCAGCGGGGTCCAGCTGGTGGAGGAGCCAGGCATGGCATGGCACGGCACGGCATGGCATGGCATGGCACGGCACGGCACGGCATGACATGGCATGGCACACTTACCAGGGCAACAGGTGGTGGGCTGCACCCTGTGGGAGTGCCCAGCACCTTCCCAGCTCTGCCTCAGGAGCCTCCTGTCTTTGCATGCTCCAGGGCAGCATTGGGAGAGGGAAGCCAAGATACAATTCAGTGAATATGGGGCTGATTTGACAGCTTTGAACACAAAAAAGGTGATACTTGAAACATGTTCACAAGGGTGAACAGGCCTCCTGTCTATTGGCTTTTCAGATTCAGACTGCTGCTTTTTCCAGCAGTGTCTTCACCTTGTTGTCCAGATCTGTCCACCCTTCATGGCAGAGATGGTCTGGGAGAACAACAGCAAGGAGGGAGACAGTCACTGGAGTGGGGGTTGGAACTGGATGATCTTAAAGGTCCCTTCCAATCCAAACTATTCTATGACATGTATGTCTCCTCTCTCCCAGTCTTCTCATGGGACATGGTGTTCACCTTAGCAACTGGAGCCTCCCACTTGTATCTCCTTTCACGTGCCTCTGCCAGGAGGTTTTTACCTCCTGCCTATTGCATAAGTGCTTTCCAGTGCCAGCACCAATTTTGTCTGCTCAGGCTACAGGAGGTTTGCAAGAGCCATTTGAAATAGAGGAGCAGCAATTAAAGGGCCCAGGCCGCACCTCCACAGGGTCCACTTGGCCAGCTAAAGGTGGAGACTGGTACGTGCTGGGCTTGCAGAGGAATTCATGTTCTGAGAGAGTCAAAGCAAGACCAGGAAAGGTTACTTTTAGCAGGTTTGAGGTGCAGGCAACCAAGGCAGTGCCTTGCTTGAGACTACACTCAGAGGCAGGGTGTACACACAGCCTTCCCTCTGGCATTAGGAGGAGTGCCCTAACTTTGGGAGCCTGCTTTTGGTTGCTATCTGGCTTTCTGGATTCAAGGCAGTTCATGGTATCTATGGCTCTCAGAGACATGCTATGGGGTGAAGAAATGTTGGCTTTTCTGTTTCCACGTCTGAGTAAAGGGTCCTCCAGCTTCAAAACTTTTCTTGCATGCAAGCACATGATTGCTCTGAGGCTTTGGGAGCTGTGATTCCCTCAGCCACTGCAGTTCTGGCAGTGAATGGGGAGCCAGGTTCAGGGGTCTACCTTGTACCCATTGCCAGTCAAATGCATAAAAATAAATATCTTTTCCCTGTATTCAGTTCTAGGACAGACCAGTTGTCGTGGGTCCTGTGGGTGAGATTGTGGTTTAAAAGGGAAGCTTCTCTACGTAGACCTTCTCCAGGGACTTTCCTGGCATTGTGCCCTCTGTAAACCTTTCCCTGCAGCCCATGACGCTGTCATGGCAATGGGCAATTGAAGTTGCCGGACCGCTGGTGTGGAGCACGGATAACCCCTTGTCCTCTGGCTCTCCTGCTGCCCGGGGATGGATAGAGGCAGCTGGTGCAGGAGATATGCGAGTAGGGAAGGGGGAAGCAGATTTCCTGAGGGACACATGGTGTGCCTGAGCTCAACACTGCGTGCTTTGCCTTGGGGAGGCAGGGCACAGCCCAGAGGGTGGCAGAACAACCCTTCCCCATGGCAGTTCCTTTGCAGGACAGGACCTGCCTGGACCACTCACTCCACTCCAGCCAGAAGAGGGCCTGTGTTGGACTGGGTGGCAAGGGCTGGGTTTCTCTAGGGGAGGGAGATGCCAGTGAGATTCATCTTCTGCCAGAGGTGGTTTGAAGGTGGTGCTGCTGGAGGCCAGCACCTTCTATATGGTTTGAGCTTTGAGGTCAATATTTCACCAGGACACTCTGCCCCTCTGAGCAGCCAGAGGCTGCTCCCAGCAGCTCAGATGATAATAGTATTCCTGCCACCTTCAATTGCTGTCATATTTGAACCATTGTATCTGTTGACAATATGCTGTGGGGAGAGCTGAGGTGCTTTCAAAAATATCTCTTCAGGGCCAGCCTGTAAGTGATATAATTCCTTGGTACCCTGTCAAAGCACCAGCACAAGCATCAGCCTAGCACCCTGAGAGGGAGTGGTGGTGGGGTGCTGGAGGAAAAGCAAGACAGGAAGAGACAGAGAAGGAGGTGAGTGTAAGGATGGAGACTATAACCCAGACCTTCTTGCTTTTGTCTTTTTAACAATGCTCTCCTGCTGTAGCACTTAGAGAGAAAGAAGCCATTTATATTTTGTTTCTGTTCTCTTTCTCTCTTTGGGCTTGATAGGAAAAAAAAAAAAACAACCAAAAAAACAACCAACCAGCAGATGCAATGGAAAAATGAAGTGAGAACAGCAATCCTCCCAGGTCACCCTCTTTTTCCTTTCCACTGTGCTTGCCAAGCACAACCCATTCCAGTCTCTGCTGACAATGCTCCGTGCTGCAATGTGGCGTGTCGCAGCCCTCTGGGGCATGAACTGAAAGAGAAATTCCTGGCAGCCCCCAGGAAGTGCAGCAGTGAGGAACATCTACAAGGCTCCTACCCTGCCACAAAAGCTGTGCAGTGTCACTGTCCTGAGATGTGTGAGTCAGGGAACTTCATGAGGGTTGCAAACGACTTAGGAAGACACCGTGTCCCCTGCCTGAGCAAAGGCCCAGCTCCTTCCCTGAGTGCGTGAGAAATGGCAGGGCAGCCTGTGATGAGGTTGCTGACAAGCCCCGGGGGGGTTATAGACCAGTCTGTCACTGTTAATCAAAAAGATTTTTTTTTTCCCCTCTGCCTGTGCATAGCACCCTTGACACTGAAGTGGTTGTTTTTAGGTCTGTCCCAAAGAAGAGCTCTGAAATATAAAATGCTCCCTGGGAGCGTAATCCAAGGCAGAGCCCCAGGTTCAGATGCCTGATCCCTTGCACTTGGTTTTGAAGAGCCTAACTCTGAATTCTCCTCAGCAAAGTGCCCTTTGACCTGTAGCCTGCAGACCCTCTATTCTGAAAGGTAATTAAGGAGAGCAAGCCTTTTGCTGGCCACTTTAAATTCACTGTATGGGGCCTGCGTCTTCAAAGGGAGAAAATCATAGAAAGATCTCTAATCAGAGAAGTTGAAAGCCACCAGTCCAAGGAACTGGAGGCACTTACTGGAGAGATTGCTGTGCTGGCTGTGGTTTATCTTTTTGTTCCCACAGGACAAGTTTTGCCTGCATTTAGAAAGCACTGCAGGACCTGGTTCCTCTCACAGTCCTCCCTTAAACATTGACTACGGAATAAATAGAGGATGTTTTCCTTCCCTGAATATCTATTTCCTTCCTAAATAAACTATGGGTGAGTCTGTTTGGGGGGTGTTTTTTTGAGTTTTTGTTTTGTTGTTGTTGTTGTTGTTGGGTTTTTTAATGGAAGAAACACAAACCAATAGGGATCTTACAAAGCTTTTAATAGCTGTATTTGGTTCCTCAGTACCACGAGGAATGGGGAAATCACTGAACATAGAATAAGACCTTGGGATCAGCTAAGTCATCCTCCTCTCCAAGGCAGGATTAACTAAACGTAGCCCATGCCTGACAGATGCTTTTTGACATGTATTTAACAGCCCTACAAGCCTCCAGCCAACTCAGGAAGTGATTCACTCACCTTATTATTTAGAGAATGTTAATGGTATTGATGTGGGTCTTCTCAGTGTGTTTAAGGCACATGAGTTTGGACTTTCCCCTGTGGGAAAAGAGAACAGGTTCTTTTTTTCCCCTTGCCTTTTGCAGTGACCTTTCACCTGACTGAAGCCTGTTGCAGTGGCTCCTCACAGTCTCCTCCAGGTTGGATGAAAACACAGCCCATGCTTTCTCACCTCCCACCACAGCCAGAGTGGGGGAGGCATCTGGGCAACCCTTTGTGCAATTCTTTCACTGTCTGTGATGGTGGTGATACAGAGGGAGTGGATAAAACCAGAACTGGTCAAATGCCATCCATGCTGTCTGCTCAGAGAGCTCAGCTGAGAGCAGTTCACATGCATCAGCACTGAGGTGCCTTCTTCAAACCATCCAAAGGCCTGAAGCTGTGATTCTGCAAAGCTGCCCTCATCCTCATGAGTCACTGGACAAAGGAGCTGCTGGATTTGGACTCTGGTCTGAACCCTCTGCTGATATCAACCCTGGGATCTCTTCTGCTCTGACTCTTAACCTCTTACACCACTGAGCTTCCAGGAAGGCTTGGACTGAGACCCAAACACCCATTCTGCGTGGGCAAGTTCAGAGACAGGTTTTTGCAAGCCGGTCTTTGCTTCACCCATAGACAATTTTCATTTGGATGGTTTTCCTCCAGCCCCATCTGTTGTTGTGGCCTCACAGCAACATTTCATGGCTTGTTCTTGCCTCCTACTCCTTGGCCTGCCAAAGTCCCATCCCTGTTGGAAATACCACAGCCCTGAAGCAACCAGGTACAGTATTCCCCTCGTGGTACTGGAAAATCAATCCTTTTCATCCACAGAGAGCTAGAACTGCATTTAACTATTTGCTGAGTTAGCACCACTCCTGAAGCTAGTGAAATGTCAGGATTTGGTCCATGATTTCTGCAAGGCTGTGTCATGGTAAACTTAGGCTGATCCCTTCTGTGTAGATGAGACCAAACTCTGTTTATGACAGGTCATTGTTTTGAATCTAACCTATTGCACAGGCACACTTCCTATCTCTACTGTTATTGTCTGACCCTCTTACACTTAAACCCAGGTCACCCCAACAATATTGCAGTGGAGTGCAATATTGTCTTGCTGTATTCAGCAAGACAAAATCATATTTGCAGGTAACATTTCAACAGCTCTCCTTAGAGCTGAAGCCTGGGGCGTTTTTAGGTGCTAGGGAGGTTCTGCCTGTAGAAGACTCTACAAAGTCAGTACAAGGCCCCTGCACTGGGCTTTTGCTGGGATACAGTTGTCATTGTGCAGCAGAACTTTGTCATTTGCCCCAGTGAACGTGCTCATAGAGGCTTTTGAGAGCAGGTGAGCACTTTTCACAACCAAAACCAGTGTGTGCTGCAGACCAGGGTGCACTTCATGTCGGTGGCTGGGTTGCCATCCCTCTCCCAGTGGCAGTTTTTCGTTGTTCACTGATGTGAGGGCCATGCCATGTCCTCACCAACCAGCACAGCAGTGCCTCTGGCAGCTCAGCATTACTGTGCTCAGCAGGGAGCGGCTTCATCTCCTTCCCCAGAGCAACTCTGCCACTGACCTTGGAGATGTGGTCACCTCACAGGTCCCCACTCAGGCTGTATGCAAAGGAAACATCCTCAAAATCATAAATGCTCACTTATCCCTTCCGTTGAGGGCACAACTCAGAATTCCTGCCTTGAGATGGGAGTTTCCCAGTGGAGGTCTGTGTGAAGAGACAGGGTCTGTGGGAACTCCTGTGATGGGTTTGCTTTCTACATGGGGTGGAAAACACCACATTTAATGAGTCACACCTCTGTTGCAGAAATTCAGATGCCACTACAAACTCTCCTGATGTACACAGACCAAACACTGCCTGTCTTGTTAGGTTGCCAGCTCCAAATGATGAATTTCGAAGCTCCTGGCAGAATTTGTTCTGAATTCATATTCTAAAAGAGCAGAAACTGCTCAAGGACTCCCTTATTCCAGAAAAGCCTGAGAAACCCCTGTATGGTGACCTAGCCTTGAAGGTGCTGCTTTTGTTCAAAGGGTTTCTTACGTTGAAATTTTGGTGCTTGCTTAGCTGCTTTGAGCAGCGGGAAAATGTTGAATTATGTGGATGTCAGAAAATCATGACGAGGACTGTCCATGATGAGGGAAATTTTAGGGACATAACTTCTTTGACTGTGTGAATTATGCTGGTGTAGCTGAACAGATGAAAGATATGACCACCTATGACACGTCATTGCTTAGCCAATACCGTGCAAAGATTGCTGGTTGTGGGCAATACCCTGTTTTGATGTCTCTGGCCTGCATCAGCTGTAGCTTCCTCAGACTGCAATCAGTTCCCAAGATTGCACAAAGGTTATGGACTGCCTCCAAACTTCCAGTTTGAGACCACTGCTGTGTGCAGGGGTATGGTAATAGCTAAACTATATAATTACATCTGATTGCGTTCACATCAGGGACTTCAGGACCTTCGCTACATCTGCCACCAGTCAGGGCTGTGCAAAGCAGAATCTTTGGCTGACTGAGCTGTGTCAGCAAGCCCCTGTTGTACATGGAGGAGCTGAAATAAACTACAACTGGTAGTTGCTGTAAAGCCCCTCATGTTTTGCTGTACAATGTAGCTGTGAGCTACGCTGAGAAGGAGTTTCTTAATACAGGCTTTGCGAGAGAGTGGCCAGCCAAGAGAATTTTGAAGCTGGCAGCCTGTAATCAGTCTGCATAAAGAGAGGACAAGGGTTTGGGGTCTGAAGGGCAGTAAGGCCCAAAGCAACTGCATCCCCCAAATCCAAACAGTGCTCAGATCCATGCAGTGATGACAGCAAAGCCTAACAACTCTTTGTATCCTGCCTGGCCTTCCCTGCCTAGGGACACCTTGCTAGCTTCACTTCCCAGCAAAAAGAATTGAGATTGTCCTCTTCCACCCTGCCCAGTCCCACATCACTTAGCCTGACCAGCTCCATCAGGAGTCCAGTAGCTCTGGAGATGGGCAAGACAGAAACACTAAAATTCTACTGAAGTAGAAAGGTCGGACATCTCTTTTTATTTTCTGCAGCGAACAAGTAGAATCCAGTCTTTATCATTTCCTTATGCATGAGGGATGGTTAGGACAGGGCAAAGCTGGGAGGCTGAGCAGCCCAGGTGTAATGGAGATGGATGCTATGCTAAGGCAGGACCCTGCACACACGGTGCCATTTGTTGTGCCGCTGTTTGGCTGGGCTCCTGCAGCTCAGCCGGTCACGGAACAGCCTCTCGCTCTCATTAATGCCAGATTGGGTTCCTGCCGCCGCTCCCCCGCTGCTTTTAATTACGTGGCCACCAGCCAAGGACTGCTGGGGAAAACCCTACCCCTCAGTTTGGGTGTCAGCTGATCCTAACTAAAACATATGGCTCTTAGAGGGGGGAGAGGGCATCAGGGAAAATAACAGAAATGGGAACAATTCACGGGAGAAAAAGGATGAAGGTCAGAAGTTAAAAGTGCAAGAATAGAGAGCCAGGAGGGGACACAGAGCAGAACCCCACCATTTCTGCCCACCTCACCCTACAAGCACACAAAGTACAGGGAGAGAAATAGCCACTGTGGTCCCCTCTCTTCATCCTCCTTCTCCTGGGGCTGCAGGTGGTCAGTCTGACCAAGGCAAAGAGGAGGCTGCCAAGGTCTTGTGGCATAGTGGTCCTGGAGGTGGAGAAGGTGCTGGTCCAAAGGCAGTGAGAAAAATACACAGCCCTTGGGGAAGATGGGAGAGGCACTGGGGCATGCCAGGTGCGGGTGTGCCAGGGTCAGTCTCATGCTGCAGAAGGGATTTGTGTCCAGGAACCCCATAAACCATGCTGTGACTGTGCCTGCTGCTCCTGTAGGGTGTGGAGCTGGCCCACGGAACTATCAGTCCCGCTGGTGTCCTTCAACATCTTCTGAGGGTAAGGGTTTACTCCATTTAGGGGCTGGAAAAATGAAGTGAGTGGAGACTAATCACTTGTAGCTCAGAAAAGTTCCCGTTTTGGTGACACCTGCCAGGGCTGTTCTCTGGAGAACCTTGGTCTCTCTTCCACTTGGACAGATGTGGAAGATATACAATGGGGACTAATCAAGGGCATCCCCACTCTGCCTCTGGGTGGTTGCTGGAGACCTGGCTGCTCTGAGCTGGAAAGGAAGCAGTGGCAGAGACAGTCCTGGGCACCCCAATCTCCTGGGATAGAGCATAAGCAAAGGGACAGACGTGGCTGGTGCTCTGAGCTGCAGGGATGTGGGCAAGGGTCTCCACGAGCCCCAGGTCTGCTCTTCAGTCCATGCCAGGAGCAGCACCTCCAAGCCCCCTCTCAGCAGCCCCCTCACCTCTCTGCACAGAGAGGCAGTGGTGCCTGGCAATTCAGAAATCCCAGTCTGGCAAGGCCAGCCCAGAGGTACTTGCTGTACTGGGACATAGCACTAGTACTGGGTGATATGGGGCAATGACAGCTGTGTTCCCAGGCATTCAGACACAAGGTCAGTGTGACCCTGGTACTCCTTCCTATTGCCCAGCCCCAGGCAGTTCCCCACACAGGCCCTCTGAATTGCTTACCAGCCTCCAAAGAATCTAAAACATCCCTTTAAAGTCCCTAAAAATCTCTACTGTCTGCACACAGGGTCTTGGGAAGGAGGCAGGCCACCTGAATGACAGGAGAGTGGTGGGCTGACCGTGATCAGCTGCCAGATGCCCACTCAGCCACTCTCATTCTCCCCACCTCAATAGGTTAGGGGGAGAAAAAAAATCCCCTTGAGGTCAAGATAATTACAGTTTAAGAAGAAAAGCAAAAGCTGTACATGGAAGCAAAGCAAAACAAGGAATTCATTCACCACTTCCCTTTTGGGAGGCAGATGCAGTACACAGGCTGCTGTGAAAAAAGCTAACTTCCTAACTCCATTCCTGACAGACCCAGCAAGATGCAGACATGTCTTGTGTATTTTGTGTACACACTTGCAAAGTGCTCACCTTTTTTTCATTTTCATTTTTCACACTCCTGCCATCTCACTGGGACCTGGGTCTGTCTCCCAAGTGACGCTCAGTTCTTAAATGTCATCATGTCAGCTCCATCATCTATAAAATGAATGAACCATAAACTCAACAACCTCAGGAGTGCTCCCACCCACGAATGCCCATTTCCCCTGTGCACATTACCACAAACACCTGCAAATGGGCCATTAGACAGTTCTGTGCTCATACACACCCATTTGTTCCTACCACAAATACAGCTCGGACACGAAGCTGAACCCCTGTGCTGGCAAGCTACTTAGCAACGTGAACTCTTAACATAAATTAGGCTGACTGCACCGGTGAGCAGCTCTTACAATAAAAATCACATTACCTTCCCCTCTGGCTTCCCATCCAGACAATGTGGCAGCCTGGGAGTCATGTTAGGTCAAGAGATGTAGAAGCCTGAACTAGCTGCAGCTGCCTCAAACAGCTCTGGAAGGATCTTTTCCTCTTTGTTCATTTTTGATCCTGTTTTAATAGGCAAGAGTAACTGGTTTAAAGCAGCACACAGAGTCCCTGGGAAACCCACGGCTAGAGCAGACACTTGGCTTTGTCCGGTGCCTGGGCACCTCATGCAGAATGGGGACTTTGTATTTGCTTTTAGAAGATAACCAATTCATATAGGAGGTTCATGAATATTCAGCTTGTGCTTAGGGTTGGGGAGAACAATCCCTAAAACAAAGAGGCAAATTCTTTCACCCTTCATTTGGGGGAATGTGTCTTTCAGCCTAAGGGCAGCAAGTAGCCCGCGATCCCATTCTGTGCAGGATCCACTAATGACCGGTGTTTTTCCAAGCCTGAGCATGCATCGCTGCTGAAAAATAGATGCAGCCAGCGAGGGCTTGGGGTTAATGTTTCTGGATGAAGGAGAATTTGGAGGTGAGTCCAAGAGCATAAGGAGCCAGGCTGAAGTCAGTCAATCTTGCTGTTGTAGCCTCTGTGGCTTTGTCCCTTTTCTGTGGCTATACCTGCCCTGGGAACCTCTAGCAGAGAAGTCTCCCAGCCATGGGAAGACATGTGGACATGTCTTTTGCTGCATAGCTACTGCAGATATTCCTCTATGCAATGGAAAACAACCAGTGAAGATTCTGTCTTCCCCGAAGAGGTTTGTCAGATGCATGCTATTCCCAAAGCTGCATTTAGCCTCCTCCCTCATTTTCCTTGCACAGCACACATTTCAGTGCTTAGAGACACTGCCTAGGTGTGGTAACACTACCAATAAATAATGATTGTAGCTTGTTTGTCTATCTACGATGTGTTGTGAACTCAGATGTTCCACCCCAGGCAACATGCAGCTGATGAGCAGAGTTTGCCATACCACAGGGACCTGGGTGCATCTCTAGGCTCTTGTATACATACTTCTCCACACAAAACACTGGTTAGTGTTGTTTACAGGAATTTCCAAGTGAAACAGGCTTCTCTTGAAAAAGTGAAATAAGCTTTTCTATTAAAAGTGCTCCTTTGCAATATAACTGTACCCATACTTGGGTTGTTGCTGCTCTGACTAAGTGCTGTCTTCCCTCCCCTTCCCAACCCCCTTCCAAAATGATTACACTGGTAACACTTTTAAATACAGCTTTGTTTTCCTTGTCTTCATCCTCATGGGAACTCTCCTGTAACTGTTCCGTGTTGTCCAACCAAAGCGGCAGAACAAGTTGGGTGACCACTGATCGCCACCCTCCCACAAGGGAGACAAACAGTCAGGGCTGGAGATGGGCAAAGTGGGCACTGTTTGCACCAAATGAAGGGGATGTTGTTTTTGTGGATCCCTGGCCTGGTCCCAACACTGTTCCAGCAGTGCCAGGTGAAGTTGGTGGCTAACTGAGTGCATCAGTGCTACCAGGCACCTGCCTGGAGCTGTGTGTGCTGGAAAAGAGCCTCTGTGTGACCTCTCATCTTCTCCCACTTGGCCAGGAGATGTGTGCAACACCAGCTCCTACTGACAGGCCCTCCTCTGTGCTTCCACCTGCTGCCTTTCTTTTGCAAGCAGGTGTGTGTGCTCCTTTCTCCCCTTCCTGCTTTTAACTCAGGACCTGCTCAGCTCCAGATTTTCCATCCCACCCCCTGCTACAACCCTCCATTCCCCCTGCTTTCCTCCAGCCTTGTCCTTTCCTCGATCACCATTCCTGGTCTGTTTTCCCCAGGTGAGAGGCTGCTCGGGCTGTCCACCTGCTGCCCAAGGGGGAGGAACAGGGATTGAGGAGAGCCACGGGCAGCAGGACCTGGTGCAGCAGAGCTCCTTTAGCCCCCAGTGGTGATGGAGAGGGCAGTCAAGATTATTCTCGTGTTGGCATGGCAAAGGTGGGAGGAAGGAGGCAGGGGATGGGAGGGAGGAGGGAAAGGGATTTGAAACTTCAACTGCCCCTTTGTGTTTTCACCTCCTCCAGTTTATCTGGTGCCCTGTGGAATTTATGATCCTCCCCCCTGCAAAGAGCTGTTGTGTTTCAAGGCACAGAGTGCCTTCCAGCCGGGTGATAAACCAGCTAGCCTGCTCTTTAACAACCTCAAAGGGCACAATGAGCGAAGCCAAACTTTCTCCCAGCAACAGTTTTAGGAAGACTGATTATCTCTCTTTTGCAAGGGGGAAAACAGTGTCAATCCATTCCAAATCCCCGTGGTCCAGCTGAGCAATGGATACAGCCCATGATTTATATGCTATTCTAAGGCTGCTAACAATCTCTTTCCTTTCTCCCTCTCCATGCTCAGCTGGACATTTGCCCAACTTGGGAGAGCAAAGAGACTGACCCTTGTCATTAGAAGGGGCAGAGAACAGGTAAAGCAGAGAAGAATGGGAGCAAATATAGAAGACAGACAGAAAACTCTCATCTCAACAGAAGGAGTTGCCATCCAGGTACTGCTTTTCAGAGGAGGGACTTTAGGAGTCTCAGCCTTATCTGTTTCTCACCTCATTGCTTTGGTGTGTTGGGAAGGGGACCGGAGGCACCTTTTGAGAGGATGCACTCCATGTGACAGGCAATTGGAGAACCACAGCTCCCAGAACTCTGCTAGTGATGGATTATACAAAGAGAGCAGCCCCTCAGTGAAGCCCCAGTGCTAGCAAGCATGAGGGGCAGCCCCTCACTCCCCTGTGCCAGGTCACTGCTCAGGGTCCACCCTTCCCTCTCTTCCAGCAAGTTCAGTGTGGGATGGGCCCCAGGTCAGCCCTGGCAGCAGAGTCCTGAGCACCTGTGGCTTTTTCTGATTAAGGGGCACACAGCTAAGAGGCACTGGGAATTGGAGATAAGCTCCAGCACTGGGAGCACTTCTGACAGCCCCATAGTACCCTGGAGAGACGGATGAGTGCAGAGATGTGGATTTCACAAACTCTGTACAGGGCTTGAGGCACACCCAGCTCTGGAGGATGGAGCTGAGCCCTGAGCACCTGGGGATGTGGCAGGCTGGCCAGAAGCCCCCTGAGGAAGGTGCTGATGCAGATGCCTGCACACTGAGTGGAGTATCAAGTGCCCCAGCTCCTGGAACAAGTGCACAGTTGTGAGGTATCACATATTCTTGGTGGCTTCATGCCCTTTGCCAGCTCAGCCAGGGGTGGAAGGACACAGACCTCAGACAAGCAGGATGCCTGGCAGGTATTGCTTTCTCCAAACATCACCAGCCCAGTTTGCTTTGCCTGCACACCTGGGGTGGCTGTACCACAGCGGTACAAAATGCAGCTGCAGCAGTGCTGCTGTGTGCAGCCTGGGAGCCCTTTGCTCCCACAGGTCACCCCGGACACCCTGCAACCCTCCCTTTCTGTATGCAGCCTGAGGGCCCATCAATCCACCCCTCCCCTCTGCCTGGGCACGTCCTGTGCCTTCAGGCTGGAGAAGGAAGTTACGAGACTGTTAACACCCTCCTCCCTGTCCCAGGAGATAAATGCACAGATGCCATTGAGCCAGGCAAAGCCTCCTGGCCGCTGAGATCCACACTGGCTGCTTGACAGGAGTGGTCTCCTCTGTGTATTAGCCGGCACTCCAGATGTGGGAGTCTTCCTCCTGGATGCTAAACTTCATGGATGCTTAACTTCTTCCTCCTGGATGCTAAACTTCCTGGATGCTTGACTTCAGAGGTCAAGCTGCTACCTGTGAGATTCAGCTCTTGCTGTCACTTTCTTACACATGCCCTCTCAGGTTCTCAGTTACTATGACAGGGACACACAGTACGGAAAATTATTTCATTTGCATTTATTTTTGCATTTATGATTATAAAATGTGAAAGGCCTGTTCAGCAGCAGTGCTGACATCCTCTCAGTGGGATTTGCAACAGGAGAGGCTGGTGGAGTGCACGTTTATTGGATCAGTTTCAGCTCGCCTCCTTCATGGCTCTGCCACGGCTTCTCTGGTTACCACAGGTAGATGTGCTGAAATCCAGAGCAGTAATGCACACCATGCCTTCTGCTGTCCTTGCTGGTGGGACAGGGAGAAGGAATGCCACCTGGAAAGGCTCCTCCACCTCTGCTGTCATAGAGAAGTCACGCAGGCCTCGGTGCTGAGACCTGCAACCCAATCTGTGGACATGACCTTTTGGTAAATCAAGCTGAGTGTCCCAAGTTTCTAATTCTCGTGCATTATTAATGTCTTGCTCAGGAATTAATGTCGGTCAGGCTCTGCTTATGGGCCCATGTGTGCATTTCAAGTCTAAGCTTATCCAGAGTTCAGAGACAGCTAAAGGCAGGATTTTGGCTCAGTCTTTTTTAAAAAAGACTCTGTGAAGTAATGACCCAGTGACAGTATCCCCTTTGATTTTGTTTTTATTCCCTCACCAGGGAAATTGTTCACTTAGGGCCACAGCGAGTTTTATGTTGGGGCCAGGATTCAGACTTATGTTTGCACTATTATTGGGATAAAGGCTTGGAGAGGTGAGCAAAAATTTTAAGAGATAGCAGCAAGCTGGGCAGAGGGCTCAGAAAACATGACCTCTGAGGAAGATGTGGTAGACTCTGTCATGTTTTCTGCTAGGCACAACTGTACAAGTTGTGATGCATTATCCTCCATGTCCGTGGATGCAAGGCAAGCCTGATTTGATTTACAATAAAGGTGATTTATGGCAGGCATAGGGGCAATATTTTCAAGTTTTTAAGGATTGCTACTCTTCCAGTAAATACCCACAGACAGTGGTGCTGGGCTATCACCCATCCATCTTTAAAAACCTGTCTCCACAGCTGGGGGAGGATGAGGTATCCTGGATCCTGCCCCAGAGCAAGGAGAGGCTTAGATCACCATGAGCTAATCGGTGAGGCAATTGGGCATGGCCCATGGCCTTTTTGGAAGAAGGCTTTTAGGAATGCATTCAATCAGCATCCCCTTCATTCAGCTGGGTGGGGCTGGGTGAAAAGAGCCAGAGATCTCACTGCTGAACTGCAGCAGAAAATGCAGAGGACTCCTTGTATAGCAGTGCATGGTGCAGTGGGGAACTACAGTTTTCCACTAAGGATATAGCTGGAGTTTCCTAGGCTCCAGTGATGAATCCTGATCAATTATATGGCTAGAAGCATGTGAAGTTTACAGTTTGATCTCCTTCATAGTTCAGGCCTAAACCCTACCCTTTGGATCAAACTTTTCTTTCTCTTTCAGACTTTGGGTAGAAATCTAGCCTTGCAATCCAACTGGTGTAAAGGTCCAGTAAGACTGAGTACATTGCAGCTACACAGTGCTATGCACAAAATTAGGTTCAGCTCTTAAATTACCTTTTTTTATGACACTACAATGTTCCTTCAAGGCATTCCCTTTTATAGAGGCAAACCCAGTTCCTACTCATTAACTCAGATGGACTGGCTTTCCTGTCCCAAGCACATCAGACAAACAAAATATAATCCTGCATCAACAGAGACACAAGTACTGTGTGCCAACAGGAACCAGAGGTGTAACCTGCATCCACTTGCATGGTTGTTTTCCACCCCAGCCTTCCCTGACCATTACATTTGCCAATGGCATTGCACCTGCAAGAGACATTTTGCAATCTACTGCCCTGTTCCTGAGCAGAGAAATGAGGCTCCACATGGCATAACAAGAGAGTGGAAATTTAAAGAGTGAACAGCACAGGATTGGATACCAGTCATGGCTGGGTCCCTCGGCAGTCCTGCAGACCTTCAGGTGAAGGTCTTTCTGCCAAACTAACAATATTGTTAAGGAACATCTTTTAACTGTATTCTAGCTTACCACACCTGCCTCATGGCACCCTGCCTGGTGGCACCCTCCCCATATCTTCCTTTCTTTTTTTCCTTGCCATATTTTAGGCTGAATTCAGGATTGCTAGATGTCTGCAGAGCACAAAGGCACCTGTGTTTTGCTGTCAAGGACTCTGGAAGTGCTGCTAGAATCTAGCTGAATCCCCGCCCCCCCCCCCCCCACTGCTGGCTGTGTTGGCAATATTAACAAGAAGTTATTTCCAAAACTGAAGTGAAGAGCCAACTCCCTGATTGGAAGTGCAATAAAAAAAATCTCCCTCCTCTTTTACCCACACATTCCCTTTTTTCCCCCCTCCTACTTCTCAGGGGGTTATACCCTTTTATCACCATGTCTGTTCTCTGTCTCCTGGGAGAGGTAAAAACCCCAGCATGACAAATCCATCTTTCTTAGGGTGGAAGCTCTCCCAAAAGCCTCAGCACACTGGTGCAATCCTATACCTCAGAGAACCACCCACTTCACTCATGCTAAAACCATTCCTTGGAAGATCACATAAAACAATCTGTTACGCAACTCTCAGAACATCAAGTAACCCCCTTATTTACAGTATATACACTTGCAACAATAAACCTCCCTTTTGAACTGCATTGGTCAATAGAGGTTTAATAGCCTCTTTCTATTTCAGTCAACATCTCAATTTGTTGTTTAAGCGTTCAGTGCTTTGGCTTGAGAGGAGCTGGTTGTGTGACTTCCTTTAGGACCAGGTTTGCAAAAAATTTATCTAGTGTGGTTCTCTGGGAGGTGGTACTGCTCCAATCTTTTAATGCCAGCTTCTTGCTCTACACATTCAGCCTACATCAAGAGGCCTATGTTTTGAAAGTATACTTGGAAAACCTTGCCCCAAAAGTTAAAGAAGAGGATAAAGACTATTTCTTCAAGCTGCTAAGCAAGACTTTAAAAGTATCTGTAACATTTGAAAGGCCCTTTCTGCAATAGGTCCAGCCTATAAAGGCCAGCAGCAGAACACCAATCACTTGCAAGCAATCCCCTCCCTGCCCATCACAGCTCCTTTGGTCAGTCAGCAGAAATAACGTTTTTCTTCAGTGCTCTGGGCACTACATCAGCTCCCAGAAGCCACAGATTTCCCTGAGCTCCCTCCCCGACGGCCAAGAGAGCCAGACAAGCTCAGCTGGGTGACAGATGCTAGGCAGGTGCAGTGCCCAAGCCATCCCAGCCAGCAGCAGCCCAAGCTCCTCCAAGGGCCACCACGGCTGCTCAGCTCGGGGTGGACTGAGCATGAGGGGAACCCTCTGCCCCCCTTCCCAGTCCTGCTGGCCACTGTGGTGGTCTTGGCTTCTCCATCACCCAGCTTCAGGGAATCACAGGATATGCTGAGTTGGAAGGGACCCGTAAGGATCATGGAGTCCAACTCCTGGCCCTGCACAGGACCGTCCTCAAGAGTCACATCAAGTGCCCAAGAGCATTGTCCAAACATTTCTTGAACTCTGTCAGGCTTGGTGCTATAACCACTTCACTGGGGAGCCTGTTCCAGTACTCAGCCACCCTCAGGGTGAAGAAACTTTTCCAAATATCCAACCTAAGCCTCTCAGCTTTAGGCCATTCCCTCGAGGCCTGTCAGTGGTTACCACCGAGAAGAGATCAGCGCTCCTTATTGCAGTGACCAAAACCACACACAAAAATTCCAGGTCAGCCCCCTGTTATTTCAGTTAGAGAAGAGCCGACCCCCTCTAGATCTTCCCCAGTCTTTTCCATCTCTTTATTGCTGTTGATTTCCTCGGGGCAAGGAAATACTTTCTTTTCTGCCTTGGTACAATACCTTGCAAATGATTTGCATACTTTTATGGGCAGTGCAACCTCTTGCCTGGAGATGCAGGAAAAGAGGATTGCATGGGTGTGACATGCATTAGCTCTTCAGAATGTACCTCGGGGAGGCTGTCTGGTGAGTTGGGCAATACACTTGGAGAGGTTTGTGTGCACACTGTAAGGATAATAAGCTTCAAAGAATGAAGGGAAGGCTGGCAGTGTTTGTTACTGTTGCCTTCCTACTCATTGGGGCATAAATAAGAGGCAGGAAACTCCCTCTGTTTATGTAGGAACTGCAAGCTTTCTCATCCCTCCATTGGGATAGACTGGAGATTACTCAGGCTGTTTTCTTCACCACCTCTTTGCAATATATATATATATTTCTATGTATTTATTTCATTGATGTCCTAATCTTAAAATTTCCAGGTGCAAGTATTCTAGAAGAGCTATCCCAGCAAACCTTCCTTGTGGGAGTACTGCTTTTGCTGTCACAAGAGAGTTCTCTTGGTTTAGCTGATTTCAATAAGTGAAACAAAAGTGATTACATATTTGCAAAAAGACTTTTTAAGTGGATTCAACTGCATTGCACTGAGGTTCTTGTCATTATGGAAATTTCAACTTCTCTGCCAAAGGGAAAAAAAAAGTAAAAAAAAAGAAGCTGTTCCTTAACAATATTGTTATGCTGGCACAAAAAAGCCTGTCACAGGCATGCCTTAAAATTAGTTTCCCCAGATATTCATTGAATTCATGATTATCCTCTCCCACTAAACATTTCCAATTTAAGTGAAGACCAGGCTTGAAACAAGATAATGCATCCAGCAGTCCATCTGAACATTCATATATATATGAGAACAAGATCCGAACTCTGACACAGCCTTCAAACCAAAATAAATTCTTCAGGCTTTTTAGAAGTGAGAAAATTCAGCTTTGAAAATGCTGGGTTTGGTTGGGGTTTGGGGTTGTTTTTTTTTTTTTTATCTGCAAGAGAGGAACCTTCTGGATTTGAGCACTAGATCAGAAGATCTCGAGGCTTCAGGGTGGATCTCAATTATCCAGCCCAGGTCTATCGCTAACCATAATGGGCTTTTTTGCATCGTTTCTTGAGGACATGTCCATGCAGACAACAGCTATGTGTTGGCAAGCCACGGTCTAAATGTACCTAAATACCACACCATCATTAAAAAAACCACACGGGGGGATGGGGAACTGGGCTGCTGTACTGCATGTACCTGGCAGATACCTGTGCACGGAGCAGAGCAGTGTCATGGGAGGAGCAAAGCTCGTCCTCCTGGGACATGCCGCTCCTCAGAGCTGCTCCCCCGCTCTGCCGTCTCCACTGTAATTGCCTCTTGGAGTGCTAGATGTTAACGCCACGGCCCCAGGGAATGCTGCTTTTTCAGCAGCCTGTGGGAAAGAACAAAGCGGGCGAGAAGAGAGCGCCTGGAGCAAAGCGCACGGCTAGACATCTCGCTCTTCATCAGGGGAAAACCCAAGCTCCAAGTCAGCAGATTGACCACAATTTCAGGTGCTGTCAACAAAACGCTAAGGTCCTGGTACACGTGTGTGTATCATGAAAGGAAATCTGCACTTGCCCAAAAGCAGCCAGCGGCAGAAGGACATAGAAAAGAGGCATCAGGGTTCTGGAGAAGAGCTGATGATACCCCGCTAAACAGGCTGGGCTTTCAGGTTTGCCTGGAACTGTGTGATCCTAATCAGAATATGGGCATATCTTCCCCATGAACTTTCCAAAGAGCTGAGCCAAGACCAGTTTTTGTGCAATTCAGTGCTCCTAACTTTAGCTTATTGAAAAGTTTAGGTCTTTGAACAGGGCCAGGGTTCGTGGGGAAACATGGGGTGTTCCAGAGTGACACCTCACTCTAGGATCAGTGGTGGATATCAATAGAATGAGTCGCTCTTTGGACAGCTGCTCTCGAGTGGATTTGGAAACCTCACACATTCAACCCTGGCTTCTTTGTGCTGTTTCTCTCTCGTAGACAATGACATGACGAGGCTTTTAGTATGGGATTACAACTGGAGAGTCAGTTTGCCAGCTGGGTAAATCCATGAGTGGCTAATGCAGTGCATCAGAGCAGCTAGGAGAGCACAAGCAAGCTCTCAGAAGGATGTACCACCGTGCACTTCTTCTTACTCATGGCAAATGGGCAGCATCCTCTCCTCAGCCTAGGGCAGCCACAGGAACGGATGCACTATAATCCACATGATCTTCCCTGGCAATAATTTGTTCCCATGTGTGTGGTATGTGCCTCTATCAGCTGCCAGCTTGTACTTTCGCTAATTTGATCAAACACAGGACCAATTTTTCCTAATCTGGGTGTAATCCCTCAGACAGAGCTATCACTGCCTCTGGTCTATGTGCAACTCTTATCTAGGGCAGCCAGAAGAGTGTGACAGATGCATGATAGTCTGCCTGGTACAATGGGTGGCCTCAGGAAGAAAGGACTTGCCTCTCTGTTCCCCTCAGATGCATAGAGGGGCCACTGAGGTGCCTTGATGGTGCAGGGAAATGCGTGGAGCAGCCTGAAAATTATAATTCACCAGCATGTCAGATATGTCACTTGGAGTGGCCTTGTAGCCATCTCAGCACAGGCTGAGGGCTGTAAATCCCCTTGGCTTGCAAAGCCCTCCAAGGCCAGAGAGGGTGGGAGAAGCAATGGAGCCCCATCCTCCCTAGACCTTGCCCTTGGCAACTGGCTGTGCCCTGCCAACATGACCTGCATGCCCAGAGGAGGTAAGGCAGGTCCTTTTCTGATTTTAGCCTGAGCCATCACTGCTCTGCAGGAATTTTTGGAAAGGCAATGAGCTCCCTACTGCTCTGCTCTGCAGTGGGGCCATGGCTGTGCTCAGCACATGGCCATGAAGGGGTGCTGGCTTGGCAGTGTCCTGGGAGTGTGGCACACACCAGTGCCCATGGCCCATTCAAACCCTCTCTTTGCAACACATGCTGAAGCTGATTAAAGTGTGAGAGCCTCTGTGTCCTCTGGTCTTTACGCAGAGTAGGCAGCAAAAGAGAAAACACTTGCTAGGACTTTGCTCTAATTTTTACAGATCTAGTGAACTTCATCCACAGTACAGGTGAAACTGCAGGTTTATGCAGGTTCTTTCTCAATTACTGCTAGTTGAGGCTACTTTTTAAGGTCTCTTGTTTGGATTCTGAACATGTAGGCACAAAAAAATTATACTTTTGTAAAAGCCAATGACCTTGTCAACTATGCCTGTCATCTGAGTTCTCTCTCTCACTCAGCAATTCTTTTCTTCTAATTAATTTTCTTACTTTTTTTCCGTGGGGTAATATTACATTGTGTTGATAAGCATCTCTTTTCTTTTGCCCCAGAACAGCGATGAGTGCAAACAGAGAGGTTTTAAAAACCTTGAGGAGAAAGATTTTCTGCAAACAGGACTTTTTACAGAATTAAATTGTTAGAGAATTAAAATTCTGTTGCAGATAAGGAAGACTTGAAGCAAAAATCTATAGCTGGTCAAGCTGTTTTGCTTGCTCATGCTTATTTGAGTTGCTCTGGGCAGTAAGTACTGGGAATGTAACACATCCTTGGGCTACAGCCCATCGTCACAGAACAATTTTGCTGCTGAATATGCACTTCTTAATAAGGGTAACTGCTCATCTCGAGACTATAATGATACCAAGGCACTCATGCCATGGACTGCAACCTACTGTTCTGGCAGTTCTCTTGTTTTATTTACCCACCACAAGAGCTGGAAGGAAATCCATTTGTTGGTGAAGCTTATTTTTGCTGGCTTTCCATCCCGGGTAGTGGAAGATTTTATGGCGCTATCTTGTCCATTTCAAAACCTTTTTTTAATCATCCTTTTCCCCAGGTTACATTGTCCTGAAATAGCCCTGTATTTAAACATCAATCACGAAAACGTGCTTTGTGTTTCCCAGGGTACAAAACTCCCTCTGCAAACACAGTAGAACTACTGTGAGCCTGCACCTTCTAACCACCAACTTGGCTCTGGCTGGTGTAGGTGACATTCTTGGCCTTTCCTAGATTCTTGTGCATCTCAGCTGAGATGACAACCAATTTATCTGCACATAAATTCCAGGAGTAAGGAGTACTTCTGAGTGTCAAGGATTAGGGCAATACTCAGAATGTCCCAAACTCAGACTGGGGTGAGACTTATATGTCCCACAGCCCCTTCCCCATCTCTGTCACTTCTGCAAGACCCCAGGGGGATCCTACTTGAGGCCCTGCCTCTGTTCCTTGAAGACAGGAGCATTTCCTTAGTAATTCCAGGTGGGCAGGATGCTTTTTCTAACAGTGAAAGACTTGGCCATTATAAACTATAAGAACTATAGCTGATTACCAGCAAACCTGGGGACTCCTGTCTCCCACACTGTAGCGGCAATACCAGTCTATGACAATGCTGCCTTGTGCTGGCAGTGCTGTTTTTGTGGGTCTGGTGTAAGAGAAGATCTCCAAATAAAAGGTTCCATGAAAAAAAAAAAAAAGAAAAAAAAAAAGAAAAAAAAAAGAAAAAAAAAAGGGGATGCCTTCTATATGTTTGTTTCAAGTGGGACCGGTTCTCCAACCTGTTTCAGTGTTTGTCCACAGCACTTGAGCCCACATAGCTGCTGGGAAAGGTGGGAAGTGCCAGGGCAAAAGGAAAGGCCAGAGGACTGTGGTGGCGAGACAGTTTTGGCCCTGCGAATGCTGATGGATGTTTTGGGGACATCCAGGCTGTCTCAGACTCCTGAATGATGAGATTACCCCCCCTCTTTCTTATTGAGGCATGTACCTGGGGGATACACCTTTTATCACTTTGGTTTCTTCTTACCACATGGTGCTTTTTAGACAATTACACTTCAGGCACTACTAAAATATCTGCTCTGTAGTATTTGTCTTATCACAATACTTGGCTTTGTTACTTTTGCAAAAATCTTAATGGGGGCTGGGTTCTTATAAAAGTGAACCTGCATAATGAGTGACTCCATTTCAGAGCCCAGTACTACCAAACTTTTCTCTCGTATCCTGAGGGGGTACAGAAGAATTTCCCTGGTTCAGGGAAAGAAAATCTGCAACGAATCAGTGTTGAACAACCAGTGCCTTCTCAAAGCACAAGCACTGCCATGACAGTCTGATAAGCAGCTGAAAAATGTGTCTGGTGGAAGATCCAGAGTGGGAATGTGGGCCTTAAAAACAGGGTCCTAATCCATAATGAATTACTGTGTCCAACACTTGTCCAGAGAGCCCACACAGTGAGGTAAGGTTGCACCATGCTCTCTTTCCTTTCTTGAATAAAAAGTGCCTGCTCTAATGAGAGGCAAGTCCCTGATTCAGCAAAGCACTTAAGTGTTTTGATGAACTGGGGCCAAACTGAACATCTTGTGCAGAGCTCAGTTGTCTAGTGAACAATATCAAATATTTTATTCATGGATGCAGACTTAAATGAAAATTAAAGACATGGCTATTTAAGGCCTTAGGTGCCCAAACTCATATTGTTCATTTTTTATTATCTTAAAGTAATCATTTGTACGGGAAAAAGAAGCAGCCACCTCCAGAAAATCCATCCCTGTCATGCTGGGAAGAGCATTCTCAGTTCTCCCCCAACACCCTGTCAGTTTGATGGCTTATGTAGCTTGCTTAGAAACTTGTCACATTCAGGCTATTTCAGATCAACAAGTTCCAGCCAGTATCCTCTCTTTTCCTACCAGGAACACCAAGCTTTAGTACCCTTATTGGCTGCATAAGGTGTGGGCAAAGCGAGGCACAGCCTCCACAGATTAGGGATTATAGATTTAGAGTATAGAAGGGTCTTGGTGTTGTGCCATGACCCTTACTTGGCCATCAGGCCCCAGACAAGGCAGTGAGCTCTGTGCTGATCTCAGCCTCTGAGGCTGCAGCCAGCAGGGTCCCTGTCATGCTGCTCTCCTCACTCCAACAGCCTTGGGCTGTCCTGCTGAAAGGGTCTCTCCAACCCAGAGAGCACCAGCCTTGGAAAATGAAGCATTATGGCAGGTGAACACAAACCTCAGTCCATGAAAGCTTTCTCTGAGCAGTGTTTCACCTGAAATGCTGGATGCAGCAGCATGCTGTGGCTCAAGGCTGCACCACAGGCAGGTGGAGAGAGCAGAGCTTGGACTTTGGCACATCCTGACTTCAGGGTGTTTCTCCTTAGAAACATCTTTTTTCTAATGAAAAATTTCAGTAGAACATTATCTATGCCTTTGGTATGTTTGAAAACATTTCCATAGATAGTAAAATGCCAAGGAGAGATGTTTCTATAGTATGGCAACACATACTTTATATTTTTCTCCTTGTCCACCCTACAGCAACGATCTTCAACTCCCTTTTACTTATCAATACACCCACTTGTCCTCTCAGTTAGGCAGAAAACAGTCAAAGTATGGACTAAAACAAAAATCTAGCATTTTTCACCAGCTTGTCTATACTTAGATGGAACCGCCTCCCTGCTATGGAATATAGGCAGATGCAAATGGGAAGAAAATGGGAAAAAAAAAAAAATACATGCAGACATTTTTGGCTAAGCCTTATGCTCTCTTAGATTTATTCCCATACAGCTACTAGTGCTCAAATGATTTCCAGAGCATGCATAAGTTACATGGCACTTAGTTTATCTGCTCTGGAATGGCAAAGTGCACACACAGATATACACTGTGGTTCCAGGGAGTCTAGGGATTTCAAAGGTGCTTTATCTCCCAGATAACTCACTGGCAAAGAAGGGCGAATTAATAACAGTGTTGGTAACTAAAACTGGAATGATACGTTATGTGTATGGGCTTTAAAAAAGAAATGTCACTTAAATGCATGTTACAGATTTGTTCAGAGCAAGATATTAATCCTTTTGTTTTCTTTGTTTGGTTTGTGGATTCCTAGGCATTGCTCCTAGAGGAGCACAAATCCTTGAATTGTGTATTTCAATCTACTGGCAATGGCTTTTTTCCCCATGCTCTCACAGCATCGCCCCCCTCCAAGTAGTCTTTGGGGATCCTGTGAACCAGAAGTAAAACCCCATCTCCTAGCAGTCAGACAGGAACCACGCTCCCCTAAATCCCACACATCCATCTGATTCACTGCATGACTCTTGTAAGCCTCCATCCACCTCCTCTCTGGGAAAACACAAAAGATCCACAGTCTTTAAGTTCTCGGGCTGAGGCACTTTGAGCTTAGTACAGAGGAAGGCTGAGCGGCCAGAGGTCCCACTCACGGAAGGGCCAAGCGCACAGGAATTCTGTACAGGCAGAGCACTGAGGCACTCCAAATGACGGGAATGCCGTGTACTCGTGCCCTTTGCCTCTGCAGCCCGGGACACCATCGCTCTGAAGGAAGGTGAATCTATTTATATGCAGCGGTAGAGGCTGGAGCCCTCCTTTTCACTGGCACTTTGAGCAGCCTTTGGCATGTTTTTCAACACCACTTGAATGACTTGGAAGGCTTCAGAAAAATACTGAATACTGTCAAAAATGCAAAATGTTTGTATCCCTCAGCCAGGGGGAGGGAAAAACGTGCCGGAAGTTCAGCCAAGCCTGACGGGGTATAGTGGATCTTGATCTTTGCTCACCCCATAGTTAGATATTGTTATCCTCCCACCCCCCCCTTTTAATGGAATCACTGCCTTATCTCTTAAAGTGATCTCATAAAGGCAGGGGACAAGACAGCAGAGGGTATGAGGCCTGTAATTACAGATGGAAGGTCAACAAAAATACCATTTCATACACCTTGTCTTTTCATGTTGGTATTTCTGTCAACAGAAATACCGTTTCATACACCTCCGTTTCCCTTCTGAAGGCGAGTGGTCTTCAAAAAAGCATGAACCCCTTCTGACCCTTCTCTGAACCACAGTGACAGAGAACTCTTGGTGGAGATGTCAGAAAGAAACAACAGATGAGAGGTGGCATTCTTTCCTGTTCTGGGGACTATCCACTGCTGGGATCCTAGTTTTCCCGGCAAATGTAGCCCTAGGCTGCGGCAGCTGTGAAGGAGTAAAGAAGATTTGCTTCTCTGTGTCAAATATTAGTAGTCTATTACTGGAAACAGGAATATGTTTGAGAGCAAGCTGTCATATCTAGCAGCAGGAGCAAAGAGCTTTCAGACCCTTGGACTCTTAACTGGAACCTGCTGAAGTTTTTCTGCATGCTGGCCTTCCCTCACTGTGACTGTTCTTCTGTTCTAAAAATGGCCATAATAAAATTCCCTGCTGCAAAACAATCCTTGTTTCTCAAAGTAAAAAATGTGGCAGGAGGGCCTTGTGATGTCCACAGCAGCAGGCATTCACATAATGCCCTGCACTGCTTAGCTAAGGCTCATCCTTCTCCTTTCAATGCATCCCATGCTACCTACCCTTGGAATTCCACTGCTGTGCAGCAGCCCACAACCACATCACAGCTGCTGTCTGAAGGGAAAACTATGTATGGTTGCACATCTGGAAAGTAATGAGTCAAGATTACTCCTGGGATAACCTGGAGAGGGACACACAAGCCAAAGAGCAGGAATTTTCAGGTATCAAAGCCTGACTGGGATTTCACCTGCTGGCAGGAGAGAAGTTCCCTGTATGTTATCTCTGCTTCTCTCAGTCACCCTGCCAAGGTCTCAAAGAGTTTGTAATTGCTTGTAGATACTGAAAACAGAACGCTCCTAAGTTTTCTTAAACTAATCTCACTGATACCTACTATGTAAAGAGAACACAAGCATTTCCAATACAGAACACTACTATCCCTGCCTGGTTTGATGTAATAATCTGGTTTTGTATTACGCAGAAACGACGATTGCATCAACTACCCCAAGGAAAAGATGGGTCAAACTCAGTGTGCCAAATCAACTACACTGGTTAGGTAGTGCTTCAAGGGGCAGTATAGTGCAGAAGTGGTCTGGAGGTCTTATTTTAGTGTCCTATTGATGATGCGTCTTCACTGCCACATAGAAAGCAAGCCAGGTTTGGTACAGTGCGTTGCTTTTCAGGAGTAAAATGCTGTTAAGGAGTGAAAACGAAATGAACAGGTGATTTCAGGCACTGGAATTTTGACGCAGTTCTTAATGCCTATCCCCTTCTCCCCACCCACAGGCAAGAGCCAAGCTTTTCCTTGGAAATTTCAGAAGAAAATCTCAAGGGTAAGTAATGGAACCCAGCTGAGTATCGCCCCAGGGTCAGGTTGGTGCAGCTTGGTAGGGAGGCAGCTGTCCAGGTATTTTCTAGGTAAACCAAAAACTTCAGCCTCCCAGTCTGTCAACACAGTGCCAGATCTAATAATGACCGTGAGAGGCTCCAAAATGGAGCTTATGCAGACAGCTAAAAGGTGTCTCTGAAATGCTGGCCTGCTATCTAAAATTGCATCCGATCTCACTGCTGGATTTTGCTTTCACGTTCAGCATGTTCTGTTGCAGCAACACCTCAGAAATGAGCGATCAAGATGTTTCTAAGTCCAGCAGGAGTCACAATGATGGAGCACCCCCACATCTGCAAACAGCATCACAAGTTCTAAAAGCAGGCCTAGGGTGCAGTGACAGGGCCAAGCCCCACCACTGGTGTGGTGCCTCTACACGATTGTTTTAAATAAACATTATAATTGCAGTGTCAGATCTTCCCCATAGAGACCGTGGTTCCCTGGGCAGTTTGATGAGCAAGCTCTTTGTGCAGGATGTTTAAGGCTTGAATTCGGTTCTCCTGTGGAAGGGTTTCAAGACATGCTAAGCAGGGAAGTGCTGTAACTGTGTTCCTCCTTCCTAAGAAAGTTCACAGCTATTTTTGGGACCCTCAGCAGGTGAAGCTGCCTGAAACATTTTCTCATTTCCAAGTTTATACAGGGTTCCAGGGCTTCTACTAACCCACAGAAAATAAAAAAAGAGTATCAGTTCATTTTCTTTGCCAGAAAATCTAGACAGAACTAAAAGCAAAGTCAACAAACTAATGCAAAAAAAAAACCCCTAAAACCAAACAAAGTGAACAAATACAGAGTTATAATTTCTGCATCTGTCTTTCCCAGAATTTGAAGCATAAGGGAAGGATGACCATAGCCAAACTTGGTCCCCTAGCCAAGCTCCAGGAGCAGCAGCAGAGGGCACAGAAAGCTGCCACTCTTCACCGAGTCCTCAATCACCAGAAGTACTTTCCGGCAAGAGCCTGCACATGTCCCAGGGAATGGAACGCGCTGAGGCTCCGGCAGGTCGGCAGCATGGCAGGGACCATACCCAGCAGAAAGCGTGTGGGTGGAAAGAGAGCACCGGAGCTCCTGAGCCTGTCAGCGAGCGGCGGCAAAACCCTCGGGGAACCGGCACCTGGGGGCTCCGGGCGGCCCCCGGGCCGAGCCCCCGCAGGGGCGGCGGCCAAGGCGCCCGGGGAGCCCCGGCCTAGCGGCGGCGCCGCACACAAGACGGGCGCCGCGGAAGGGGCGCTCGCTGCGGCGGGGGGCGGCCGGGGCAGCCCGGGTGAGGCTCAAGGTGAGCCCCCCGTCCCAAGATGCACTCGGCACGGCGGAAGGGCCCGCGGGCGCTGCTCCCTCCCAGCTCCGGCCGCAGCCACCGCCCCCTGCCCAGAACCGCCCCTCCGCTCCCGTCCGCTGCGACGGGGGCGGGGTGCCACAACGGGCTGGGCGTGGCGCTGGAGCGAGGCTCTTTATGCGGCGGGAAGCCGGCGGCTGCCGGAGCTGCGCGCGGTTGCGGCATCAGAGAGGAACGACCCGGGCGGGGGCAGAGGGGGGCGAGGCGAAGAGAAAGAAGAGGAAGGCGAGCGCCGGCCGGGGTGCTCCTATTGTTCCGCACCTGCGCCGGCCGGGACACGTGGCGCCGCTGAGCCCCGCTCCTCGCCCCCCGTCACTTGACCCGCACGCAGTCGCCCGGCACCATGGGCAAGGGGGTGAGCGGCGGGGCCGGGGCGGGAAGTGGGAAATTCAAGGAGCCGGACCGTGGCCGATGCCGCTTTCCCTTCGACGGGGCTGCGCTTTGTCTGTGCCGGGCCGGGGCGGCCACGTCGGGGCGGGTGCGAGGGCCGCCGCGGCCGTTGGCGAGCGGCGCCGGTGCCGCCGGCCCCAGCAACGTGCGAGTGCGGCCGCCCTCGGCCGCCCGCGGGAAGGAAGAGCCGGGCTGAGGGCGTGGCGGAGCCCGGGGCGAAGAGCCGGCGTCCCAAAGCCCCCGGCTCCTCCTTGAGGCCGTGTCTCCCCGGCGAGGGGCCTCCCGCCCGCCTGCAGCCCCCGGGGCTGGTGTTATCTGGTGGCCTTGCGGAGCTGGGGAGGGAGCGCTGCTGCTCCCCGGGCTCCTGAGAGTACTTTAGACTTTCTTTGAGACACGAGGGCCCGGCGTGGGGGGGCGGGAGAAGGGGAGACGTCAGCGTTGGTAGGGCTGATTTGCTTGTTGGTAGCAGTGAGGGTGTGATGGTGGCAGGAGGGAGGCGGGCACCCCTGACATCTCCCGTTCATTGGGGTGATAAATTCTCGCAGAAGGCTGTGCAGCGTATTCTGCCCTGTATCAGCGTTGTTTCTGCCTTTTAGCCCCTTATAGGGCTGTAGGGAGGAGAAGTCCTTAACTCAGCTCGTACCTTTTAACTAAAGAAAAGTGTATGTGAAGACTGTTGGAAGGAAAACAGTGGTGGAAGGCTGTTGGGGGATGTTGTGCTCAAGCACAACGTTGTGTGTGGGGCAGGAGCACCTCCTGGCTTGCTGTGATTTTATTTTATGTCAAAAAACTAGAGACCAGTTTCTAGGTTTTGTTGCTTGGATGTTTGTTTTTTCCCTTCGAATCCTTCCATGTATATCTTGTGTAGTTAGAGATGTGTAGATTTGTGTTTACTTTTGGTTTAGACACATTCCAGTAAAATTCCCAGATTTCTCTGCCTCCTGAGGAGAGGGTGACCGTGCAGGGCCATGGCAGCAGTGGTAGCATGTTCCCTGCCAACAGGTGTTCTGTGCTTCCCAAGCGCTGTTCAAACATTGACTTGACTTTGTATTGTCCTCATCGGTGCGGTACAGCAGCAGCAATGTTGACATAACTGCGTGAGTAGTAGGGAGAGCTGCAAGAACACGGCTGAATGGACAGCTGCTCGGAAAAGGGGGTTGAGGGGCGTGTGGGGTGGACTTTCAGCATTTGTTCTGGGTATGGGGTTTCTTTTTCTTTTCCTAAGGAAGTCCTTCGGTTGCTTGGCAGCCCAGCCTGTTGTATTTAAATCCAGTAGGCAGCAGGCGGTGTGGACGGTAAAAGTTCATCTAGGAGATAAAACTGAGGAGAAATTTGGCAGTGTGGGCAGTATTCTGAATCTTGTTTATGTCATCAGAGCAGCCTTTGAGTTGTGTGTATATGCAGGACTGCAGCGCAAAAGGCTTTGGGGGTTTAACCTGCCTTGGAGGGACTAATGGAAGGTATAAATGCCTTCCAGTGTAGAAAGCTGTCTTGCTCCGCTTCAGATTTCATAGGTTGCACGGATAATAAAGCAATTAGCCTGCAACTGAAGCGCCGCCACAAGGGATAATTCAGCAGGGATAATACGGCTGCCTCATGCTTTCTGGTAGCAAGTCACAAGATTTGCCCGTTCAGCAGTGAGAATGCATGCGGATAATTGGGGACCCCCTGAAAAATGGGCATGTGAGAGAGCGAGGCAGTGGAAAAGGTGGGGTGTGGATGCAACACTGAACAGCATGTACCTGTCCTGAGCTAGGGTGCCCAAAAAGGAAACCTCTTTCCCATGGGTGCATGGGATGGAAGAGCAACAAAGAGCCTAAGTGTGAGAAAACAAGTTTCTTCTCTCTGTGGCTGTGAGGAGAAGCTGAGTGGAGCGTCTGTTTTACTTTAAATGGTAATGGGGCAATGGGAGGGCTGTCAGCTGCTGCTATGCAGCCCGAAAAGCAGATTATCCAACAGGGGGTGTATAGCAGAGGAAGGCACTCTGGATTTCATTCCCATTCAGAGCTGACTGGAAGCTGTTTGTAGACAGCAGCTTGTTTCGCTCCATCTCCCTTGCTGCACAGGCATAGCACGGAGTCTGTGGTGTGTGCTTTGGGTCACTTCTGGAGGTCAGCTCTGCCTTAAAGGCCATGGGGAGGAGACGTCCTTAATTCAGATCATATATCTAACTCAAGAAAAGTGTGTGTGAAGGCTGTTGGAAACAGTAGTGAAGACTTTTTGAAGCTGGATGCTGTGATCGAGCGCACATGTGTGGAGTAGAAACAGCTCTTGGCTAGCTCAGATTTCCTTGAACCCCAGTTAAGGGTTCTTTCCCCGTCAGAAACTAGGAAGGTTTATTGCATAATGGAACCAGCTGAGGGGAAATCATGCAAATCAAAGCAATCCTTATCTGGTGCAATTAAAAAAACCTTTATATATTACCTTCCCCTATCTTCTTCATTCCTTTATTACTATGGCTATTTTATGACAGTTCACTTTTTATTACTATGGCTAGAGAACAGTCTTTTTGCCAAGGAAAACCCTGGGTCTAGTCAACGCAGGTTCCTGGAAAAACAAGTGAACAGAGGCAGGGGTCTCTGGCGAGTGAGGTGAGCTGTACAACCCGCTCTGATCCTGACCTGTTGAAAACTGCAGCTCATCTTTCACCCAGGCCTTTCCAAGGGGTGACCTTCACCAGCTCATCTAGGGGAAAACTGTGTCCAGTCCATTCATGTTGATGTGTTCGTCAACTACGAGAGATGTCTGGAGTTATGGTGAATATTACAGGCGAAGAAGTGAGGAAGGTGACTCTTTGTAGTTGGCACAGCACGAAAAAACCCAGGATGGGCTGCTCAGCTGTGCAGTGATGACATTTGGAAAGCCCTTTCTGCTCTTGGGTCTTTGCACAACTCCAGAGCAGTAGAGATGTTTGTCCTAATACCCAGAGAGGGCTTAAGGTGTGTGGGTGGTCCTTGCTTTATCCTGATGATTAAAAGCCTGATTAGGTTTGCATCTCTTCTCATGGGAGAAGAGCTTGTTCTTCCATAATTTGGGAAGCAGCAGTCTGTGCACAATTAGCTATTTACTAGCTGTTGAGTAAAAATTGCCTTGTGCTGTCCTCATTGCTGAGAGTCTGATCAATTGATGCAGCTTAAATTTTTGAGTCAAGATAGGAGACTGAACACAGCTCTTGGAAAGGAGTAAGAAGGATCCAAAGAAGCCATTCCATCTTTTGCTAGGATTACATAGGGTCATAGAACAGAGTTTTCAGTCCAATAGGCGGAGTTAGTTTTATGACTCATCTGGTTAATATATTTACTGTCTCATAAGGCAGCAGGACAGTAACTTTTCTGTTTTCTCTGCAGAATTGATTATAATGGCATAAGCAGTAAAACAGACCAGGCCTCCAGAGACTGTATAATTTGTTTTGGCTCTTACTTGACATTTCTTGTTGGATTAGGTGATCTTAGAACAGGGTACTTCTGAGCTTGTCTGCTCATTTGTACCCCTCCTGTTTCCTGGTCAATCATGGCTTGTATTGAGAACATCAGCCATGAATGGCTCAATTAGTCCAGAGCGGAAAATCATCAGCTGTATCTGAAAGACAATAGGATTTTCTGGGGGATGTATAAAACTTCTTACGCTGGTGTATACAAATGTTGTGCTTAAGCCAGTGGAAAAAAAATAAATCTTGCATGGAAAAAAAAAAGAAGCTGCATTGTTTTTTTTCTGAGGCAGTTTTGATGAGTCAGTTCTTGGGCTAAGTCAAGGAACAGGGGTGACATTTCTGATGAGACAGACCTTCCTTTGTGTTCACGCCATGTGATTAAATCGTGATAAGATGTGGATGTGGAGTACTATAGGCCTTCTTCCCTTTGTACAGCAGGAAAAGAAGGGAAGAACAGGGAAATCCTACAGTTCTGAGGTGGGATGGAAACCTCCCCCCTTGGCAGCCCAGCCAGCACAAGCCTTTGTTGAACAGATTGGGCTCATCTTGCAGGAAGGGAGGCAATGGCCCCGGAGGCACAGAACAGGGGCAGGACTTGGACTCTGATGTGTGTGTCAAGTTCAGATTTGAATGATGGAGCAGGAAGTTCAGATTCTGCATGAACTAATCCTGTAACAAGAGATGAAGTTGATTCTCCTGACTTTCCTACTTACCTTTTCAGTAAGGGTGGAATGTAGTATTAAAGCGACAGGGAAAGTATTGAAAGTATTGTGTTGTTTTTGGGGGTTTTTTTGTTGTCGTTGTTGGTTTTTTTGTTTTTGTGTTTTTTTTTTTTAACTGAAGAATTGCTGAGCTCCTCTGTAAGATGGACTCCATTAAGACCCAAATACTTGGGTGCTTAAAGAAACAAGTAACTCTATCCACTCTTTGTTCTGACTGAAGCTGATCGCTGGGTTTTTTGAGTTTTGTTTTTTTTTTTTTTTTTTAAAGCAAATCATGCTTGAACAAAGGCAATGAGCCTTTTCATGTTTGCCCACTTGTAGATTGTCTCAGCTGCAGCTGAAAAAGCTTAAGCACTCCTATATTCCTGGATTATTCACTGCCCCCAATGAGCTGAGTAACTTTATTTCTCCCAGAAGTTTCAAAGAACCGGGTGGTTTTTAGATCACCTGCAAGAGCTTGCCAAGCTTTTCTTGGGGAGAAGGGATGAAGCTGAAGGTGATGGAGTGGTAGTCAGACAAGGCACTAGCTCCTTCACCTTCGTAAGGAATCATTTCTCATCTCAAGCAGTAATCAAGAGGCATGTGTTTTGTGCAGGGTTGTGTTTGGGCTTGTCTGCCATAGCTCCAGCAGAAGTCAAAAGTTGTTTCCTTCAGAGGCTGAAGGAGAGAGATGCTTCATGGTGGCTTTTTGTGAATTGCCTTGAGGCAAATTCCTGTGATGCTGGAATGCAAGGACCTTGCTGGTTTTAAGTACTGTGGCTTTCACTTTTTTGAGAAGGGAAATGGGAGTTTAGGTGCAGGGAATAGAATGTCAGGAATGCTGACAGTCTGTAGTTCTGTGTCCTTTTCCTGGATCAGTGGAGGCAGATAGCTCGGCTGTGCTCCACTCACTAAAAACTGTTTCCATTCCACAGCTCCATAGTGGTGTGCAAAGCTTGCCTTTCCTGAGCAGGGCAAGGGGAGACTTCTGTGCATGTGAAATGTGTGACTGTGGCTGCAGAGTGTTGCACACAGCTTTCTCTGCACAGTAAAAACCCTTGTCTTGATGCGACTGACGGGTTCTTTCAGAAATGTAATGATCTTCTTTTTCGTGCAGTTTCACTTTTGGTTTCGGTTTCGACATCTCTCGAAATAGATAATAAAAATTTCCTGTGCTAGCTGCTCATCTGGACAGGTCTTGAATCCAAACAATAGTTCCTGTGTCCAGATCACTCTCAGGAGTCCAGTTCATGGTTTGAGGTGGTCGTGCAAAGAACAAACAAGGCAATGCCTTTGAAACCTTTTCTTAATCTTGTTAAAGATTTGACTCTGGTGCCACTAAATGCTGTTTCATCTTAAAGTTCTTCTCAGGGATCTTATTAGGTGAAAATCTCATCACATAAAACTTGGCAGAGTGTAGGGATGTAATGGGTCCTGCACAGAAGGGGACAGAAGGTTGTCTTTTAAGTGATGTTTATGTGCACTGAGTAATGATTTGTTTGTCCTTAGATGCTTGTTTTCCCCATTATGACTATATCTAAGTCTTTGCACTATTTCATGTAGAATTAACCATAATAGAAGTGAATAAAAATCCTACTGAATAAAGAGGCTTTAAGCAAATCATCTGCTCTGTGAAGTGTAAGCAGGACTAGGCACAGACTGAATCTGCACAAGTGTACTGCTGCTTTGTATACCATTCTTGCTGCTCAAACTGCCATAAATTGAAAGCAGATTTCTGTTGCGTAAACTGGCCAGCTAGTTTGCCAAACTGAGAATGAAAGTGTTGGAGCTTAGCTCCCAAAATCGACCAGCCAGAGGTACCACTTCTTATTTATCTTAAATTCATAGGCTGCTCCTCTACACCAGAGAATGTGGAAGGCTGGGAGGGGGGAGGAGGAGTTAATCCTTGTAGGAAACATACGTTTGCTCTCAGGAATTGGTTTCTTCTGCTCTTCATCACTTTTTCAGCTTGAGCCGGGGCTCACATGTCAAAACTGCCTGAACAGTGTGTAGATTGCTTTCCTCCTTGATGGGCTTGCACAATGTCTGGCGCTAATCTGTGTATTGGGGATGATACTGAGCAGACTTCTCTGATCACTAGCTCGTTTTTATTATTTATTGTAGTGGCATAACGTTCATAGAATCATGTAGGTTGGAAAAGACCATTACAATAATTGAGTCCAACTGCTAACCCAGCATTGCCAAGTCCACCACTAAACCATCTCTCCAAGTGCCACATCTACATATCTTTTAAATACTGCTGGGCATGGTGACTCAAACAGTTTCCTGGGCATCCTGTTCCAGGGCTTGACAGCCCTTTCTGTGAAGAAATTTTTCCTAATAGCCAATCTAAACCTCTCCTGGCACAACTGGAGGTAGTTTACTCTTGGCCTGTCGATTCTTGGGAGAATAACCCAGCCCCCACCTGGCTACAGCCTCTTTTCTGGGAGTTGAGAGTGATAAGGTCTCCCCTGAGCCTCCTTTTCTCCAGGCTCAACACCCCCAGCTCC